>OX424572.1:103010369-103045369 GCA_949152435.1 Gastracanthus pulcherrimus
TATATATATATATATATATATATATACGTGATTATATATACAAAGACGCGTGTATTAACGTGATTCTCAAGTGCCGGCTCGTTTTCTACAACACCAACGGCAGTGGGGGGGGGGGGGGGAGGATTTTATTTTAACCATTGCCGCTGCTGCAGTATATCGAAGGGCTCTCGCGATCTTTCAGCACAGTAATACCCCCCTTATAACGACGCGTCTTCGCTCGCTTTGTACGTGCACTCGTTGTTTTTCTGTCGAGTTTGACCAAGCTGCGAAAGAGCGCTACTTCGGTGAGCCGTGCAGCAGGCAGGAGCTTGTGTACTGGATCAAAGCGGTGTAATGTGGATTTTGTCGGGTGTAATTGACGACGCGTAATTCAGATGTAACGAGAGCTGTAGTGGGGGATTTTTATGCGTGTGGCAATGGGTTTGTTGTACTTGTGGGAGGATGAAGGCCACTCGACCGATGTACGGTTTTATTCTGTATTGCGGTGTTCACGTGCAGGAGTTGAAGATAGCGGGGTTATTGTATTTTTGTTGGGTTTTAGTGAGCTTAAACGGCGATTGATAAACTGTTTGATTCGTTGTTAAGGGAATGTTGAGTCGAGGTGCTTTTGGTTATAAAAAATTAGTTGAACACTCTTGGAAATAATTTACTGTTATAACTAAACATTTCGTTGGGAATGACAATACAGTTAGCTGGATCAATAGAGTAGCGTTATTGCTAGATTACAGCAAATATTTTTATATAACTATCTTTGAATAATTCAATCAAATCCAATGGTATAACAAAGTAGTATACAGTAGTTCCTAAAACCTATTTAAATCAATTTTGTAAGTTAAATTTCAGTACAAAATAATTTCAATACGTCCAAAATGCCATACGTCCGAATCTCCCCCGTATGAAAATAATAATTAATCATAATATCACCTTAGTATTTGCCTACAATAAATTTATAATTCTAAAACTAATAATCTATTAAGAAGCAGGCAAAAAATCCCAAGCTCAAGAAAATTAACCCCCCCCCCCCTCTCAAAACAACGTAATCTCTTAAAGAGGCAGAGAAGAAAAAAAACAGCGTAAAATCTCGAGAACTCGAAGCTCATTATCCACGTCACTGTGAAAGCAATGGCGGCAACTTTGCGCTCTCGCATTCGTTTCTTAGTCCACCCGAAATTGGGTAACGAAAATTAATTGTCCTCGCGTAACTGCCTGTCTCTCTCTCTTTCTCTCTCTCTCTCTCTCTCTCTCTCTTTCTCTCTCCTCTCTCTTTCCTTGTCGTCGTCGTCGTCGTCGTCGTCGCTCCTTGGACTCATTGACATAAAGGATGAAGTTGGGACGTAAATTACTCGTGCAGCGCTCGCTCGCTCGACGTCCCCCGCGCTCGTCGTCGGCGAAATTATTAAAAGCTAAACTGCCTTTGATTTAAAAGAGGGTCAGCCTGCTCGGGGCCTTGTACAGAGAAAGACACGGAAAGAGAGAGGAAGGGGTAGAATGAGAGGAGAGAGGACGAAGGAGACGTTATAAGAATAGTGAGTGGTGTGTGTATACGCTTTTCAAAATCTGATTTTCTTCTAACGTATTAAAAGGCAATTATTTTGCGGAAAATTAAGCTTAATGCATTTGAATCTTAATATAATGAATTTTATGTAGTCTCTGTGAAGATTTTAATTATCTAAATTTGTTTATAGGATGATTATTTTGTTGCGTATAATAATCCATTATTTTAGGATACAATAGACTTTTAAATGATCTAACTAAAACTATCGACGTTTATTTCTAAAAGATAAATATTCACTACTACAATAGTTGACTAAAAAGAAGAAAGACACTATTGTATATTTCATATCCCATTTCAAACTTTTTTTTTGTTGAAATGATGTATGTGGAATAATTTCATATCAGCAAACTTAATTTATTTTACTCGGTAATTTATATTTCGAATAAGAAAAAAGTACTTCAGGGAAACCCAGATAAAGTGAATACACAGGTGAAATGAATCATATTTATAATTTCTACAATAAATCATTTATTATTTATACCTAACTCTAATTCGAGTGAAAGATAACAATAATTTAAACATTTCTTTATACTTATTTACTTTATATGTGCTTTACTTACTATAGCTAACAAATGCAGACCTTCAAAATAAGTTTCTCTTTTTTTAAATGATAGAGTTCTTAAGTTTTTATTAAGACTTTTTATCCGATAGAAAATTTTTGAGAATATCGACGGAGTTTATAATTTGAGATTGAATTAGGAAATAAAAATCTCTTATTGTGAACATTTCTTTTTCCATTTATTGATCTCTGAAATATAATAAGCTATTTACAAACGAATAAACTTAGCCTTTGAATTCTAAATTACAAAAACGTTATTGAATAATAACCGAATTTTTATTTTTGTTTTAATTAACATTTAAAAATTGTCAAATAATATTTTCTAACAAAACTTAGAGTAAAAAAAATCACCATCGCTTGCAGGTTTGAAAAAAGACATTTCCTGAGAAATTTCAAGAAAATACAAGAGAACTTTCGAAGTAAAAATGCAACGAAGGTGTATTAAGAAGAGAAGAAGAGAGAGAGAGAGAGAGAGAGAGAGAGAGAGAAAGAGAAAGAGAAAGAGAGAGAGAAAGAGAAAGAGAAAGAGAGAGAGATAGAGAAAGAGAAAGAGAGAGAGAGAGAGATTGAGTGAGTCGGGGGGAAGAAGGGGAAATAGATGGAGGTCGAGATTTATAAGCGCGAGCGAGCTAACGGAGGGAAAGACCGAGAGAGCGAGATGGCGAGAGGAAGAAACCTTTGCGGAGATTAATTTTATCACTTCCGCTCGTGTAATTATTGCATTACTCCGCTAGGAAGTTGCCCACCGCAGCGGCAATCTGCGTCTTCGCTATATAACCTTCGACCAACTCCCACCTCCGCAAACGCAAGGAATACAAAAGAAAGAAAAAGAAGATCTGCCTTCTTTCTTTTTATATTTTTCTCCTTTTACGACCGGTCCGACTAGATGAATATTAAACGCCAAATCCCACAATTTTTCTTTATATATTCCTCGGAGAAAGCGCGCACTCGCATAACACCGCGCCATTGTTCACTAGGGGAAGACAGGCTTTTTGTTCGGCCTCGTGTGGAAGATGCAGTGATTTTTTGCTGAGTTTACCGAGGTGCGAGCTTAATCCGTCATATTTAACCGAGCTAATCTTGATGTTTTGCAAATTTTCTATTGTTGATTTTTTCCAGTTTGTTCATTAAAAATCAACCGTTTGGAATACTATTTTACAACGATTTAAAAGAGTGGGCAAACAGAATTTTATTAAGGGAGCATTCTACTTTGCCAATTTAAAAAAATCGATTTTTTTTACCATTTTTTGAAAGAAGAAAATGAACTTCTCGAATAGTCAGAAGGCATTTTGGACCAAGCATCGCTAATTAAGATTAAGTATTTTTTTTACGATTCTTTATTAAAAAAAATTTAAACCCATTTTTCTCAAAACAACGTTTTTAGACCAGCTCGTAGTAAAAATTTCCGTAACTACTGAACCGATCTTTATGAAAATGTACCCATATATTCAGTACACTTATATCTTATATCTTATGGCTCTATCACATTCTAGGATTTTTCTAAAATTTTCACTTTATTGCAAAATACGGTGAAAAAAAACACGTATTTTGTTCTTTTTCTTAGAAAAGTGTCCGCCATTTTGTTATTTTTGCATAAATTTAAAAAGTCTTAGAATTCAATAGAGCCAGAGTCATACTGAATCTTAAACCGTTTAATTTTTTTGTTTCAGATGGCCCGTCCTACCTACTTTTCGAGGAGTTACGTTTGCCTGCCATTTTTGTGTATACAAATTGTTTAAAATAAATAGAAAAATTTCTTTTATGTTTTTTGACAGTGTATTTATTAAGCCAAATAAATATTATATCAATATCTATAGTAGTACCTCTAAAAAAATTCACAAAAACAGCCTTTTTTTAGCGTCCAAAGTAGAATGATCCCTTAAGGTAAATCTTTGGCAATGTTTCATTAATTTTTGTGTTTTAACGTCATTTAATTTATTATTCTGTCCCAATTTCTTACATTCTATCATCTGCCTCATATTTAATTACACTTTAGGGAAAAACTACTTTTCCGAATGTGCCGGTTTCACTGTAAATAGGTGCATAGTTTACGGTGTAACCTGTTTATGACGAAAACTATGCAGCTTACGCCATAAACTCTGCACCTTTTGACGGTTATTAACCGGCTTATTCGGAAAAGTAGTTTTTCTTTCTGAAAATTTTTAATGGAACATTAATGAATTTTTCATTTCAAATAGTTTTTTCAATCTTTAAACTCGTTGTGGTGTATACAAATATAGATGGGAATGGAAATTATAAGAAATATTTTCAAAGTCTGTACACTAAATTTGTGCTCTTTTGTAAATATGTTGAGGAATATTCCCTGAAAATTGCATTGGATACATCAATTTGGTATGCACCAGGATCAGTTAATTATGCGTCTCGAATTAACTAAAAAGATATTATCCTAAATAACTTTAAATATATAGGTAAAAATGTTTCGAATTGTTGTAAAATCATCATTGTATATACACAATCAAAGTCAAAGACTATTATAATTAAAATTATAGAATTTTTTTATTAATCTAAGGAGCTACCTTAATTCGTTTCGATAAAGAGATTATTTTTAGCTAATTATTTTTCATAATCACAATCAATTATATAATTTTCATAAGCATGATAAAAAAATCACAAAGCTTCCTCCATGAGGAAGCAGAAATTGTTTGCGTATATAAAGACAATAAAATCCCACTAGTTAATGCGACTCAAAATAAACAAATAAATGAAGAAAATAAATAGATAAATAAATAAAATCCTGTATTCTCGAAAAAAAAGCTCACGATAGACCACTCAAACGGCGAGCAACAACAGCAGTAGTATAGCGACCGTGGAAAAATGTCCCGGTGGCCTCGTCCTCGACGCAGTTTGTTGGCAAATTCCCGAAGCGCATCGGCTAAGTATCAGTAAATAATCGCGCTGGACATTGCATTACCGTCCGGAATTTACGATTCGACCGTACGCGTTCGGGTCCCTCGTCTCTCTCTCTCTCTCTCTCCCACTCTCTCTGTCTCTCTCTCCCACTCTCTCTGTCTCTCTCTCTCTCTCTCTCTCTCTCTCTGTCTCTCTTTCTCTGGCTGGAGGCCCTTTTCGCGCTGAGCAGCGTTGAAGATGCCTTTTTAAAAGTGACAGAGAGCGAGAGAGGTAGCACAATAAGAAATGAGAGAGAAAGAGAGAGAGAGAGAGAAAGAGAGATAGAGAGAGAAAGAGAGAGAGGGAGAGAGAAAGAGAGAGAGAGAGAGAGAGAAAGAGAGATAGAGAGAGAAAGAGAGAGAGAGAGAGCAGAAGTGAACGCGAATATCGAAAAAGGAATGAGAGAGGACATCACGGGTAAAAATAATGGTACAGGAGAAAATATTTCTGTTTATTTTTGGACAATGTTTAAAGGAAAAAGAAAAGGAAGAATGAGAGAAAGAGGAGAAATTAAGATTTGAAGTTAAAGAGAATGATGTTAGAGGAAGTTAATGAAGATATTAATTTAATGCGGTAACAGCTTTCAATGAAATATTTAAATAACTTTTTCATACTATAACAAACAAAAATTTTAAAATATTCAGGTGATATTTCAGACGTCTAAGAAATAATTCCTTTTTAGAAATAAGCTTAAAACTATACAAATTTAATAGTACATTGTGCAACTAGGGGAGAAAATTAGCTATTTCTAGCTAGGGTGAGGTACGCAGCACGAGTCGCCCGAGACAAAGTCGAGTGATGAAAATACCTCACCCGAGTCTGGAATAGCTTTGCTTCCCGTGTTACACACCGTATTTTTTTTCAACAAAGGCATGATAGGACCTCTTTTATGCATGAAAGTTGGGTAGGTGATTGCGAATTTCGACTCATGCACAACGCAGTTGAAAATTGTTGTATTTTTAATTTTCACTTTTAATCGTACAGTTCAAATATTTAATTGAATAAATATTAAAATTAAGTTATTTAATATCTTTTTGTTTTATAATTTATGTATTTATATACTTTAAAAAAAATGACAATTAAACAAAATAAAAGTAACAAATAAAAATGTAAATAATATATAAAATGAAATATATATGTTTTTACCTGAACAAATGGGTTCTGCTATTATTTTCTACATTTTTTCGTAATTTTTGAAAAGCGGGGAAAAAAGTTTTTTTTCCCCGCTAAATGAATCTTTTTTCAGACTTTTTACAAACACGCTCGAAATGCGCAATTTTGTACGCTACTTTTAGGCATGAAAAAAGGCCTATTTCCTTATTAATATGAATATTTTTGGAATTTTATTTTAATGTTTTTGCTTATTTTATGCAAGAATATCACCGTCGCTCTTTCAAACTCATATTTTTTATAAAACATAATTCTGTTAAATATACCAATATCAATAACAAAATAATATTTTATAAGATAAAAAGTATACCAGAAAGTAATTACGTAATCTCTGTAAATAATTGCCTCTTTTTCCATGTAGCTTTCTCCATGCGGATTATTGGTTTTGCGGATTAATGTAGTATAATACTTTGATTCCTTATACCTACAGTCAAGTGACTTTTGCATAAAATCATAACGTCTTTTAGGCCTTTTACTTCTTATCCATGAAGTTTTGAGAGACGTAATAAGAAGATATCAAAAGCAAGAGGAAGAGTCAGTCGAGAAAAAATGAAGGAGGAAGAAGTAAATTTCAATGCGCCGTTACGCTGCTCGCATATACCAATTTGCCACGGCGTGTCTGAGAGGTGATAAATATCGGGCAATCCGTCCAATTTGAGCGCTCTTAAAAACATGGTAAATTTAGTCAGCCTTCAATGTGTTACCTTGAATCTGTAAGCGACGAAATGCATTTTTTCATTAAGAAACATTAATTATTTACATCTGTGGCGAACCGGAAAACAATTTAAGTCAATTTTTTGCGTTTTCAGATATTAACGTTTTTATGTTTGCACTATGTCAGATTGAAACATAAAAGATATGCAGTACATTATGTTTGTTAAATAAAGTGTCTAATAGTATTTTAATCGTAGTAATTACACATAAGAAATATTTTTTATTTTTCTAGTAACTTTACAAAAGAGTTGAGTTAAGTTGTTTTTCTGTGAAATGTGGACTTAAGAGCTCAGGCCTGGGTTAAATCTAAAAAATGATTTTCCTTTTATGAGTACAAAAAACATTTTAGGATTAAAAGAAATCATTCTGAAAATTTTTATGTTATCAAAACACAATAATATCTTAAATTTTACCGTTGTTAATCATCAATATCTTAATCCTACACATCGTAATAAATCACTATTTTCAATACCATATTTATTAATTAATATTACTTTGATCCCCACACAATTCTAGGTGATATGATGAACGAAAATTTTTTTTCGACGATTATTCGACTTCTTTTGATATGTATTACAAATTAAGCAAAGCATATTTTCGTTAAAGTTTTTTTTATTATTTCTTTTCAAGTTCCATAATTTTTTAAAAAACTATTAATAAAACTTTTCAAAAAATTGGTTGTGTCTCCGAAAAAAATATTAAGAAACATTTTAATGAAAAAGTGCTTTGCTTAATTTGTAATATGTGTCCAAAAGAGTTGAATAACCGTCGAATAAAAAATTTTCGTTTAGCATTGCATCTAGAATCGTGTGAGGATTAAATTAATATTGATAAATATGATATTGAAAATAGTGATTCTTTGTGACATGTAGGATCACGATTTTGAGGTTTTACAATGGTGAAATTAAAGATATTACTAAATTATAAGTATTTGTAACATAACATTTTTCAGAATGATTGCTTTTAAAAATAATAAGTTTTCTAGACTCATAAAAAAAATTCTTTTGGGTTTAACTCAGGCCTACCCCTTAAAGTCGGTATATGATTTTTTTTAATTTGATTGTTTATATACGATTTTAATGTACTGCAACATCATATCTAATAATAAGGCGAGTTGCAATAAACATAATTTGAATATGTTGTGCTGGGTGGCGTGTAAGTGGCGTTAGGTTATTAGATATCGATCATTAGTCTCTTATAGTATTTTTGTATAAAAGAAATCAATAACAACTTATGTAAAATAAAAGTAGCTGACCGATGATTGCGATATATGTAATTGATACAAATAGATCAAACATTATGAAAAGCATATACTATGTAAGTATGTATGGTAAAATAAAATGGATTAACATAAATAAAATAAAATCAACTGTAAGCGCTCCGATCGATATAAAGATGAATTTAAGTTGAATTTCTAAGCAAAGATTTTATTAAATCGACTTAAATCATTACGCATTGTGCAGTTTTGTACTATATGTATAGCTATTACTTTGGCAATTTTTTGTTATTTTTACGAGACATGTAGTAAGTAAAATTAAAAATAGTGGACTCCAGTCATTTTTTCGGGAATAAACTGAATTATTTTTTGAAAACCATATATTATAGACTACAATTATAATAAAATTTATTTACGTACTAAAATTAAATAAAATCACTGATACACGCTCTGATCGATCCACATAAAGATGGACTTAAGTCATATGTCGGGCAAAGATTTTAATAATAGGACTTAAATTGTTATTTAATGTACCATTTTCTGCTATAATAGTGTAAACCCACAATTGAAAAAAGTTGTTTTTCCGGTATGCCAAATATATATATACACGTATATGCACACGCGCACACACACACACACACACACACATATATATATATATATATATATATATGTGTGTGTGTGTGTGTGTGTGTGTGTGTGTGTGTGTGTGTATGAATAAAAAAGTTATATACTAATTTGTCATTTACTTGTATTTATTATAACCATAATTATTATTTGGAATTATGTATCTTTGATCTGAAGAAACGATGTAATTGCGTCACCTTGTATAAATCATATTAATCAAATCTCATCAGCTGGAATCTGTGTTATAAAATTTAGTAGGATAAACTGGGGTATAATGAGACAGTAAAATGAAATGGACTCCAGTATTTTTATAAGATCATTATTAAAAAAAAATCAATATACTATTACTATTTAACTATTCAAATAATACTATCATGTATTAATTTTGTGGTTAAATACTGTATTGTAATAAAAATCTGTAATTTACTTTTTACCCCGAAAATAGCGATTTCTAAAAACGTTCGGGTATAATGAGACACATACTTACTATTTGTAATATATTTCAAAAATAAATAAAACATATATAATTACTAACAGATTTGAAAAAAGCTGATTTCTTTAATTTTATATCTTAGAAAATAGCCCAAAAATTCGCTTCATTAACTTCGTTATTCATTTCTGACGTGAGTTTCAAGCTATAAGTTAAACATAAGGCGTAAATTACTTCGTAATACATATAAGAATAATTTAAATAACAGTCAGAAAGATGGTGCCACTTCAGACACTATTTATTGTAACTGTCTCATACCCCGTACCTCATTTTACCTCAATCTACCCTAATTATGTATTTATAATAGAAAATCAATATGTAAACAATAAAATTAACTTTCTTTTTAAGTGGCACTTGAAACTCGTAAGTTTATCGCCTCATCTACGCAAGCCTTCCACGCATCCCTATCTTGTGCTAATCCCACTCGTGAAGCACCCTCCCGACCGATTTCTATTAGATCCACTTTCACGTTGTCTTCCATTTGCGACTAGGTCTACCTAGAGGTCGTGTTACATTTGGCTTGCCCTTCATCATCCGCGCTGCCGTACGGTCGTCTCTCATTCTTGCTACGTGTCCTGCCCATCCTAACCTGCACGATTTTATCATTCTGTTAATATTCGGTGACGAGCACCGATTGTGCAACTCGTCATTGTGCAGTTTTCTCCATTCTCCGGTTTCCTCATCCTTCTTTGGCCCGTATATTTTTTGCAGAATCTTATTTTCGAGAACCCTAAAACGGTTTCCCTTCGCTTTAGTGAGCGCCCACGTTTCGCACCCGTACAGAACCACCGGCAGTATTATATATAGTCCTATATATCCTTATTTTAACGTTTTTTGACAGCAGCCTTGTCTTTAGTAATTTAATCACGGCGTAGAAGCAGGCATTACCCGAATGGAGTCTTTTGTTTATCTCGGCTGTAATCTCGTTTGTATTATTTATAGTTGCGCCTAGATACCTGAATTCGCTAACCTTTTTAAAAGTAAAATTTCCAACTCTGAATTTTTCCCTCCAAAATTTCCCCTCCCCTTCACAGCTGCCTAGTCTATCCATAACCATATTTTGTTTTCGATTCACCCACTTCTAGCCCTGTCTCCTCTACCGCTTTTATGAAGATTTCCGCGTTTCTTGCCACCGTTTCTCTATCATCCTCCACTATATCTAAATCGTCTGCATAGCCTAGTATCTGCGTTGTTCCATTAAGGGGTAACACCACTCTAGGATTTTAAAAAAATCGTATCTTTTTGCTTAAACAATACTTTAGGGTCATAACAACAATATCCAATTGGTCCTGTGGTAAAAAACAAATTGTAACAGCACAATTTTCAATTTTGTCGCCACGCCTCGGAGTTTGCGTTTAGAGCATATGCGGTATCGCTCCAACTTTTTGCTTTTACCTGTTGAAATATTAAATACCTGCCTCACTTAGTAGGTAAAAGGTTATTAGGTTACCTTTCGTGGTCACCAGGGTGCGCTGATACAGCTGCGAAGTGACAGCTAGTCAGACACTCCGCTATGTTTTTGCCGTTGATCTTTTTATTTTTTATATGAATAATCATCAAAATAAAGTTGTTTTATAGTGAATTATTAATATAATCTGAAGGCACTGAAGGCAAAAGCTACTGTAGATTTATCAAACTATGCACACAAAGCACCGCTATCGCAAGAACTTTATGAAGCGATTTCTCCTGTTTATGAAGAGTTGATCAGTGACGATATTCTTACACGTTGCCTTGGCGGATTCACTCAAAATACGAATGAAAGCTTTAACACAACCGTGTGGTCTATGGCACCTAAATCTTCCTCCAGTGGCAAACATGTACTTGTTACAGCAGTATACATTGCTGTAGGTATCTACAATGATGGTCTGTCAAGTATCATGCGTCTGATGCAGATGGCTAAATGTATGGTGCAGGCATCGCAGATTAAAGGTAAAACGAATTTTTTTAAGAGTTAAGTACTTGTAAAGATTTAAACGCGTTTTTCTCTAAACTACTTTTTTCAACCTGGACAGAAACGCTGCTCGAAAACCGCTCCTAGATCGCTTTCAAATTTTTACTGTAGCTTCACAATCGTATTATCTAAATAAGTACATAGCCGTTTTTTGATTAAACTAAAATTTTTTATTTTATAAACAATTTAAAGCGAATTCTTACGTCACAAAAATGAAATTTTTTTAAAACTAATTCCATTTTAAACAAATTGATTTAAATAAAACTCTTATGTACTTCTATAGCCAATAACATATACTTTAAAAAAAATTTACGATTCCGCCCGTGGAGGTATAAGAAAAAAGACGTTTTTGGAAAATGGCTCTGACGCCGCCATTTTGTTTTGAAAATTCAATAAAAAATTTTTTTTTATACTTCAATATGTGTTTAATTAAACCCTGAAAAAAAATCCGATTCCTCTCCCCATATCCTCAAAAAAAAATGATCAAAGTAAGGCATTTTTTCGTGGCTCTAGAGTGGTGTTATCCCTTAAGTGGACTTGGTACATTTTGCTTTGTTTAATAGAATCGTACGCTTTTTTAAAATCTACAAGTAGCTGATGTATGGTTTCACAAAATTCCCACTTTTTCTCTAATAGCTGTTTTACAGTAAATAAAAGCAGATTATAAATATTATTATATTATTGTTATTAATTCATCATTCTGACATTTCCACGACGGTTCTCAAAAATAAAGCAGTCGTATTTGCTTTATTCTTCAACAAATGTAGAATTTTAAGAAATAGAGGTTTTCTTTTTGTTTGACTGTTTTTTAAGATTTTTGAAAAATTAAGTAATGAAAATTTAATTTCCTTATACAAAAGTGTAACACACTTACTACAAAAACTTTGATAAGAAAAAAAATATAACTCAAGATAGTTTAATTACAAGCTTTTCACCCTATTCCAAATAGATGGTATTAACTGACATAAGATTTGAATGTCGATAGAGTTGTTTTATGTTCTTATCAAAGTTTATCTAGACATTATCCATAATTCCTTTTATTCATATATGATTTAGTAAATTTTAACTATAAACTTTATCTACAATTCATTTTCTTCACATATGATTTAGTAAAGTTAAACAATTTGCATACATGAATATATATTTATTTTTTAATGTAGCAATAATGTTAAGTATTAACTATAGTAAAATCATGATTTCTGTAATATTCGTTGAATAATAAAAAGTGTATACACTTTTATTACGTCTATAATTGTTAATATGTAAAATTTTTGCTAAATTAAAAAATAAACATACATTCATGTAAGCAAACGTTTCAAACTTTACTAAATCATATATGAAGAAAGTGAATTACAGATAAAGTCTGTATGAAGTTCCAATATGAATTTCTTTATTCTCATACATTATTTTAAATTGCTGTATTTTTTTCTTATTAATAGCTCAAAAAATAGAGAATTTTATTGTGACTAGGCTATGGAGCCTGTCCATGGTGACAGGTGATTTTTCATGTATAAGAAAAATATAAAGTATCTTCAGAATATTGAAATAAATATTTAAATTATATGTTGTTAGATATTGTTACATAGATTAATAGAATTCATAATAATCTAACATATTTCGAACAATTTTCCATCATAGATTTCAGAGATATAACCGTTTTGACTAAATATGAATATTTTCGTGTATAATAAAAGAAGTAAAAGAGCCTTCCAAAATTTTCATTTGTAAAAGGTAGGTTATTTTATACACTTTTTAATTCATTTACACTAAATTGATCATAAAATTTCTAACATTCCAAAAAACCAAAAAACTAAATCTCAAAAATCAAAAAATAAAATAATCATAATAAATCAAAAACAAGTCGATGAATCTTGAAATTTCTTTGCATTTTTCAATCTTCAGTTAAAAGGGAAAAAATTAGCCCTTTTTCCTAAAAAATGAGCGCGCCATTCTCGAGATATATTCAACGCATCGATGATATTATTTCTAATGTATTAAAAATTCCGAAAAACTAAAACCCAAAAATCGAAAAACAGCTATTATAGCTGTAAATAAAAAAATTGTATATTTTCTCCTATATAATGGAAACAAATATTTCATGAAACATATTAATAGTTTTATTATGCGCTGGCACATGTATATTTTTAAAAACTATTATAAGTCTATATTCCTTATATGATTCTACTTATATGATTATACATAACCATATGTGATGAAGCAAAAACTTAAGGTAAGTTTTTGAATATAAACGTCGCGTCAAATTGAATATACCATTTATCAATTATTTAATTTTATTTCATTTTCAATATATAATTTGTAGTTGCCATGTAGTATTGTTCTAAAGGTACAATATAATATAACTATATATAATTATATAAAATTATATATAATTCTGCACAACTCATTTTTAGCCTGGTAAATATTCATTTAAAATGTAAAATACTATCGAAATCGTTTCATAATGGATGCCAGCCCATCTAAGATTGTGTACTCAAATTTGTAAACATTACGGTTATGAATCAATGAATTAATAAGAACAATAAAATGTAATAGAATCACGTAAAATCAGAATATCACGTTTTCACGTAAGTATTTATATGTCACATGGTTCGCCGTCATCCAATGTTGGAAGTGAGGCGCCACCGGCGTACTCGGTAGTAACACGGTTCAATGCTTGGGAGTCTCACGCTCCAGACGTTGGAGCCTGACGCTCCCAGTCCCGCACTCGTAATAGTTCAATGCGTTTTTGAATTCTCACACTACCAACTTGGGAGTCTAGCAATTCAGTTTTGGATATCCTACAGTACCGACATTCTTGGTTCATTTTTGGTAGTAATAGAGTTCAACTAATATCGGAAGTCTGAGAGTTCAAAAATTCTGAAGTCTCTCGTCTCCAAATTTCTTTCGGTGTAGCCTCTTTCTCAGGGGCCGTTCCTTCATGCGCAACCTCGGAACGCTCTGTGCAGTGGTGATAGGTACCCACCCACTTGTAGATGACCTTTTTTTTTGATTATTAACCCCCCTGCAGCAAGCAAGTCTAAAACGTAGAGGGGAATGATTTTAAGGTTTTTGGGGTCGCTGATTACGAATCTGCAGTCAGAATTACGAAATTCAAAATGGCGGATCCAATATGGCTGCTACATACTAAATTCTTATATATTACGATATTTTAAAGAAAATAACCATACATAGGTTTTTGGGGTCGCTAGTTACGAATCTACAGTCAGAATTTCGAAATTCAAAATGGCGGATCCAATAAGGCTGCTACATACGAAATTCCTGTATATTACGATTGCTTTGAATTCTGAAATTCTGACTGCAAATAAGTAGTCAGCGACCACGAAAACCCATGTAAGGTTATTTTCTTCAAAGACACTTGTAATGTCCAGATATTGCGTATGTGGCGGCCACATTGGATCCGCCATTTTGAATATCGAAATTCTGACAGCACATTCGTAATCAGCAACCTCGAAAACCCATGTATGGTTATTTTCTTCAAATACACTTGTAATGTCCGGATATTGTGTATGTGGCGGCCATATTGGATCAGCCATTTCGAATATCGAAATTCTGACAGCAGATTTGTAATCAGCGACCCCGCAAACCCATGTATGGTTATTTTCTTTGAAAACAATCGTATTAATTATACGATTGTTTTATATATTATTAAATAATATACAGGAATTTTGCATGTAACGGCCATATTGGATCTGCCATTTTGAATTTTGAAATTTTAATAATAGATATAATATTGATAATGTTAAAAGCTTATTTACGTTCATATTTTTAGAAAATATTCTTATAATTCTCGAAAATAATTTTAACAGCCACCATATTGGATCCGCCATTTTGAATTTTGAAATTATAACTGCAGAATCGTAATAAGCGACCTTGAAAACCCCCGAGTAAGGGTTTTCAAGCTTTTTTGAGCTATTTTAAGCAATTTACGAAAGATTTTAAAATTGCATACAATAAGTATAAAAAAACGTAATTTTCTTATTTTTCAGATTATAATAATTTTATAATAACATTCAAAATCGTATTTCATACTCCAGCTATCTTATTACATATATTCTAGGCTTTAATTTGCGGGGTCGTTGATGTCTTATAGTTATTTTGTTTAAAAGTTATGATAAAAAATGTTTTGACGAGTATACTCGTCCTCCTGCATACGGGAACAACTCCGTTTGGACGAGTATACTCGGCTTTCTGCGCAGGGGGTTAATATTAGGGATTGATACTAGGGTTAATATTAGGGATCACCGGACAGTAACGTCGCGCACGAAAAAAGAAAATAACTTGAGCCACATTCAAATTCAGTACGGTGTGCAGTGAGTGTGTGGGTGTACAGATATAACAGAGGCAAGAAACCGCGATGTCGCAGACCGCGACAAGCACGAAAACACGAGGCCGCGGACCGCGAGTCACCAACGTGCAGCCGGAAAGGATTTAAGTATTTTTGTTTCATTAATAATTTTTAGCAAAATTAAATTTATAAAAAATTATTTAAAAAATAATTTTATTATTCATAGTCAAAATGTATGCAAATTCAATTTAGAACAATTAACTAACGTATCAAAGTCTCAAATAAACTATTCAACCTATCAATACTTAACAATTACATCATCGTATTAGTAGACTAACCCCATGAATCGCCACATCGCCTCAGAACAACTACTCATCAATTATTAATAAGCTAGCTTACAAAAATCCTCAACTCACGATAAATCGCGAGCACGATCACAACCACCGCAACGTTATAATTTTGCTCGCCGTGAAAGCAGCGCGTCGACCAATAAATTACCTATCAATTGCCGCGCGCGCATGGCGAATTTCATAAATATACTCAAACGCCAATGGATCCACCTCCAACTCCGCAAGCCGATAATAAGACGCGGGGGCGCAAACTGCAAAGCCTCGCATAATGTGCAATTATCGAAATATTAATAATTTAATCAGTTTATGATTAACAGGTGGTATAGACGAGCGCCGCTCTTTTCGCAAGGGGAGGATATACGAAGCAGGCGTTGCCCGAAGCGGCGACCGCACACGACGACGTACACCTATGGATGTACGAGGAATCCATGCATGCGTGTATTCGCCATGCGAGGTTGTTGAGAACTTTTCCGTTATATTAGAGTTGGTTGACGCGCGGATGCATAAGCGGACGCAAAGAGGACGTGTCACGTGTAGTTTTCAATACAGGCAGATGCGGCGTTATAATGCTTTGCAGGGTGAGCGAGCGCTTTAATTTTCGCAACAGCTTCTGTGGGTTTGGTGATGAGGAAATAGTGTGTTGTACAAGCATTTGAAAATGTTTGTGTTCACGATAAATTAACTTGTTTCTGTAAGAGAGCTTTCGTTATTTTGTAGCTCCTTATTCTATAATAGATAGCAAGAATAACTTTAGCAAGAATCATATCATTAAAAAATACACGATTCTTAAATGAATGTTGGAATGTAAATAATAACTTAATCTAAAGAAGTTATGAGTCAGGATAATATATGTTTGTAATATTTTAGATCTTTGTACCACTTTTTTATAAGTAAGCACTTGTATAACTTAAGCAAACATATCTCGTTTATTAATCCAGATATTTATTTGATAATGATATATTTTCGGATTGTTTAATCGTAAAAACTTTTTGGTTTTTAGCTGCTCTATTGTATATTAATGTTAGTTGTGAAAACAAACTCATCAGGTAGCGCTACTCAAGAGCAGTGTAAAGAAGTCTTTTGCTAAGAGCTGAGTCGAAGAAATTGGTTTTACTCTTTAAAGTCTCAAGTATGGTCCAGATGTCTCACCGAAAAACTGCTGTATTTGGTCACGAATTCAAGAAAATTTTTCCAATAAATCTTATTTTAAATTTATATGCCACTCCCACCTCCCTAACGTAAAGCACCATAAGAAATTGTTTGACTCCCCTTCCCCTAATAACATCGCGTAATTTGAACACAGTCCCTATTCTCTAATAGTTACATTAAGGATGCATTATTTATGTATAATATAGATACATATATTTTTAAGCGAATTATTGACCATAATTTATCGAATATTCGCCTATGCTATCATTTATTTTCAATGACATTTAAACCTCATTAAAAAAAAAACAAAAAGATTTCAATAAATACTTAAAAATCACTCACCTCATTAAAATCGCAACTCTGAGACCTCAAAAAGAAGAGCCTTCTCTCCCCTCTCCCATTAAAACGCAAATGAGAAAGACGACCGACGTTTCCTCCCTATGCTATACCTATATACGCATGCATATATACATCGACAATACGGCATCGATAAGCGGGACCCGCACGGAGGTTCTGAGCCCCCGCTTATGGCGATAATTTGCAGTTACGCGATGCATATAAGCACCTTCGCCGCGCACACGGCATCCCAGAGATACTACATACATACATATATATATATATATATATATATATATATATATATATATATATATATATATATATATATATATACACGTGCGTACACGCATATACGCGACGAGATGAAGAGAGAGAGAGAGAGAGAGAGAGAGAGAGAGAGAGAGAGAGAGAGAGAGAGAGAGAGAGAGAGAGAGAGAGAGAGAGAGAGAGAGAGGAGGCCCCTGTGTTACCGCATCGTGGGACGTGTGATTTACGTGTCTCCTGATTTACACTGATTACGGGGCCCCGTACTATATATACATATACATACATGCGTCGCAAAGCAAATACTACGACGAGGTTCTCTCTCTCTCTCTATCTATCTGTCTGTGCTTCGTCTTATATATACATGCACATGCACATCACACACACACACGGGCCAAGCTGCACACGCACATCAATTCCCGCTGATTGATTTTACTCGGGGTATTAAATTAATCCTCCTCCTGCTGCAGCAGCCTAGGCCAACTCTCTCTCTCTCTCTTTCTCTCTCTCTCTCTGTCTCTCTCTCTCTCGCTCTCTCTCTCTCTCTCTCTCTCTCTCTCTCTCTCTCTCTCTCTCTCTCTCTCTCTCTTTCGATCGTCAATTATTCCGGGGGTGCACTTTGGCGTTTTCGCGTATGTGCAGCGCCGCGCAGCAGCGTCGACATACAAAGTTCTACTTCCTGGCTTATTCATGCGAGCTGTATAGCGGGAGCGTGAGTCTTTCGCTGTGTGCGCATGGGCGGGCAAAGAGAGAGCAAGAGACTTGAGAGCGCGGGTCGTTAACGTTTCCGAGTCAATTCCTTCGCCGATTAATGTTTGACGGGGGCCCTCGAGTCTGGCACGGAGCGTGACTCGGGCGAGCGTGCCGTTGCTGCACTGTCGATCCATTTTGATTAAATATGAAATTGCTTTTGGAAAGAAAGGACCAAAATATTTGTGCGTTTGTCTGCCAAAACAGTAATGGTAAAGTAAACTGAATTTGACCAATTTTTAGATATTGTTTACTTATATTGTATATAATAACATGATTTATTATAATATTTAAGATGCCAATAAGTTAACTACGACAAGCGTATTTCTGTCCAATCGATATTGTGAAGCCAAGATATAACATCTGTAAGCGAGCGACAAGCGTGTAACGCGCTCATTCAATAGAATGATAACGAACCACCCAAGAAGACAAAGGTGACCATTCGAGTCGTCAAGTGCATAACTGTAGAAAAAATCTGTCTGTAGAACATCGGCGAGTGATTAACATCTCTGTCGCGCTTGCATGATTCAAACTTAACGCTCCTTATTATCAAAATAAAGTTTAATTACAGTCGAGTCGTGGGGACTGAGAACCCAGGGACTGTAATTACGTGGGAACTGCACTGCTCTTATACACAGGGATGTCTCGGGGACTGACATGCTCCTATACTAAATAAACATTACAGTCACCGAGAATTTTGGTCTCGAACCTGTTCAGTCCCGCGACTTGACTATATACAATTAATACTAAATTCCATTATTATAATAATTCACTAACGTTGCCTAACAATACAATTGAATATTTTGCACTATCTTAAAAGTGCTTTTCCTTAATAACTAAATTATGAGAAAAGGATTTCTTGTAAATAAGTGAAATCAATGTATAGTAGAGAATGCAAGTATATTGTACAATTATATAGAGAGATGTGTTTCAGTCGAGAAATCTTCGTGAACTGGCTGCATTTTACATTTTCTGTATGTGCTAGAATTCGAATATCGGACTTAGAGTAGAGATAAAATAAACATGCGTAAGAAAAGTTCCAATGTTACATGAGACCTTACGTGATAAGAGGCGAGAGCCCAAAATACAAACTGACTCTTTATGAGTATTCGAAGAAGTCGCAAAATTATCGACATACTATTATAAGCATCGAATATAAACGTGTATAAATACATTAATTTCTATTATTATTATTAAATAATTAATAACATTGTAATAATAATAATAATAACAGCAACAACAGAAACAACAACAACAACAACAACAGCAACAACAGCAACAACAGCAACAACAGCAACAACAGCAACAACGACAACAACGACAACAACGACAACAACGACAAGCTACAGCAGCAGCTGCTGTAGCTACTGTAGCTTGTCGTTGTTGTCGTTGTTGTCGTTGTTGTCGTTGTTGTCGTTGTTGTCGTTGTTGTCGTTGTTGTGGTTGTTGTCGTTGTTGTGGTTGTTGTCGTTGTTGTCGTTGTTGCTGTTGTTGCTGTTGTTGTTGTTGTTGCTGTTGTTGCTGTTGTTGCTATTGTTGCTGTTGTTGCTGTTGTTGCTGTTGTTTCTGTTGTTGCTGTTATTGCTGTTGTTGCTGTTGTTGCTGTTGTTGCTAATTATTTAATAATAATAGAAATTAATGTATTTATACACGTTTATATTCGATGCTTATAATAGTATGTCGATAGTTTTGCGACTTCTTTGCGATTGCATCGATCACCTCCCGGACTGCGTCGATTGTTGATCGTCCTCTTCTGAATCCGTACTGGTACCGCGCTAGGCCTCCCGCTGCTGAAATGGCTGTCTGGAGCCGGGACCGTAGGAGCGATTCCAGGAGCTTTCCTGCGTTGTCTAGATGCAAAGGAATCTGTAGGATGATGGATAATTCGGCTGACCTTTCCTATTATTTATGAGCACGCGCCTTGCTTCCTTCCAACGGGGGGCAGGGGGGGGGAGTATCCTGCCTTCAAACATGTGTTGTACATGTCGAGGAGTACCTGCGGGTGTTTTTCCGCCACTAGCTTCAGTACTTTCAATGGTATTCCGTCTGAACCCGGAGCTTTCCTTTTCTTCAGGCATTGTACAGAGGTGCCATCTCGGCTGCGGTGAAAAGCACGACGTCGTCATTTTCGGGTGTTGTGTTGTCTGACGTTCTTTTCTCGTGGGTTGGGAAGAGACGATCCACTACTTTTTCCATCAAATCCTTACCCATTGGTGAACTCTGCGTGGAGCCTCCTAGTTTGCGCGTGACGATCCTGTATCCAAGCCCCCATGGGTCAGAGTTCAGGTCGTCTGTCAGTGCTCTCCAGCACCTACGCTTGCTTCTTCTGATGGCCAAGCGCAACTCTTTCTTCTTCTGTACGTAGGTCTGGATCTGTTCCTCAGTGGACCTGTCCCTCCGTCTGGCCCTGTCTAGCTCCCTTCTGAGCCTTTGGCATTAGATTAGATTAGATTAGATGTTTATTCTGTGCAAGACAAAAGCAATAAAACTACATTCAATAATAATACATATTTACAGAGATCATTAGTATAGTCAATCATATATTGCACAATATTATATCTGTCGTACATCAATCACGTCATTAGACTTATCACATATTCTTATCATTACGAATAATACATTTTTTGTGACTATCAAACTTCAATTTCTATTATAGTCAACATTCGTATGATTAGCGTCATTCTACATTAGATATACATGGTCCGTGTTCCTGGACTTACATAGCAAATAGTCGCGAATTGTCGCTTTAAATCTGCGTAGTGAGGGCAAATGCTTAATACGTTGAGGGATCGTATTCCATAGGCGCGCACCTTGAGATTGAAAAGATTTCAACCCTGTATCAGTACGAGACGGTGGAATCGAGAGCTCCCTAGAATCAGTCCTACTAGAGGTCCGAGTCTGGTTTTTTTGAAAAAGGGCTGCAAGATACGTGGGTTGACCCATGTTAATAACTCTGTATAGTTGCACCGCCGCAAAATACGTCCTTCTTCCCTCAAGATCAAGCCAGCCAAGTTTACTCCTGTAGGGACTGTTATGCTCATACCTTTTAACACCACATATGAACCTCATACATGAACTCTGCAATCTTTGCAGTCTCATCCGGAGCTTATCTAACACATCAAGATACACTAAAGAGCAATAATCTAAATGAGACAGGACAAGAGCACTTGCAACCCGTTTGCGTAACTCCTCGGTGGTGCTGGATTGAAATAATTTAGGCCCATGTAGGGCCTCATTAACCTTTCGGCTAACTGCATCCACTTGCGGTTTCTATGTTAACTTCGAATCCATGACAATACCGAGGTTAGTAACAGTGTGAACAAAGGAAACAAATACGTTACCCTGAATCTCTATGCCAGGCAAATACTCTGTACTTTCTTAATGTTAGATTCTGACCCAAAAATAATTGCCTTCAATTTCCCCTTTTAATTAATACATTTGTTCATGCAAGATCTTTTCCAGAACCTTGGAGAGAAAGCTAAGAAGGGCAATAGGATAAAAGTCCGTGATTGTAGATGGAATGGCCTTCTTTTTTAACGGTACCAAATGAGCTTTCTTCCAGGTACCGGGAAAGATCCCACTCGAGAGGGAGGCATTAAAAATGTCAGCAAGAAAAGGACCGATGACCGGAAGTGCTTTAGCAATAACACTTTGGGGAATTCCATATTCACCCTTTGCTTGAGAAGAAAAATGCGCGACAGCTAGGACCACATCCGAATAAGTTATCTTACTAAAAGTAAAACCTTCATCACTAGCTGACGATATTATATCTTTTAAATCGTACTCGCACTCTCTATCAGAAATGGATACTCCCGCAAAATGTGAATTAAGTTCACCCGGAGAGAAACCATGGAGTTCATCCCGAGCTCTCCGTAAAAGTCCAAGACTCCTAAGCTCTCTCCAGATGTCCTTCCCGCTTTCAAGGGCCTTAAAAATCTTACTTTGAATGAAGTTATCTCGTGCTTCCATCGTCCGATCCTCCGCTAGAGTCACAAGAGTCTGACATTCCTGCCAAATTTCTTGATTCCTCGTGCGGAGAAACCGACGCTGCAAGGCATCACGCTTGTTATATAGCTCTTTAAGTTCCGAATCAACTCACGGTGGTTGTACACTTTTTTCGGCCGAAATTCTTTAACTGGAGCTACTTTATCTAACGCCTTTAGATATTTACACCGAGATGTTCTAAACGAGTGTCCACGTCCGCATCCGAACACTTAATGGACGACCAATCGTACTCTTGCAGGAGAGACAGAAACTCTTCCTGCTTTATTGCCTTAAAATTACGGTACGAGAAGTTACTTATGATCGGAGTCTTAGTTGTTGGGAGGTCAATAGTCACGTCAATGATGTTATGTCGATTTGGAAAGGTCGTCACCAAATTGTTCGAGTCAAGTATGACATCGTCATTGTCAATAAAAATTACATCTATCCATGTGCGAGTCTCTTTGGCATGATGAGTCGCGCCGTGATTAACTAGTTTCATGTTAAGGCTACATGCTAGCTGCCTAATAAAATCTGATTCCGCTGATGTTGATAGCATGTTTGCGTTCAAATCACCCATAATAATGCGATGTTTAAAACCTGCCGAATGACGTTCAAGAACATTGGCAAGGTCGGAGTTTCTAAGTTCAGCATCAGGTGCTCTATATATAATCGCAACAAAGACAGGTGGCAAGGATCCCTGTTCCACACTACACGTCAAGTATTCAGGAGCGAGCGGCTTACCCTCGTCCTGCACTTCTGAGGAGGAACATAATACTGTAGCTTTGCATAAATTGTGGACATACAGGAGAACCCCACCACCTTTCCTATTCCTCTCCTGTCTGATGATGGAATAACCATCGGTCTGAACATAATCATCCCCGATACTTGGCCCGAGACGCGACTCAGCAATGTCGAAAAGATGATAGAAGGGATGAGCAAGTAGGAATTGGTTAAAAGCAGTTATGTGTTTCTTTAGCGAGTTTACATTTAGAAAGCCTGCTCTAAATCCTTCACAATGTGCCTCTTTGACTCATTCTCTGCGGAGCACTGCAATTTCCTCGGGCCACCAGTACACTGGTCTCGTCCCTTTCCTCTGTCCCTTTTTTGGGATGGACATCTCGCAGGCGTGCCGTATGGCGCGCATTGTTATCTCCACCTTGAATCTGGCTTCTTCTTGGGGGGCCACATGCCCAGGTATGACCGCT
This sequence comes from Gastracanthus pulcherrimus, assembly GCA_949152435.1. Classification (NCBI taxonomy): domain Eukaryota; kingdom Metazoa; phylum Arthropoda; class Insecta; order Hymenoptera; family Pteromalidae; genus Gastracanthus; species Gastracanthus pulcherrimus. Next base: position 103,033,909 of record OX424572.1, read on the forward strand.
AAGCTCTTGAGCCCTTTGTCCAGAGCGCAATTGAACAGTCTCTTGTCTGTCCTTGCAATGTTCCACCTAAGCCCCTTCTTAGTTTTTGCTGCGGGAGTACTTGCTGCTGTTTCGGTATGAAGGTCAAACCTGATATACTGGTGATCGCTGCCGTTCTCATCTTCCAGCACCTGCCAGTCCATCACCTTCGTGGCCAAACCTTCCAAGGCAAACGAGACGTCGATAATGGTATGACTGCAACCTGTTATTCTGCACGTTGTTGTTGTGCCTTGATTTAAAATGACTAATCCTTGCCTTGCCGCTAATTCCGCTAGCATATCTCATCTGTCATCCGATTAGATCTCCCCCAGTCCACCGCCTTGGCATTAAAGTCTTCTGCTACTATTTTATCCCCTTCTATGTTTCCGATCGCGTCTTCGAGGTCTTCGAGCACTGCGTCGTTTTTTCTGCTTTAAGAGAGCCCTAAACACACCGCAGGCCACCGACCCCGCGATATGGTTCCTCCAAGTATAGGAAGCACTTCGGCTCGTTAGCACATGTTTGCCAAGGTGTCCGTCAGAGCCGCATTTGTAGCAGCATTTGCTTCGGTCTACTCCCGTGCATCCATAGCTCTCGTGCCCGTAGCCGAGGTACTTAAAGCAACGCTTCACAATTTTGTATTGCCTGATGCGGCAATTGACCCACCCTACCTTTAGCTTACCGGTTTTAAGCAGCTGTAGTGCCACTTCTTCATTGAGTGTGATCACCGCGAGAGTTTGTCCTCTTTTGTTTGGCCGGGTGACTCTAGCTTCCAGAGGTCCGTTGTATGCGGATCGCTCACGTGCCACTGCGGCTTTTACTTCTTCTGGTGTCGTATAGGTGTCCATGTCCCTAATTTCCAATGTCATTTTCGGCTGTAAGCTTCTCACCGTGCCTGAGGCGCCCACGACCATTTTGAAGTCTTCCTCCAACTTTGCCTTGTTCTCTGCGTCCACTCCTGTTATTTCAACAAGAACGTCACCACCTCTGGTCTTCTTGACGTTCACGGTCGTTACCCCAAACTCTTCCGGTTTAACGTTTTGTTTTGTCGCAAGTAGCACCTCGGCAAAGGTTTTTCCCTCTGCAGGCTTGATGGTTATGGCCTCGCTTCTGGCCTTACTTATCCTCTTTTTCTTGTTTCTTCTTTTCATTTTCTTCTTCGATACCGCCGTCTCCCATTGATTGTTTTCTGCCGATGGTCTGCGGGTTAGGGAAGACTCAGGAGTGTCCGTGAAGACTTCGCTCGCGTCCGTCATCTGACTGATCGTTCGCTGCTTTTGACTGTTGGGGATCTGCACCTCCAGGTGAGTCATTAGCTCTGTCCTGATCCGTTTGTCCCCAGTCTGTTGTTGCTCGGAGGTCGGACTAGTGCGACCTCTCTTTGGCCTGACACTTGTCGCTGCTGGAGAGCATTCTCCCTCGCTGTGGAGTTGTTGATGCCGTGGTTGCTTTGTTGTTTCCCGCCGTGCCTTGGTTGGTCCTTCGCTGTTCATAATCTCTTTCGCTTGTTGTAGGAGCCACGCGTTACTGTCCACCCGCTGCTCATAATCATTTTGCATGTCCTGTACTATTTCTTTCAGTTTAGGCGTACCTTCCTTAATGGGGCGTGCCACATTCCTTTGAACACCGATTGCATCCTCAAATGTTCTAACGATCTTCATCATGTTCTTGAGACATGCCTGCGTATGTCGGTACGATTCCATCATCTTCTGCAGATGGTCCACAAGGATCTCCATCAATCTTCTCTGTGATATTCCATACGATGTCCCTTGCCCAGACTTTACCGTATACTCTGCCTCTTGTATCCGATCTTCCGGGCCTCCTTAAGCCCCGATTTCGCCGGATTCTGCCTCCGCCATTAGGGAAGCTATCGCTGTACTCATGTTGTCGTCATTCCCTGTGTTTAACCCCCTAGTCCTGATCTGTCCATGCTGCGTATAAGATTTCATCACTGGTGTGTGCCCGACCCTCTGGATCCCCCGTCTATGGGGACAGCTGACATGGCCCCAACACATATCTGCAGGCTATGCCAGACTGGGTGTATCATACCTGGATATAGCACACCCTTTCGCGCTAGCCCACTTCCGCTCTCTCGAACCTCCCACCTCGGACTAGGGTGTTTGAATCTTTGGAGAGTTTCCGGCAGACATCACACGGCAGAATACACTCACCAGAGCCGATTGCTCGGTTACTGGGTAGGTAAACCGGCCTCCCATGTTGCCGTCGGTAGGAGTCAAAGACGGTTCAGGTGACTGCGGCGTGCAGCCTTAGATCGCATTCCCACCCAGGACCTCCTTTTGGCAGCTCACGGGTCGCATCGCATGGCAAACGCGACGGTCCGTATCCCTGTGTGTTATGGATAGAATCCATTAGTAACAAGAAAATGTAAATGTGTAATAAGTTCCTATGCAAAAGATCTCTAAGACTTTCTGTATAGTTGAAATGCGATGACATTCTCAAGTTTCTTATGTATGTTTTCGGTGGTCGTCGGCGGCGACTTTCTAGCTCGAAAAAGAATGATGCAGAGACCAGATGCACTCTGGCCTTTATACAGATCAGTAGTTACAAAGCGCGTTATACTAGTAAGGCGAAGTTGTATTTAATAAATAACAGACTTTATCATAAATGGTGTATAAATTAGTTTAACAAAATCCTTAGTTTATTCTCGTCCCGAACAATTTGGTGCCAGAAACCTGGGAATAAACATCGGGATTAATTGTGTTTTGTGAGACGTGTGTAAAAGGATTTTTGGAAAAAGAGTTTTTAGTGAAATAACTTAATTGAAAAGAAGTATGCCATCAATGAAGGGAAGAAAGCTTGTGAAAAATAAAGCTAATCAGGATGACTTAATTTGAAAATAAGTATGAGGCAAAATCAGTGAAGCTAGCATATACGTGGATTCGAAACCGACGCCGCTGCCCAGAGAAGAAAGAAGTCAAGTCAAGACAAAGGCGTGCCGATAACAACGACGATGCCAAAGCGGCCTCTTAATTTTGATTTTTACGCTGGCTAACCTCGTCGACGATGGTGTAGGAGGACAGAAGCTAATTAACCATAGTTTTTGGGAATTCTTCGTTAATGAACAAAACAGAGACAAAAACATCAAGATAAGTACATTATTATCTAGAAAGCCAGAATGATTCTCTATTTATTTATTTTTGTTACATTAAACTGCACGGTGTATTTTAATACTTTGTGGTAATTTAATATTATATTGAAATTACGCGTGTAATAAGATTCAGTCTAATTTATTTATATTTCGTTATTGATTTAGTAGTTGAATATATTTTTATTTATTATTTGACATTTGGTTGAAATTTAAGGACACGGGCAATGTAGAAAATAAAGTAATTTTATAAAGTACCGATTGTTTAGTTGTGAGAGCGATTTAATTAGAAAGCATTTTATTTTGAGGATTTAAATATCTGTTGAAAGATAATAATAATTTATATAGAATAATTAATAAAGAATTTAGTAAAACTAGAAATGTTTAACAAAATTAGGTTTATCGGTTAGTTTGTAATAATTAAGTTACAGTTGCGAAATAAAGTGATTTTAAGCTTAGAACTTTTGACAAGTAACCCTGTAGTGTGCTGCATGATCATTTTTCTTGAAATGGGAATTTATTTTAATTATGATACCATTGAATACGGAAATATTATTACAGTGAAAGTATTATGAATAAATATAATGAGTTTTGAGTGCGAGCAAAATAGACGTTCATGATTTTAAAAAAGAAAAATGTGTAACGTACAGCCGCATAAAGTAACACAAGTAATAATAATTATCGTAACTGAATGTTTGCATAAAACGTCGTATCCAATTTAAAAAAAAATCAGTAGATAGAATTCTATTTAATTGACTCTTTATAGAATAAAAGTTTTGAGAACAATGTACATATTATTTGAAAGATTGTAAGAATATTGCGCATTTTACAAACTGGCTGCTAATCTAATGTATTTTATGAATTAATACATGGAGTTAGTACTTAATACTCAATAATAGATTTTTCGCAAATAATAATTGATATTAAAAGGTCTTAAAATAAATGAAATTTACTCGTGCAGCAACATGTTAATTTAGCTAAATTTAGAAGTGTTTTGAATGTATTGCAAGTACATTTCTGTCAGTTAGTCCTCATGACTTTTTTGTAACAGTTGAATAACGCGAGAAAAGTTTTGTCGTATTTGCCTTTTCTTAATATTGATTAAGATTCAAAATAAAAGTAGCTTGAGGAAATTCGTGTGACGCCCAATGATACACTGTATTACCGCGTGAAAGAAATGCTTCGCGGCGGGGAGCAGCCGCGCGTCCGAGCATGCTCGAAGACGCTGCAGCCGCGTATCGGGTGTCAATGTGCGGGTGCGGCGCTCAGTTTTCATAAGTGAGACTATTGGGATTCCTTGAAAAACAATTAAAGTAGGCCTATCGTACTTTCCCATGGCAAGAATCATTTTAAGCATGACAAAATGTGCTGTGTAATATTATAATGTAGCGATATAGTATATTTTTTTTATATATAAAGAATTTTGGACAGTGAGTAACTTTTAATATTATGGGTCTGTTGAGCGCGACGTAATTAGCTTATGTTATTCTGTTTAATACTATTAATTGTAAAATTAATTTTATTTAATGTGAAATTCTTATTGCTGGTAAACTTTGTTTTAGAGAGGATTTATCAGTAACGAAGCTGCAATTGAAAAGATCACCTTCAATGACTAATGTAATGACTACATCGGCAGGCGAAGTTACGCGAACGGAAGCAACGACGGCGAGGAGGCATGCTGCTGTCAAAGGGACCAGAGCGCTTATGCGCGCCTTTTTCAAGAAGCGGTTACGGTACAGCGGCCAACGTTTATAAGCGTTTTTAAACCGTAACTTATAAGATAAGAAACATATGCTTTCGTCGTGATACGTGCAATAAACGCATCAACAGGGGATTCAAAATGTGACATATATATTAGAACGGGCTGAGAATTATTAAAATTTTACGGGTGAACCGATTGGGTTTTAGAGTAATAAAATAGTACAAAAAAAATGAAGAAAAGAACGAAAATTTGATTAACTTGCATGGGGTGAAGTATTGTAGGCAAAACATAATATTCGTGTATAAACGTTCTAGAGATGTTTTCTTAGTGTGCGGTACATTTTTTAGCTTGGAACAAAGTCGGATTTAGGATATACGTTGAAATATTAAAAATTCTGTAAATTTTCGAATTATTATTATGAACTATTTGTTAGAAGTGTATATATAGTAGGCTTTAGAGGCGCTATACACAAATGTTCGCTAAATAGGTACATGCATAGTAGGCTTTAGAGGCGCTATGCAAAAATAGACATAAAAACATTTGTTAACTGATAATTTATCGCAGTAGGCTTTTGAGGTGCTGCGACTCGTCATATTTTGATATGGTTTATATGGTATATAATTTTATGAAATTATTAAAAGCGAAAATCGTTTAAAAACTATTGATTAAACGAAAGAATAGTAAAAGTAAAAATCATCCTTAAATTTGAAGTAAATTATATATTTTACGTTTGGAAAAATGTTGTCGTTCATGGGAAGTATTATGGTTACTTTGTCTTTGCTAGCTGTTTTTTCCAATTGGCCTAGGGCCCAGGTGAATTGGTTTAAACTCTGTGCGAAATGAAGTAATTTTTATCTTTGAAATTAGGAAAAATAGAAAGTCTTTGCAATAGTTATAGCATAACCTCTCTTATGAGCAATAGTCCCACCGCGCAAGCACGCACAGGGATGAGCTGTAGGAGTAGACTCACTAGAAAAGCCAAGTGTTTTCCTATAAGCAATACTACCGCCGCTCAAACAAGCATAGGGTTGAGCTGTAGGAATCGCTAGGAAGTGAGGCTATAACTGAGGACGCCAAAGTTTTGTATCAACGACGATCTTAAAGTGTGAAGCTCTTGCAGTGCGTGGAAATTGGCAGTGCAATTCCACGGCTATAGTGTCACTAGTTCGGGACGATTCGCGGTCGTCTTGAGACTATCATGGACCTCAAATGGGAGTTCGCTCTGCGCTGAAGGTCATCGAATGCATAAGGCCAAGAGTCTGAACAGGGGAGAGCATCATTGTTGTACATGAATTTGGTAACTCACTATAGTTTATTGTATATTTCTTCATTGAGATTGGCATTGCCGACAGTCCTCCACGGTTTAGCATTTGTTTGCGCGAATCGGCAATGCGACTCGTGGCTGCCGGTCAAAAGACGAAATTGGTAAAATGGAAATGAGCGAGCAGCGGGGGTACGCGCTAAGGAATGAAGCTTTAACACCTAATCATTTTCTTATAGGATGTTCTTCCGGTGAAATTAATTTAGGAAAGTATGACGCGCAAGCGGTGAGTTTCCGCGTTGTGGATGCGTTTTGGAAGCGTTGGCTGCGCGAATATTTGCCAAGCCTTTTGCCTCGAAAAAAGTGGTTCGAGCGAGAGCCGCCTCTAGATATCGGAGACATTGTTCTAATTGTTGACTTGCAATCACCTCGTAATATGTGGGAAAAAGGCGTCATCGAAAATGTGTATAAGGGCGCTGATCAAATAATACGAGTGGCTAAAATTAGGACGATTAGTGGCGAGTATGTAAGACTAGTGCATAAATTGATACGATTGTCTAACGCGAGAAAGGTACAGAATTAAACAGATTTTGTACGAGGGGGAGAATTGTTACTGATAGAAAATCGTTAATTACGGAAGGAACTCGAAGCGAGCGTGGAGCGCACGGATTATCTTAATTATTAAATTGGTTGTAATGTCGCAGGCGTTCCTCCGCGATCTAGCCTTCATTGCAGGAATCGGCAGTGCGATTCGTGGCTATTAAGCTTTAGTTAGGGGCTTCTTGTAGTTGCCCTGAGACTATTATCGACCTCATTGGGAGTCTGACTCCATGGTATCTGAAGGTCACCTCTTCAGGAAAACCATTTGATGGATCTGTGGCCGTCAAGCTATAAGGCGAAATCGTGGGAGGCGTTGTGCTTTGATGCATTTGTGTGTAGTTTCTATGATTAGTCATAGTACGGCTGTGCGCTCGGGCCGCCTCGTATCCCTTCGGTAACTATCGACGACGGCGTCAAGTGTCTGCGGCGCCGAGATTTAGCGGCGAGCCGATAGCAGGGCAGCGTGGAGAAAAGAGAGCGACATAACTTCACTTCGCTCTAGCCCCTAGCTCCAGCGATGGGAGAAACCGTGGGAGATGTCGCGTGGATACGCAGATGCGTATAATGACTGCAATAGTCTAATTATATTCGGATATGAAATTAATGTTATAATTTACAAATGGATACTAGAGCAATACGCGTGTACCATGCTTATTACTCATGAAATAGTAATAACAGTTAACCATTTATACATTTGAGAGAAAAACGGATATGAGTTTTGCCTACAATACATGTATAATCCAAACGCAGTGGTTACAGAATTGAAAGAGTATTGAATAGATTTGGGTTTGTATCGAGATTAGGGAGTATGTATGCAGCTGTTTAACCGAGGGTGAGTTTATGGGTTACAAATAGAAGCGCGAATGTTAAAAATTAAATATAAAATATGAAAATTTATTGTCGTATAAAAAAATAGTAAAAAAGTTATAAAATATGAACACCGAAATTATAATTGATTAATAATTCAGTAAAAGGGTGTCCGATGCCGTTTCCCCTCACCGAGTTTTGCACGGTTTCCTCGGAGGCATAGGGCAAATGCCAGGGATTATGTGTTTTTGTGGCCGTGCAAATACGCAAAATCACAGGCAGCACCTCAAAATATTCATTGTTTAACAATATTTAAAGCGAAAATATGAAGCCAGTCTAGAAAGCGTTGTTAAGGAGGTCCGAGCGGCATACTAGTCAAAACAGTAACTTATGAAAAAACGTTATTCAATAGAGAAGTTTATGACAATGTATCATGTTAACAAATTAAATATTTAAAAAACTTTGAATATTCATATTTATATCAAACGCATATTTATCTTATTTCTTTCTGAAAAGATCAATATAGACCTTGATTTGACTCTAACCTCTAAGGTAACTCTCTGTTTTCAGTACTTTTTTGCGTTATTCTATAAATATCTCTCTAAAACGCCAGGCAACCCTATTTTTGTATTGTATGCACATAAAATTGGAAAGCTAAAGATTAATTTGATACTTTAATAATCTAGAAAAGTTTCCTACAAATGCATGAATTTTTTATTTCAAACCCGTTTTTTTATATTAAACGGGCTAAACGGGCGAACTTTAGAATTAAATATCTTTTCGAAATGCAAGGCAACCTATACTGAAAATTTGTCTCTGGATTCAAATAATCTTTATTAACAATTACAAAATAGATTTAGGTCTTAAAGTTTAAAATTACTTTTCGCTCATACCCCCTTAATTGTTGCAACATTATTAATAATAAATCAGCGATGTGCAGATTTCACGATTTAAAAAGTGTATGTATTTGTACTTACAGCAACGATGCTAGATATTTGCAGTGATTATGAAATGTGTGAGGCATTAAGATTAGTTGGTAATTTGGTTCAATGTACAAATATTCTAGCTCTCGAATAGATTTAACGTCTTGGATTATATTAGCGTTCTGACGGATTATTTTTGGCGATAACCCGTAACTTACTTTAGGGTATAAAATAAAACATATTTTATACGAGGGGGAGAATTGTTACGGATAGAATCCATTAGTAATAATAAAATGTAACTGTGTAATAAGTTCCTATGCAAAGGATCTCTAAAACTTTCTGTATAGTTCAAATGCGATGATATTCTCAAGTTTCTGATGTATGTTTTCGGCGGTCGTCAGCGGCGACTTTCGGCGGCGCGTATAGCGGCTCATTCTAACTCGAAAAAGAATGACGCAGAGACCAGATACACTCTGGCCTTTATACAGATCGGTAGTTACAAAGCGCGTTATACTAGTAAGGCGAATGTTGTATTTAATAAATAACAGACTTTATCATAAATGGTGTATAAATTAGTTTAACAAAATCCTTAGTTTTTTCTCGTCCCGAACAGTGTGAAAATTATCTACCATCGATCCTGATGACTTTGAAGTAGATGAAAGCTTTGCTTATCGAATTCTGAATTTTTTAACCGTATTTACCGCTATATCGCAAGCTGTTGCGTGCAAAAAGTGCAAATCAGATGTGACATTCACCAAGTGTGGAAAGCGTGGCTTGGGTTTCAAAATTGTTATTTCATGCCAAAACTGCAACAACATTTCTATCCCTTCTTCACCATTCATTGAAAAAGCATACGACATTAATCGTAGAATGATTCTTGCTATGCGACTACTGGGAATAGGATTGAATGGAATAATACAATTTTGCGCGTTCATTGAGCTCCCGCGACCAATTTTTCAATCATTTTACAATAAAGTTGTGCAGAAGATTGCTGTTGAAGCAAAGGAGGTTTGTGAGCAGAGTATGAAAAATGCAGTTAAGGAAGAGAAGAAAAAAAGTGATGAAAAAAGAAACACAAGTGGTATTACTGTATCTGGCGATGGTTCGTGGCGCAAACGCGGCTTCACCTCCCTTTTCGGATTTGTATCACTTATTGGATGGTATACTGGTAAAGTGGTCGACGTTTTAGTAAAATCTAAATATTGTAACGCATGCGAATTTTGGGAAAAGAAAAGTGACACGGATAAGTACAAGGAATGGCTCGAAACCCATGAAAATAAATGTCGATTGAACCATGACGGCTCAGCGGGAAAAATAGAAGTGGATACCGTTATTGAGATGTTCCAGCGCTCAGAATCTTTATACCAACTTAAATATGCAAATTACGTCGGGGACGGTGATTCTAAAACTTTTAAAGGTATTGTAGACTCGCAGCCTTATGAAAATTTGTCAGTAACGAAGAAAGAGTGCATCGACCACGTGCAGAAACGGATGGGTACTGGCCTTCGAAATTTAAAAAAGAAAACTAAAGGTCTCGGAGGAAAGAGCAAGCTCACTGGTAAATTAATCGACGAATTGTTAATTTATTATGGTCTAGCAGAAGTGCGCCATTTCTACAAAAATTGAAATAAAAAAAAACTTTCCGAAAAAAGTGCTCTCCCGTTTGGAGGTTTGAGAAAAAGGCTTCTCACGAGATTCACTGTATAGCCGCCATTTTGTATTTAAATGTAAAAAATAAAATATATTTTTGTACCTCAATATATGTATAGTAAACCCTCTAAAAAGAAATTTGATCCCTTCTTTCCTACTCTTGTAAAAAATCGAACAAATTAGGCATTTTTTCGGGCCGCTAGAGTGTTATGAATATAACACTATATAAATATAATATGAATATTTAGTGCACTTATTACTTTTTTATATAATTCATTTAATAATAATGCTCCACATAACTCTAGTTTTGATATAGTAAGTTGTTTTAACGGCGCAACCCGAAATTTTGAACATAAAAGAGAACATTGATAATCCCCGCGGCCGTTATCACTTCTTATGTATATATAAGCCCCGTAACCCTTTTCACTGGCGTCGGTGAAGCCATGTAATTGAATATTGTTTGATTCATAGATTAAAATTTTTCTAGAGAATGAAATCTCATTTAATAAATTTAATTACTTACAAAAATTTTCCCAATCATAGTGTATAGACAATGGTAACGATTCGTCCCACGAAACTTTCGATTGCCAAAGTTCTTGTATAATTCATTTTGCATATAATATTACTGTACCTAGTAGACCTAAAGGATCAAATAGTTTTGCAATTTCAGATAAAATCGTGCGTTTAGTATCATTTTGAGCATTATTTGGAGGCTTGATCATGTATACAAAACAATCTTCTTTAGCCTTCCAAAATATACCGAGAGTTTTTAAAATGCAATCTTTGTTAATTCGAAAATCATCATCAAGGCTTTTCTCACTCACTCCTTTAAGTATAGAGGGTTCATTTGAAGCCCATTGTCTCATGTTGAACTGAGCACGACTCAAGAGTTTAGTCATTTGATCGTAAATATATCGAGCTTCTATGATAGTGTATGCGCCAGTTATGAAATTATCAACGAATAAATCTTTTTTTTATATTTTAGCAGCTATTAGAAATTTATGACCTTCATCTTCGGCCAATTGATGTAAGCATCTTATTGCTAAAAATGCAGCCGGCGCAATACCGAATGTTACTGTATTTAATTTATATTCATTAATTGGATTGTTTTCTTGTCATAAAATTTTTTGATATTTATGATCTTCTTGTCTAATTAAAAACTGTCTATACATTTTTTCTATATCTGCCATTAATACATATGTATAAAATCTAAATCTTAATACTAAAGAAAAAAGATTGAAAAGTTATAGAAACTATATTATTGACAATAGTTGTGAGATTATTTAATACACCTATAGATATACAACATTTAATTTTTGGCAGTCGCAACCTATTGATTAAATCTGTTGTGGCAAAATTAGCAGTCGCACACGTATCAAGTAAAACTCTAGCTT
>OX424572.1:103650369-104130369 GCA_949152435.1 Gastracanthus pulcherrimus
AGTGCTAGGCTTTTCCCAGAGGTTGTGGACTCTCCTTGCAAGTGTCAATGAATTGGCCGCGGTTTTTTAAATTCGGATCGCCCTGCATGAAGTTCTAATGGCACTGGTTTAGCACCCTGCTTTTTATAGCTATGCCATGTATCATATACATATCAGACATGAATGAATAAAGATTGGATAAACATATTTTTATTCTTTAATAGTATTAGAATAAAGCGCAAAAACTTTTACTACCTTATATTATATCGTTGTCTTATGAAAAAATCATAAAGTTTGCCTTATTTTAGCCTGAAACCGCTAAATTTTATTGTGTTATTGAAAATTGTTTAAAGAATTTCCGTTTTTTCATAAATGTGCAAATAATATAATATAATTTAATGGTGTAATTAATTTACACTAAATTGACTATTTTATGAGATGAACGCCATTATAACAAGCAAAGTATTAATTAAATTATCTGGATATATAAGGACTTTCTTTTCATATAAAATGCAGTAATAAACTTTATATCAGTTTTAGAAAATGAAAGTTAAATAGTAATGAGGAAAGCTAAGTATAGAATTCTAAAGTTGCAAATAATTTTTTAATACTGCTTTAAATGTATCTCTCTATATTATTAAAAAAGTTTCGCCGCCGACGTTTCAGAAAGTAGCCCCCGTAATTTTAGCCAAGCCCCCTCACTGAAGCCTCCCTCGCAGTAGCCCCCCCCCCTCTCATCGTAGCCCCCCCTCCCTCATTGTAGTCTTCCTCAGTACGTCTAATTACGCACACCCTGTATATGTCCCAATTTCGAACACTCTACACTATCATAATTATGGACACCCTATATATGCCCTAATTCTGAACATATTGTTAATGTCTTAATTGCAAACACGCTATGTCCTAAGTATGGATACCCTGTATATACCTCAATTACGCACACCATGTAAATGACCTAATTATGGACTGTATATATACCAATTACGCACACCATGTGTATCTTCTAATTATGGACACCATTTATATATCCATATTACGGACATCCTGTACATGTGTTAATTGCGTACACCCTTTAAATACCTTTAAATACTTTATTTCGGACCGGGAGATTATGTCCCTGGTGCAATCTCCTGTTGTGTAAGGTCGTATTTTTCCCAATAAATCAGATATAAAAAGAAATTTCCTATTTTTTATCTGTCTTTCAGCAGCTGTCACTTTGATCCTTTTTCAGGATAATCTAACTTTAGGAAAATAAAATTGATTTTTTCGTCTTAAAAAGCCCTTTAAATCCTTTTTGAATCGTTCCATTTCTTTGCACTGAGTTAGTGACAGACTCATTTGAAGTTAGTAATTTTTTTGAAATTTATTATTATGAGTAGTACTGTAAGTTCAAGAAGTCTCCTGGTCTGACTTTCAAAGTTCTTTCAAAATTACAATTCTTTTTCCTATCATATCCTATGCTAAAAATATAATTGTCAGCACGATTCTCATGGATTTGATTAGCTGGGCGTTTAAGCGCGAAATTCAAATTAAGTATCAAAATGTTTCGTCTGGTATTAATGGATACAATGTCCAGTTGTGAAAAGTCGCCGTTGACATTATACAAAAGGTTCTTTCCAAGGCTTTAAGAGTAAATATGTTATAGCGACGTCCAGGTGTACCAGGTCACCGACGATAACGTCTTAGAGATCCTCTCAGAGGCTTATTACATAAATATGATATGTGTGATGTCCAGTTATGTAGGGACGCTGATGATGATGTCTCCGAGGTTCTTACTGAGATTTTTGGCATAAATATGATATGTGTGTTGTCCAGGTACGTAGGGTCGCCGATGATGGTGTCTCAGAGATCCTTCTCGAGGCTTTTTGTATACGTATAATATGTATGATATCCAGGTATGTAGGGTCGCCGAAGATGCTGTCTCCGAGGTCCTCTCCATGACTTTACATAAAAGTATGATACGCCTCATATCCAGGTGTATAGAATTGCTGATGATAGTGTCTAAGAAGACGGAGACGGAGATCGGTAGGGAAATCCGCTCCCTTGCAACGTCTTCAGAATTGTTTAATGAAACTTTCAAAAAATTGATTTCATGTTGCTGTTATGGTGGGAACATAAAAATTGCTTCTTACAGGGCTAAAATGTGTTGTTTCCGAGGACATGGATTTGAAACCTGGTCGGGTCGATTTTTCGGTGAAATATATATAAATAAATGAGTTATTAATTTAAAAATCAAATTAAAAAATTGGCAAAATTCATTTATATAATGAGACGTTTCACGTCAAGTACACTCGACGCATAATTTTTCCGATCGAATGCAATTGAATTTTTTTTAAATACTGCAACTTCATTGGATCAAACACATGTTTTTGCTAACCTAATTGGAGGATTTAATCATATTCAAATGCATTCGATCAGAAAAATGTCATGAAATTAGAGGCTTCTGTCAATTCGTTTAAGTACCGCAAAGTGAGCCTGAAAAAAAATTCAGGCATTTTTCACAAGCTGCTATGGCCTTAAAATGTCAAAATTAAAATAAAAAATGCTTTTTTCTAGAAATACGTCTTTTTATATATTTTTTAAAAAAATTATGAGATTTCTTTACTAAGGGTAACTGTACATAATATGGCCCTTGTACCTAATATAGCCCACCATGACTACCTATTACGCGATTTAGCCGGTAAATAGCTAATGCATTATATATTATATAATATGAGTAGACGCTATTTCATCGGAAAAATTTCTCTCGGTAGCAAAAGAGGACCAACCTGAAATGTATTTTATCTTGCAACTGCTTTAATGAGTTCGACACTATGACTTTGAGCAAGTCATTATATTTATTGTGATATTAAATAAAGAAGTTGGTTCAAGTCGACACTGCCCTCGATATTACTACGTATCATCAGCTTGTCAGTAGCATAGTTATTTTATCGTCCGGCTATGTACCTTATTAGTATAAGAGGAAATATGTCTATACACTAATTCTACCCAACACAGCTCACATAACAGAAACCATACAATACTTGCACTACGCCCACTACGCCATGCCGTAGGGCGCTGGCCCTGGGGGAGGGGGGGGGGGGAGCGCAAGATTCCAGGACTAAAAGAACTTGGTCTTACTTCACTCGAGCACAAAACGTCACATGAGGCAAATTATCTACTTTCGCGCCCGTGTCGAAATGTACTATTAATAATAAAATCATAAACACTTATAAACTCAAAACCCAAATAACCCAAGCTGGGCAATTGGCAGTAAACAAATTTATATAATAGAATTGTTAACCTTACACACTAAACCTAACTAACCTAAGCTGAGCATTTTGCAATTAAAATTTTTTAATAATTAAATCATAAACCCTAATCCCCAACCCTAACTCCCCAAGCTGAAAATTTTGCAATTAAAATTTTTTTAATGATTAATTCATAAATTCTAAATCCTACACCGTAAACCCAACCCCAAGCTGAGAATTTGCGAATAAATAATTTTAATAATAAAATCGTAAGCCATAAACTCTAAACCCAAATATCCCAAACCTGTTTAACCCAAGTCGAGTAATTTGCAATTAAGGAATTTTCATAATAAAATCGTAAACCCTAAACCCAACTATCCCGAGCTGAGCATATTGCAATAAAAACATTATAATAATAAATTGTAAGTCCTAAACTCTAAACCCAAACAACCCAAGCTAAGCAATTTACAATGATAAAAAGTTAAATAAATTTAAATATGTAAATACATAGATAATTATAAATAATAATATGTAATATACAGGTATATTTGACGCTTTTTCGTCAAGTGAAATTCACTGAATTTAGGGTTTAAGGTTAACAATTCTATTATTTAAATTTGTTTACTGCAAATTGCTCAGCTTGGTTTATTTTGGTTTAGAGTTTAGGGCTTACGATTTTATTATTAGAATGTTTTTATTACAAAATTGTTGAATTGTACATTTCTCAGCTTGGGTTAATTGGGTTTAGGGTTTGAGGTTAAACATTCTATTTTTTAAATTTATTTACCGCGCATTGTTCAGCTTGGGTTTAGACTTCAGGGCTTACGATTTTCTTATTAAAATTATTTATTTGCTAAATGCTCAGCTCGAAGTAGTTGAGTTTAGGGATTAGGATTTAGAATTTATGGTTTAATTATTAACAAATTTTTAATTGCAAAATGCTTAGCTTGAAGTAGTTGGGTTTAGAGTTTACGGTTTATGATTAACTTCTTAAAATTTTAATTGCAAAATGCTCAGTTCAAAGTAGTTGGGTTTAGAGTTTAGGGCTAACGCTTCTATTATTAAAATTATTTATTTGCAAAATGCTCAGCTCGGGGTAGTTGTGTTTAGGGTTTAGGATTTAGAATTTATGGTTTATATGTTTAATGATTAAAAAAATTTAATTGCAAAGTACTCATCTTGGGGTAGTTGGGTTTAGGGTGTAGGGTTAACGATTTTATTATGAAAATTGTGTAAATGTAAATTTCTCAGCTCGGGTAAATTGGGTTTAGGGTTTAAGGTTTAAAGTTAAGAATTCAATTATTTAAATTTGTTAATTTGTTTACTGCACATTGCTCAGCATGGGTTATTTGGGTTTAGGTTTTAGAGCTTAAGATTTATTATTAAAATTATTTATTCGCAAAAAGCTCAGTTCGGGGTAGTTGGGATTAGGGTTTACGTTTATGATTTTATTATAATTTTTTTATTGCAAATTACTCAGTTTGGGTTTAAGGTTAACAATTCTATTAGATAAATTTGTTTACTGTCGATTGCCCGTTTGTTAATAGCAAATTCTTTTAATTGCAAAATGCTCAGCTTGAGGTCGTTGGGTTCAGGATTTAGGGTTTAGGGCTGTTATGTCGTAACACCTTACATCCTACCATTAATTCTAAATTAAATGAATTTTGAATTTTGCGCCTGCGCGCGTCAGTATGTAGGGGAAGGTGGGGCACGATGGGTTTGGCGGGTGGATTGGGCATTCAAATGTTCACTAAATAAATGAATATTCTAACATGATAGTATTTTTTATATGTTGTAAATAGCTTTTACTTTTTCCCTCTGCAAATCCTAAATGAAAAAAATTAATACAAATCGTATGAGAATTATTAGAAATTGAGGACTTCAAAACGTTGTTTTTTCCATAATTCTAATCTATTTCTCAAGAACAAATAAATCATATGAGCTTCGAAAGGGAATTACTTTTACAGTTTAAATCGTAAATTTTTAATAGTATTTTTGATTGATGATCTCCGATGCTTAGGAAAAAAGTAATATTACATATAAAAATACTCTAAAATGGGGCACGACTGGCACCACTAGCGGGGCACGATTGCCATACGTGAGTCGTCAATTTATTTCCGCCGAGTTTAACAGCCGATTTTCTTAACCTTACTTTTGCGCCCTTAACATTTCGGAGTCGGAGTCTTAGATGTTGGTGAAAGAGTCAGTGTTAATGAAATGGTCTGGTTTTTAGTTTTGATCCGCAATCCTATAAAATTCAAATTTAATAGTAACGTCCAATATTTTTTTAAAATAAATTTTTCATTAAATCACCGTGCCAATCGTGCCCCACTTCCATGCCAATCGTGCCCCACGGGTGGGGAAAATGGGCAGTTTTAGTGGTATTATACTTTGCATTATAAAAACAATGCAATATATATTTTATAATAAAAAATAATGTATCTAAATCTTGAGATATTCTACTTTAAGAAGCTCTTTTAATAATTTGTATTGGTACAAAATAGAAAGTACAGGATTCTTTTGAAGTTAGGGTGCCCGTACTGCCCCACCTTCCCCTATATGTATACGTCTGCGTGGACACTAGCCCTCATGCTCCTAATCGTCGGGCCGACCGCCATCTTTCGGACTAAGAGCGCCTAGCGGCGCGAGCAATCAGTCATCGACGACACCTACCAGAGTGCGGAGGTCCCTCGCGACCTTCGATCTTCTTGAAATCCAAAATCGTTCGCTAACACGCGAATCTCGCCTCTTAGGCTGATCAATCGATTCTAACAAGAATCACCCTCCCGTCTACGAACGGTGATTATCGATACTGTGTGCACTGCGTTATCAATGTAAATTGCGATCAAAGAGACAATAAACCTCGCGGTTATTGTCTGTTTCCTTTTGTTAACGGCCACTCGGCCACGTGTGAATCCCGCCGGTTCGACTTTGTGCGTGTCGGTCGTTCGTTGTAAATTATATTTGTGCAACATTTCATTCTTCATTTTACATTTTGTATATTGTAAATAAAATCTGGGTTTTTTGTGCCGCAAGGCTTTTAACAACTTAAAATCATTCTAAATTCTCAACAATAGAACGAAGTAAAAATAGCGTAAAATAATTAAATTCGTAAAACAGTGTAATGTTAACAGTGTAATAAATAGAGAAAATAAATCAAAATTGCATAACTTTCATCTAACAGTGATTGCCATACCAAAAAGAGGTATTCAGTCAAATCAATTCAAGGGCTTACAATTTTATTATTATACTTATACTTATAGTGTGTACTTTGAGTAATTTAGAAAAATGAGCTTCCCAAATATGACCTAAAATAATATGTTTTAATATTTGAAGCATTAGGAAAAATATTTTGCTGCCATTTTATAGGATTTACTATATTACATTACATTGCCCTTGCATTGACATAATATTCTTTTTTTCCCAATTGAAGTATTGAAATTAGAAATCAAAATTTCGATATTAATTGAATATATCGCGGTGCAGAGTATATAGGGGAAATATTTATATTAAATATTATAAACATTTATATTTATAAATAGAATGAACATTGTATACATTAGCCACTTTGATTTCATTTCTTTATTGTTATAGTGGTATATTTTCTACTTGTTGAATAGTTTTTTGAATACTTGCAATTTCGGAAAAAACGGAAAGGATTGGACGATTTCAACATAGCATAAATAAATAATGAGTAACTTACACTTATGTTATTTAAGTGATCAAGTGTAGCAAAACACAAATTACATTTTCGGCAAAGTCCGGAAAGGTTCGTAACATTCAGAAAGTTAAGTTGGTTTTGGTCAATTACGGGATGTCGGTTCCTGAGGATCTTTTTTTTTTGCTTGTACATACTGATTGCCTCGGTCAGGGGCGCCAGGCAGCGGCTGTCGTAGGGACGCAACAATGGCTAATACGGCCCTGGGCATCCCTCGACATTACTCAACTCGCCTTCGGCTCACCTTGGGTCGGTCAGGTTACTTTAGCTTGGCCTGCAACATGTCCTCGCAGTAATCGCCTACTTTCCAGTAATCCCCCCCCCCCTCAGCCCCTCGTAGGCTCCTCCTTCTAATTATACCTTATTTACATTTTATTGATGTAACCCAATAACCAAAGAATAATACTTGAGTTATTGGATTATAATGAATGAATCCTGTATATGTTCTAATTATGGACACCCTGTTTGGGACGAGAATAAACTAAGGATTTTGTTACAATAATTTATACACCATTTATGATAAAGTTTGTTATTTATTAAATACAATATTCGCCTTATTAGTATAACGCGCTTTGTAACTACCGATCTGTATAAAAGCAAGAGTGCATCTGATGTCTACGTCATTCTTTTTCGAGCTAGATTGAGCCGCTATTCGCGCCGCCATTGCACGTATCACGACGAAGGCATATGTTTCTTATCTTATAAGTTACGGCTTAAAAACGCTTATAAACGTTGGCCGCCGCACCGTAAGCGCTTCTTGAAAAAGGCGCGCATAAGCGCTCTGGTCCCTTTAACAGCAGCGTGCCTCCTCGCCGTCGTTGATTCCGCTCGCGTAACTTCGCCTGCCGTTGTAGTCATTGCATTAGTCATTGAAGGTGATCTTTGCAGTTGAAGCTTGGTTACTGATAAATCCTCTCTAAAACAAAGTTTACCAGCAGTTAAAATTAACTTTACAATGAATAGTATTAAACAGAATAACATAAGCTAATTACGTCGTGATGACAGTCCCATAATATTAAAAGTTGCTGACTTTCCAAAATTCTTTATATATAAAAAAAAATATAACGCTACATTATAATATTACACAGCACATTGTGTCACACTCCAAACGATTATTGCCATGAAAAAGTACGATAGGCCTAGTTTAATTGTTTTTCAAGGAATCCCAATAGCCTCACTTATGAAAACTGAGTGCCGCACATTGACACCCGATACGCGGCTGCACCGACTTCGAGCATGCTCGGACGCGCAGTTGCTCCCCGCTGCGATGCATTTCTTTCACGCGGTAATACAGTGCACCATTGTGCGTCACACGAATTTCCCCAAGCTACTTTTATTTTGAATCTTAACCAATATTAAGAAAAGACAAATACGACAAAACTTTTCTCGCGTTATTCAACTATTACAAACAACTCATGAGGACAAACTGACAGAAGTGCACTTACAATACATTCAGAACTCTTCTAAATTTAGCAAAATTAACATGTCGCTGTAGGAGTAAATCTCATTTATTTTAAAACCTTTTAATGTCAATTATTATTTGTGAAAAATCTATTATTGTGTATTAAGTACTAACTCCACGTATTAATTCATAAAATACATTAGATTAGCAGCCAGTTTGTAAAATGCGCAATAGTCTTACCATTTTTCGAATAATATGTACATTGTTTTCATAACTTTTATTCTATAGAATCAATTAAAAATAATTATATCTACTAATTTTGCCAGGATGAAATTAGATACGACGTTTCATGCAAACATTCTGTTACGATAATTATTATTACTTTTGTTACTTTATGCGGCTGTACGTTACACATTTTTCATTTTTAAAATCATGAACATCTATTTTGCTCGCACTCAAAACTCATTATATTCATTCATAATACTTTCACTGTAGTAATATTTCCGTATTCAATGGTATCATAATTAAAACAAATTTCCATTTATAGAAAAATGGTCATGGAGCACACTACAGGGTATACTTGTCAAAAGTTCTAAGCTTAAAATCACTTTATTTTGCAACTGTAACTTAATTATTACAAACTAATCGATAAACAGATTTTGTTAAACATGTATAGCTTTACTAAATGCTTTATTAATTATTTTATATAAATTCATCCTGATTAGCATACTTCTTTTCAATTAAGTCATTTCACTAAAAACACTTTATTCCCGGGTTTCTGGCACCAAATTGTTCGGGACAAGAATAAACTAAGGATTTTGTTACAATAATTTATACACCATTTATGATAAATTTTGTTATTTATTAAATACAATATTCGGCTTATTAGTATAACGCGCTTTGCAACTACCGATCTGTATAAAAGCCAGAGTGCATCTGATGTCTGCGTCATTCTTTTTCGAGCTAGAATGAGCCGCTATTCGCGCTACCGCTTTTCGCGCCGACGACCGCTGAAAACATACATAAGAAACTCGAGAACGTTATCACGTTTGAACTATACAGAAAGCGAGTTAGAGACCTTTTGCATAGGAACTTATTACACAGTTACATTTTTTTATTACTAATGGATTCTATCCGTAACACACCCTGTATATGTCCTTATTATGAACATCCTGTATTATATGTTAAAATATTGAACAGATTGAATATATGATCCTACTATGACACCCAGTATATGTCTATATTATGAACACCGTATATTTTCCAATATTGGTCGTCCAGTACGTATATACTTCAATATATTCATTCGATGTAATTTCTATAAAAAATTATAAAGTTATGTATCACTGGTATAGAAAGTGGTAAATAATTGAGTAAATTATGACATTTTCTGGCAAAATTAAAAATCTTTGTTTGCAGTCCCACGCACTTAATCAATTTTGTAACATTTTAACAAGTATTATACTTATCTCATTAGCCATTTATTAGTTTATTATAAGTTGTATTTAATTTGAAAAATTCAATATCTAACATAACTAACACTACTAAGCCACTATATAGATTCTGGCTTATTTACAAGTAAAACGTAATATTTCATGTATAAATACATGAAACATTTACGCGAACAAATTTTCATATCACTTTGGTATCTGTAAGAGACAGTTAAGCACAAAATGCACAATTCTACACTGAACATACACAAGTCAACTCGAGTCTCGATTGACAGATCCCAACGAAGTCTACATAAATTCCGCGTCCTTGTAGCGCATAAATTTTCAAATATCACGGCCCACATCCAACAAATATCTTCTCTCATTATGTCGTCCTCTCCAGACCAATAAAAAATAAGACCCAAACGACACATATTATAGTGAGCAGGTCAGGCGCGGACTTCGCAATCCATGCGCTGTCTAGACAGCGTGAAACACTTCCAAGAACTCTCCCTTCGTCCTCTCACCTACAAATCTTGCGCTTATTAAAAAATGTTCTTTCGAGTTCTTGAGAAGGCTATACGACTGTATATGCAACTACAAGTGGCGTCTAGCTGTTGTTGAGGGAGAAAAGCGGATGAAGATGTTTCTTTTCTCTTTTTTTTGTACGGATGTAAGGTAAAAGTACCCTTTATGAAACAGTCCTAAATTCATGACCCCGTAATGGAACAGTTTGAAATATAATAAAATAGAATATGATAACGATACGTATAAGAATTATAAAAATTGTATCGATATCTTAAAGTATTATTATTTAAAACACACAACAATATATATTGATACACAGTAATTACAATTAATAAAAAATATATAATTGTGTGTGTCTCGAGATTTACCGAAATCTCCGCTTGTTTGTACGGTAGGAGCTGATTTTTTACGATTTGATTTGTTTACTATACTTATATATCTAAATTCTCTTATAATACAATAATTGAATAATATATTGCTTTTGATTCATAATATAAAGTTACACAGTGTCTGTTTTGCAATAATAAAGTTTTTTATGAAATATATTGGTGTTTCATAATTGGTGCGCAAAAATTGCCATAGTCCGGATTTATGAAACAGTCCAAATCAGTGTTCCAAATCCGCAGACCTCCTTCTACTTTCTGCACCGGTTTATGGAGCACGTTTTGACCAAAAATTTAACATGTAATTTTACAAGTTTTTATTTACTTCTATAACGCCAAAACGTTTGCAGCAATTAATTTGTGTTTTTAACCTATTGTGTAAGTATGTATATATAATATGTATATATAAATACAATTTTGAAGCAAAAATAAAAACCTAACCTACAAATTAAGCAAACATAAGCAAAGTACGTTAATCTTTAAGAATTTATTTTCATATTTATTACAGATACTTATTACGATTTTGAAGAATGTCAACAAAAGGAAGGATAAAGAAGGAAATCAAGAAGAATAAAAAGAGCGGTGAAAAAGTCTGTGATACTGTGAAAAAAAGTGCAAGACGCAAGAAAGTTGTTGTAAAAAAGGAAGTGAAAGTGGTAAAAAAAAAGGAAAAAATAAAAAGAAAACTATATACTTTTGTAGATATACAGAAAGCTATCAATGCTGTTAATCGTGGCATGTCTGTGCGAAAAGCTGCAGTCAGATTTGGCGTACCACCTACATCTGTTCACAGAGCTGTGAAGAATCCTGATAAGACACATTCGAAGACTGGCCCTCCCGCTGTTTTGTCAACTGATGTTGAAAATGATATTGTACATTGGATTATGTATCGGGCTGAAAGAGGATATCCAGTCAGTAAAATGCAATTGCTAGACAGTGTACAAAGTTATGTACGTGGCCTTGGAGATAGAATTCCCAAGACTCCATTCACTAACGAGAGACCTGGACGTCACTGGTATGAGAAGTTCCGTGCCCGTCATCCTGAAATAACTATTAGGACACCACAGCATCTTTCTATGACACGTGCTTCTGTGACTGAAGAAGACCTACGAGGATGGTTCTCTGAAATTGAAGCATACTTGCAGGCAAAAGGCTTACATAAAGTACAACCTTCAAGAATTTTTAACTGCGACGAGACAAACATGCAGTTAATTCCAAAATCAGAAAAGGTGTTAACTGAAAAAGGAGCCAACTCAGTCTATAAGATTGTGGATGGATGCGAAAAAGAAAGTTTAACTGCACTTTTTATGTATAGCGCTGATGGGACAAGAGCTCCTCCTATGCTGATGTTCAAGTATGCAGATAGTGTGCCAATTAGTATTTTAAAAAATTGTCCAGCTGGTTGGAGTATTGGCAATTCTGAGAATGGTTGGATGACAACAGAAACGTTCTATGAATACATAGCGAATGTTTTGTATCCTTGGCTATTGAAAAATAATGTAGAATTTCCAATTATTATTTATTTGGATGGCCATTCTTCGCACGTCACCATACCGTTAGTTAAATTTTGTAGAGAAAGGCAAATAGAGTTGATAGCTCTATTTCCTAACGCAACACACATTATGCAGCCCTTAGACATTGCGTTCTTTCACCCATTCAAAGAAGTATGGCGAGCAACAATTATAAAGTACAAAGCTGAACACAATATTTCAAGATTGAAAAAGGAGCATGTTCCAGCTGTGCTAGAACAAGCCTTAAATTCATTTGACAATGAGAAGAAAACAATTCAAAATGGCTTTAAAGCTGCTGGTTTAGTGCCGTTAGATCCTGAAGCAATAGAATATAATGTACTGCATAAAACGAAAAAGAAAAATAAGAAAGATGAACCAGTCCAGCAACCAGATTTGGATAACGACACTGAAAATATGAAGAAACATCTACTGACCCTAGAAAATAATCTATCTAATGCTAAGCTCGAGAGTTATAAAGAAACAGAGGCCACTGGTGTATGGAACAATGATACAGAGAACAGCAGTTTGTTTCAATATTGGCTTGAAGTAAAAAAGGCTGCTGGTGGTAAACACGTCATCAATTATTATTAATCATTTTAACAGATTATTTAACTCTCATCGCTACTAACTAATTTTAATATTTACAATTTTAATTTACTATTTACAAAACTAATTTTTACTATTTACAATTTACTATTTACAAAACTAATTTATACTATTTACAAAACTAATTTTTACTATTTACAATTTACTATTTACAAAACTAGTTTATACTATTTACAAAACTAATTTTTACTATTTACAATTTACTATTTACAATATAACTGTTATTATACTAAACTATTTCAATTAATCATATATTTTGTTTTATACACATAGATCCTAGAATGAAACTGCGTCCTATAATTAAAAATATTGAATGTCGACCTAACTTCAATATTACCGTAGTACCTCATACTGTGCCTGCAAGTACGCCTGTTGAATCTGTGAATGAAAGCGATTTGAATGTAACAAATGATGAGATATTAATAGAATTAGATAACAGCATTGAACAAAATGAATTCAATGCTCTTTTTAATAATAATAGTTTAGAAAGTAAAATTTTAAAAACAAATAATAACACAAATGAGCTTATTGACAAGCATGTAAATATATCAGATAATATTTGTGAACCAAATATTACCTCTTCACCTAATATTTGGGAAGATTTGACACCTGAAAATGTAGATTATAAAATGTGTCAAAAAGGTTCGCACAAATTTATTAAGAATTATTTATAACAATACTTATATATTACTTATTTTTAATAATCTTTCATTTTTTCAGAAAACCTTCATGAAAGTGCAAATAGCATAAATGAGCTAAATGATTCTGAAGTCATTAGCGCAGTGTCATATGATCAAGTACAAGAGTTTACCAGTCCTCGAGTTATAAACAAAAAAAATTCAAGTCTTCAAGTGACCGTCCAAAGAACAGATAACTCTGACAAGATGATCGATGATCAGTTTGAGAGAATTTTTAGTCCTCAAAATGAAAATGTTTTGCCTGTGTTACAAGAAAATGTACAAAAGATTTGTAAACAAATAAATAACGAATCAAGTGACCTTCAAGATAATCAAGAGAATATTAGTATCCCTTCTTTAGATTCAGGTGAGTCGTACAAATTGATTTGATGCATAGCTCAATACGTTCTGTACAAACATACATTTCATCAATCATGCAATATAATCTCTGTGCATTTATTTAGGTAGTATCAGTGATCAAAGAAAGAGTTTTGCCAATGCTTTTACCTTACCTCCTGAATACTTACCTAAAAAAAAACGTGCTAAATTAGGTACTACTGGAAAATCCAAACTACCTTCTGTAGGTACGTCAGATGAGTGGTGGAAGGCTCATATGGAGAAAGAACAAGCCCAAAAAATAAAGGAAGAACAAAAAGCAAAGAGAAAGAGTTTACAGGAAGAGAAAAAGAAATTGGCAGAGGCGAAAAAGAAGTACATGCGCGAAATGCAAGAAAAGATGAACGAGATTCAGAAGAAAATTAAACGTGAAAAAGAATAAATTATTTAAAATCGTAGACTATGTAAAATCAGTATTATTAAATGTATACATGCGTGTTATGCTCAGAATATATGTATTTGTGTTAATTATTTATTAAATAATAAACTAAAAAATTAATAAATTATTAAGTATATAATATAACTTACTTACTTGGGCTAAAATTATATATTATCATTTTTGATTAATGTCTAAACTTTTTCTTATTCTTTAAAATCAACAAATTCTTTGTATAATTAATTACACATTTAATTATAACAAATTTTTAATCTGTTCCAAAATAGGGACATGAATTATGGAACAGGGGGACAAGCCTTAAAATCTGCGTTCCATAACACGTACCGGTTCTTGGTTTACTTTATTGTCTATTATAATTTTAATTTACGTTTAATTTACATTTACCAGGTCGCATTTTCATCTTTAATCATTAGCCTATCGAAAAATATCAAAAGTTTAACATTATTAGACCTTACAACAGCTTAAATCGGACCGCAATCTTTAACCTCCAGAAAATCGTTCCATAAGGGGTACTTTTACCTTAACGTCAAGATCTCGATTAGATTAGTCCTTGGTGAAAATTGAGGATTGCTCCTCAAAAGCGAAATTTTAATGCTTAATATAAGATGCACATTTATTAAATATTTCTCTTGATTAAATTATTTATTTGTTACAATATACAAAACATTATTGTTAAATTTAATTTATTTATTTGTGTATTTATTTTAACTTTTGAGTCGCTATTCTAATATAGAAGAAGGTGGGGCAAAACGGGGTATCTCTATCTCGTATTATACATGGTTGCGTCGTGCAAAACTGATTTAAAAACCGATTGGACCTCAATTTTGTGAACTCGGGTGAACTCGGATTCTAGAAAAACATTTGATGTGCCTCGGTGTTCGACACAGAAGCAACGTCATAAAGACAATTATTCTTTAAGTTTTGACTTGTGTACTTATTTACAGGCTAGCAGCAACCGAAAACACTATAGCAAAAATCTGAGCACATTACGTTGTAGTTCTGCTGAAGAGCTTTTAAAATTTACCTCAGAGTTATAATCGATAAACAATAAGCTACTCAGACCCGGATCCAAGGGGAGGGGGACACTGGAGGCGATCGCCTTAGAATTTTAAGAAATTTTAGATAAAATATTAGAAAATGTTATTAAAATTACTAAAATATTACCCTCCATAAAAATCAAATTGCTTATAAACCCCTTCTAATATATATATATATATATTTAAATAAGCGTATATGAGCAATTCTAAAGACAATCGGAAACAACTCGACAAATAGAATGAAAAAAAATTTTTGAGTGCGCACTTACTACACGAAAAAATAGCCGGCTATTCCTACAGTAAAGAATGTGGATACTCCAGGCCAAGACATTTTAATTCTCCAAACAGTGTCGCTTATATCGCCTCCATGCGGGATCTTGGATACTCTACACAAACGACTTGGGATTTTTCCAAGCCAGCGGCTTGGAGACTTGCGCTTGCTTACGTACGCGTAGCCTCACATTTCGATAATTTTTTCAGTTATAAAAAACTATATATTAGTTAAAAACAATCTACTTGTTTGCTTTCATATATATATATATATATATATATATATATATATATATATATATATATATATATATATATATATATATCTATATCATATTTTTTAACACACCCAGCCATAAAATACGTACTTTTTCCCCGCCGAGCCGGGAATAAAGCGCTACATTAAATCCCTAACCCAACTCTAGTCCCCGATCGCACAACACAACAAACAAGTATATAAAATTTTTTTTTTTTTTTTTAAGTGGCATTTCGAACTCGAAAGTTCATCGCCTCATCTACGCAAGCCTTCCACGTTTCCCTATTTTGTGCCAACCCCATCCATTTCGCGCCTTCCCGCCCAATTTCAGTTACGTCTGATTTTACGTTATCCTCCCATCTGCGTCTAGGTCTACCAAGAGGTCGCGTTGCTTTCGGTTTTCCTTTCATTATGCGCACTGCTGTACGATCATCGCCCATTCTTGCCACGTGCCCTGCCCATCTTAGTCTCCGTGATTTTATTATTCTGTTAATATTTGGTGACGCGTACAAATTATGTAGCTCGTCATTGTGCAGTTTCCTCCACTCCCCAGTTTCCTCATCTTTCTTTGGCCCGTATATTTTCCTCAGAACCTTATTTTCAAATACCCTAAAACGATTTTCTTCCGCTTTAATGAGCGCCCAGGTTTCGCACCCATACAAAATTACCGGCATTATTATAGTCCTATATATCCTTATTTTGACATTTTTCGACAGTAGCTTTGACTTAAGTAATCTGTTCACAGCGTAGAAGCAGGCATTACCCGAATGAAGTTTCTTATTAATCTCGGCTTTAATTTCGTTTCGATCATTTATAGTTGTACCTAAATATCTGAATTCGCTAACCTTTTCAAAAATTAAATTTCCGACTCTAAGATCCCCCTCTGCTTCGCGAATGCCCAGTTTCTCCATGATCATATATTTCGTTTTCGATTCGCTCACTTCTAACCCCGTGTCTTTAGCCGCGTTTATAAGGATTTCCGCATTTCTCGCCACCGTTTCACCGTTATCTCCCACTATATCCAAGTCATCCGCATAGCCTAAAATCTGCGTTGTTCCGTTGAGTGTTGCGCCTAGCTCGCTAGCCTGCATTTTTCTAACAACATGCTCTAGCGTCAAGTTAAAGAGTACCGTTGAAAGCCCGTCACCTTGCGTCAAACCGTCGCGTATCATGAACGATTCGGATACATTACCGCCTATTCGGACCTTTCCAGTGCTTCCGTTCAGACATATTTGAATTAATTTTACGAGCTTTTTTGGTACGACAAGGAGCACTAGGATTTCATACATTTTGCTTCGTTTGACAGAGTCGTACGCTTTCTTAAAGTCCACAAATAGCTGGTGTATAGTTTCGCAATATTCCCACTTTTTCTCTAATAATTGTCTTATGGTAAACATTTGATCGCTCGTTGACCTGTTGCGCCGAAATCCACACTGATAATCTCCTATTATATCTTCCGCGAATGGTGTGAGTCTGGCCTTTATTACGTTTGACAGAACTTTGTAGCAGGTAGCTAAAAGTGAGATTCCCCGGTAGTTATTGCAGTCTGTTTTATCTCCCGTTTTAAAGATCGGTATGATGATGGATTCTTTCCAATTTTCTGGTATTGTTTCATTTCTCCAAATAGCACATACTAGATAAAAAAATTTAGATGTAAGCGCGGTGCCTCCATATTTAAGTAGTTCAGCTGGTATAGAATCGTTTCCTGCGGCCTTATTGTTCTTTAGCTTTTTGATCGCGGCCTCTACTTCTTTGTAGGTCGTTTCGTCCATATAGAGTTCAGCAGTGTGGATTTCGTCTCCCATTTCCTCGGAGTTTTCATGCACGTTTAATAACTTATCGAAATAATCTTTCCATAATTTCAATAGTTCATTTTCGCTTGTCACGAGGTTCCCGTCCTTATCTTTCATTAACTGCGATCTACTCTGAAAACCCTTCCTAATAGCGTTTATTCCTTTGTACATCTCGCGCGGGTTATTTTCCCTACTATTAGTTTCTATTTTTCTAATTTCATTTTTCTGATACTCGCGCTTCTTGTTTCTGTAAATCACACGCACTTGCTTTCTTATTTCATGGTATTCTTCTACGGCCCTACCGCTTTCATTGTGTACACTATCTAATTTAGCCTTCTTGCGCCTTTTTTTCTTATCCAGTACTTTGTTCGCGGCCCCTTTTATAGCTTTTTCGATAGCCCCCCACAACCTGTTCGGATCGTCATCTACTCCCGTCTGTT
Source organism: Gastracanthus pulcherrimus (assembly GCA_949152435.1). Taxonomy (NCBI): domain Eukaryota; kingdom Metazoa; phylum Arthropoda; class Insecta; order Hymenoptera; family Pteromalidae; genus Gastracanthus; species Gastracanthus pulcherrimus. The sequence goes on from OX424572.1 coordinate 103,668,423, forward strand.
CATCCGTTTCCTCGAGCACCTGAAATCGGTTGCTAACTTCTACTTGGTACTTGATTCGCTCTACCCCGTTTCGTAGTTTTCCAATATCAAAGGTTTCTACTTTGTTCGCTCGCTTACTATTTTGACCGGCTACTAATCTGGCTCTTAATTTGGCCACTACTAGATAATGATCTGAGTCGCAATCCGCCCCCCTATGGGTCCTTACGTCGAGTACATTCGTGTAGCGCCTCTTATCAATAAGAAAATGATCGATTTGATTGTGCGTGGCCCCATCCGGCGATGTCCACGTTGCCTTGTGTATATCCTTGTGCTTGAAGCACGTGGTCTTGACTATAAGATCTTTTGCGGCCGCGAAATTTATGACCATAATACCGTTATCGTTGCTGGTTTCGTGCAGACTTTCTTTACCTATGGTGGGCCTAAACATTTCCTCTCTCCCTATTTTAGCATTGAAATCCCCCACTACTATTTTGGTGTCGTAAGACGCGAATTGGTCGATTAATTGCTCTAAAGTTTCATATTAAAGATTTTTGACTTCTTCCTCTTTGTCCTCCGTGGGACAGTGGACGTTAATAACCACGTAATTATACCACGCTCCTTCGATGATGATATACGAGAGTCGGTCATTCACGAAATTGCAACTTTTAACGGAATGTATGATGCTTTTGTTAACAAGAAATCCGGTGCCTAGAGAATGCCCGCTCGCGCCCCCATATAAAAAGGTGAAGTTACCGGATCCTAGCATCGCGTTATCTTTCCATCGGGTTTCTTGTATTGCTACCAAATCTAAATTGTACCTCTCAGTTTCATTTATGATTTCCCGGAACGCGCCCGCTCTGTGTAGACTGCGTACATTTCAGGTTCCCACCCTTAAGTTTCTTTTGGTTTGGTTTTGTTCTCTTTGAGCCATGATAGTAAGTTAAACCCGCGCGTTTTGGATCCTGTTCCGATCGCAGGTGAGTCCATCGGTCTAGGGGTGATAACCCTCATACCTCCCTAGAACTAAGTATGAGAGCTTTCCGACTTTGGCGAGGACATAGTCAACTCGTCGTCTGACACACTCGGTTTCATTCTCATATCCTAACGCCCCCCTGCAAGGCAGCGCGCCTTCGCTGGCTTCGTTGCCATGTAAGACCAGGTGGCGAATCATTCTACACATCCCCTCTCAGGGCAGTTGTCATCGCTCCCGTATCCTCCACGACAGCAGGATTTTTGGCCCATTTGTTGTTTGAAATGTGTGGTAAAAGAGATAGATTACAGAGTAAGGTAAAAGAAGAAAGTAAGATAGGAGATTTTGTATAGTGTTTGTAGTTGTTGTGGTGCTTGCGTAGTGTTTCTAGATGAATGCTTTCGCCAGTGCGGGCTCATCACACCCACGCCTGGGCCTATCGGCTGTCCGCGACTGCTTATTCGCTTTATTCGCAGCTAACCTCTTTCTCAGGGGTCGTTCCTCTATCCGCAACCTGAGGACGCGCTGTGTAGTGGTGATAGGCACCCACCCGTCCGCTCTGGACGACTACGCCCAGGACCCGCTTAGGGTAACGGCGTTGCAACAAACAAGTATATAAAATACAAATGTAAAATAAACTTATCGAAGTCCCAAAAGAGAGGGGACACATCAGCGCAGCCAAAACCGATGCCCGACCCGTGTAAAAGTATATCTATATATACCATAAATGTGTAGTGCCGGGCGTCGCTTTTGGCTACACGGGGACACATGGACATTTAATACAAAGAAAGAAAGAATTAAACAATCATATTATTTCTAAAATACAAAAATAATTTAACTTAACGATTTCAGAATATCGTAAAATATCGTAAAATAAAGAAATCATTGAAAACACGGATTTATGAATCTGAAAATATCTTTTCAACTTAGAATCTTCATTGAAAAACGAAAAAAATGAGTCTCGAATTGCAAAAAATATCCGCGCCGTTCTCAAGATATAAACGATAAAAAAAAGGTTTTAAAAAAACGTAACCTCAAATAACTGAATGTAAAGGTCGTTATAATCTAGGCTTCTAACAGTCGTAAGAGATAGTAAAAAGCTACCTTTCTGGAAATTTTCAGAAGGAATAATGACGTTTTATTCAATTTATCCAGCGCCAAAAAAACGATTTTATTTTCCAAAATTATTTTTTTTGCATACACACACGCGCTCACACATACACACACATATGCACGCATGTATGCACGCACGCACGCACGCACGCACGCACGCACGCACGCACGCACACACGCACACACACACACATCTATACAGACTTTTACTAAAGATAGTGTGTTTTGTTTGACTCCTAATGTCTCAAAACATGTTTCTAACATGTTTTTAGCAAAACTCTTTTGTTTCCCATCACAAATCTTTCTCTATGAAAAAGCAAAATTTTTTGAGCGCACACTTACCAGATCCGGTTTTTCCGAATGCTTTTAGCATTCTAGATACGGGAAAAATCGTGAACTGCAGTGAGCAACGTCACCCTTTCTAGTGTCAAGTTTGATCTACGATCACATTACCATTAAGGACGGTCACCGAAAAATTGATTTTTTTTTAATTTCTTGAAATTTTTATTATGTCAATTTAGGTGGTTGAAATTTTTAAATAAGTTTTAAATATTTAAATTTTTTTTTGCGGTCTCAAATATTGAGAAATTTTGCTTCAAATTTCAATTTTTAACTTATGAGCTCTATCTTGAGCTCTCACAATACTAACACTGATATTTATTGTAAATCAAAACTACTTTATCATATAAAATAAGCATAGAAGTACCAAAAAAGATGGACATAGCAATCGGTACTTTTTTAAAGATATAGCTATCTAAAGTTGTGTTCCAATGTTATTAGTATATCTATATCGTGGTACAGTATATGAAGAAGTTAATACCGTACTTTGGAGTTTGGTACATTTCATAGCTTTTACATTTTATACTAATATTTTAATGCTTTATATTGTAAATTTAAAGGCTTTCATTATCAATATTACCATTTGATGATGTCTTTTTCGAAATATAACTTTCTAATCTTACTATCAGCCGGTGAATGTCCTTAGCAATTTGTGTTGAATAAAGGCTCTTATTGAGTCGTTCAGAACTCGGCTCCTTTTGGTAAATTTTTTTGTTTCATATCATAGACGTTTAGTGTACATTAAAGTAGACGTTAAGAGCTTCAATTTGAGACGTCAACGATCAAAAAATATTATTCCCATGCAAAGTTATACGAAAATAAAGATAGTGATTAAAAACATAAAAAATACGTGAAAATGAAAGATTTCGTATTTTCTAGTCACTTTCGACACTTTTTTTTATTTTTGACGTTTTGAATCACTATCTTTATTTGCGTAAGCTTTGCATTGAAATAATATTTTTTTATCATTGACGTCTTAAATTGATCTCTTAACATCTACTTTAATTCTTTGTTGTGAAAAGAACATTTTTTGACAACTTTTTGTTGTTTTTTTTAACACATTTGTTTGGACAATAAGAGCCGAGTTATAACCGAGTTAATAGAATGACCCTGCTAAAAAAGACTCATTGAAGTCGATAGAAAAAAGTTCAATCGATTCTGAGTGTAAATCTTAATACCTATAATCGCTATTGAATACAATTCCGAATCAAATATATTAATGTTAAATTGAAAAGTCGATTCAAAACGATTTGCGAAAAAGCATTGCAGTCGATTGGGGGTCGAATCAGTATGAATCGACTTAAATATCCATTTTTATAATAATTGATATTAAGATTCACACTCAGAATCGATTGAACTTTCTTCTAATGTTTACATAATCTATGCCTGCTTTGAAGGTATGGGTACAGAGTATGCAAACATTAGAAATCGTGCGATCTTAATGGATTGTACGTTTGAAAATTATTTTTTAATAATCTGTTTGAGTTTATTATTTGTTTGTGGAATATGTTAATAAAAAAAACAGAAAAGATGTAGAAAAAGGAAGACCAAACTACTTAACTTTAACTCTTCCAGTACACTTCCACATATCTGAAGTTCAGTAATTAAAGATTGAGGCTATAATGATTGATAATTGACGCTTGATGTATTAAAAAATCAAAATAAACGTAGAAATATTTCCTTAGGTAGTGACGATTAATAGTAAATTTCTATGTATCACCATAGGTGCTCATCCAAGCGCGTGCCGAAGTGCGCACCCGAGTGCGTCTATGTAGACGCAGCCATGAGGTAGTTTTGACAGCGCGCTCGAAAGGGCCGGTTGAGTTTTCAGTGCTTGCACCCGTCATCGTTCGACGTTTTTTCTAAAATGAATTTACGTTGCGAAATCGAGACGACACGTACGTTCTTATCAGAACGGTCGTCTCGCGTTATTATAAGTCGCGAGCGAGCGTGATTATTGCATCGGGTTGTGTGTGTGTGAGAATGTGTGTGTGCGAAGCGTGAGTTTGTTTCGTTTGATTTGGGGAGTTTGGCCACGCGCGGCGAGCTTTCTCGACGTGCCGTCTCCCAGGGCGTTCACCTACGCGGCAGATCCCTGTATTCTGCCCGTGGCCCAGGTGTTGGTTCCCTCGAAACGTCGAGGCGCCCTGCGGCTAAGGAAGGTGATTCCAGTCAGCGTGTGGCCAGGGCCTTGCGTCGCGCCGACGGTATTTATGAAAACTGATTGAAAAGAATCGCAAAAAACACATTTAAATCTTATTTATAAAATTGCGCGATTATATTGTACTGAAGTCGATTCTATATTTAGGCGTTCAAATAGATTGATGATTGTGTTTATTGAATCCAATTCGAATGGATAAAACATGTATGCGAAAAATATTAATTGGGATCGATTCACTATTGTAACTATAGATACGAGGGTAGTTCAATAAGTCTTTAGAATGACCAACAGATGGCGCGCGAATCGCTCCAAATCATCTATTTTCAGTCAGCACCACTCCCGACTAGATATATGGTGCAGTCACAGTCCACATCTTCTGAGTTTACGTGTTTTTATAACCAATTGAAAAAAAAAAATTGCTTGTTAAGAAAAATGGAAAAAAACGAGTTCAGAGCGGTAATTAAACATTTTCATTTAAAGGGTTTAACTCCATATGAGATAAAAAATGAATTGGTCTCAGTTCATGGCACATCTGCCCCTGCCTTAGCAACGGTTTATAACTGGGTAATTGAAATTAAGCGTGGTCGTACATCAATAAGTGACGAACCACGTTCAGCAGGCCCGTAGAAGCAACTACTCCCGAAATCATCAATAAAATCCACGATATGGTGTTGAAGGATAGAAGATTAAAAGTGCGTGAGTTAGCTGAGGCCACAAGGATATCTATAGGTGCAGTTGTTTCAATTCTACATGAAAGATTAGGCTTGAAAAAGCTATCGGTAAGATGGGTGCCGCGTTTGCTCTCAGCTGAGAATAAACGCAATAGAGTGGTCGCCTCTGAGGCTCTTTTGGCGCGCATAAGTCGGAATCCTGAGGAATTTTTTCGTCGATTTGTGACTGTGGATGAAACATGGATACACCACTACACTCCTGAGACAAAGGAACAATCCAAACAGTGGATTTCCACAGGCGAACCAGCTCCAAAGAAGGCAAAGACCGTAAAGTCAGCTGGTAAGGTTATGGCTACAGTTTTTTGGGATGCACGTGGAATTATACTTATTGACTACTTGGAACAGGGTAAAACAATTACTGGTGAGTATTATGCATCATTATTAGAGCAGCTGAAAGAAGAAATTAAAAAAAAACGACCACATTTGGCGAGAAAAAAAATTCTCTTTCATCACGAAAACGCCCGAGTTCACACATGCTTCGTTTCAATGGCTAAAATTGAAGAACTAAAATTCGAATTGGTCGAACACCCACCGTATTCACCAGATTTAGCCCCCAGTGACTTTTTCTTATTTTCAAACTTAAAAAAATGGCTCGGTGGACAGAGATTTACGGACAACGAAGACGTCATTGCCTCTGTAAGTGCTTATTTTGAGGAACTTCCGAAAACGCACTTTTCTGAAGGATTAAAAAAACTTAAAAAGCGATTGACCAAGTGTATAGAGCTCCAAGAAGATTATGTTAAAAAATAAAAAAAAATTTACCCAAAAAAAATTGTTTTTATACTTTATTCTAAAGACTTATTGAACTACCCTCGTATTTACTCAAACAGATTAAAAAGAATCGCAAAAAACACATTCAAATCTTATTCATAAAATTGCGCGATAAAATTGTACTGAAGTCGATTCTATCTTTACGCATTCAACAGGATTGATGATCGTGTTTATTCAATTACATTCAAATAGATAAAAAATGTATGCGAAAATTTCACGTTAGGATCGATTCAGTTTTGTGGCTATAGGTATTTATTGAAACCGATTAAAAGGATCGCGAAAAACACATTTAAATCTTATTCATAAAGTTGTACGATTCAATTGTATTGAAATCGATTAATTTTAATGTAAAAAGTGAGCATTAACAACGATTACGATTAAAATTGATCCATCTCGATTCATTTTTAATCAGTCACTTTCAGCAAGTCGATAGCATCGATTCAAAACTATTAAATTCGATTAAAATGCAATCGAGTTTAATTCATTATAATTCGTCTTTTCTAGCAGGGGACTCACTATAAGAGCCTTTATTAAACACAGATTGCTTAATGGTAATGTGACCGTCGATCAAACTTGACATTAGTCACTATTTTTCCCGTTTTTAGAATGGCAAAAGCATTCGGAAAGACCGAGTCTGCACGGAAAAATATCTTGTAATATTTACATGACAGTAATTTGGGTTCGCAACATGTTGATTCCTGTTAGTCTTACAGGCTCGGTTTGTAGAAATCCCAATCTAAGCTTGCGCCCAAACAACCTAACCTTTTTTCATCACACACGAGTATCTGTTATAAAATTGACTTTATAGTATATTATGCACCTAGGGAATAAAGTGAGCCAGTAAATGCCGGGGAGTGGTTCTGCGCCCGAGCGGAGCGAGGGCGTCATACACGCTGGCAATCGCTGGCTCACTTTATTCACGCGTGCAATATACAATTTTTTAACATATCTACCAAAAAGTTCGTACTCGTTTACCACCGAAAAGGGAAAATAGTGCTACATATTAGCTCCCTAACCTCACCTTCGGCTCGGGCACAAACAACGCGTGGCGCGGCCGATGTCGGTCGAGCGAAACCCATCACTTGCTTACTAGCGTCTCAGACACTTTTGAGAAGGCTATATGGAGGCATACGTCCTGCATCAAAGCACAATGCATAGTCGGAGATCTTTTCCCGACGAAAAACTCGAAGAAAAAATTCTCGAGAATTTTCGCCGGTAATCGAACCATTGACTGCTTGAACTTATTGTATCGGTAGACAAGCGTCTGACCCACTGAGCCAAGGGGTGCTAAACCCGTCGGAGTTAAATAAATCACTCTAATTAGAGTGGATTTTTATCTTTATAAATAGAGTGGAAATTTTTTACTTTTAAGTAGAGTGAAATCTCGCTCTACTTTAGCGTACATACTATCCCCATGGACATCGAGGAAAAACTAACCTATTTTTTAATTTCAAGTTTATAATATTTCAAGGTTGATTAGATAGACATTCTTCAGTAATAATAGATTTACCAAAATATACAAAATAAATTCGCAGTATTATGACTTTTACGAAACGTTGTTACTCAGTTTGTTAATAATTTATTATATAAAAATCTATAAAAGAATAACTTTAATCCGAGTATTCACTTTCATATAAAATAATCGAATACTCTTTAAAATTTTTGGAGTGGAAATCTCACTCCAAATGCAATAAGTGACTGTGTTTTCATTATTATAGAGTGGAATTTCACTCCAAAGTCATGAAAACTGAGATTTTCACTCCAAAAATTTTAGGAAGTAGCTTTTGTGATTTGATCTCATCACCTAACTGTCATATTTAAGATATATGTGCAAATTTGCAAATATAATATTATATATTATTCATTACAATGTAAAATATAGTTTACAAAAAATATTAGGATTATCTTAACATAATTAAATTAATGTAAATTATCACTGTAAGTGATGTAAGATACACACTCATTATGCTTAGGTCTCAAATAAAAATTTTTGATAAAAGTAGACATAGCAGAATTACTTGTAAAAGTCGTAAATTTAAATCATAATGAAAAAAACAACAGAAAGCTTCCTCTTCAAAAAAGGAAATTTTTAATAATTATAAACCCAACGCGCCTATAACAGTATCTGTAAGAAGACGTGGAAAAACGTAATTTAAACTAAATGTGTACTTTTAATAAAAAATTATCTTTTGATAAACCATCAATGATAAATCAGCACAAATTTTATGAGATTCTAATTAAATAGAGATATAGCAGATTAAAATTAATTTATTAGAATACAAATTTTTATATTAGAACAATTAATTTAGTTTGAGGAAGCTAAGTGCCAATGAATTGGCAGTGGTTTTATTTATATTGTTGGTCGAGTTGTTTCCGATTTTCTGTAGAATTGCTCGTATCCAAATAACAGTATGTATATCATACTAAAATTCTGTGGCGAACCGGAAAGACGACTTAAGTCCACTTTTTTCAATTTCGGGTTTACACTAGATTTCATCATTAGAAGTAGCCCTTTTACATGAAAGTGGTAAAAATTGCCGTATCATAGGTATCATAACCGGAAATAGCACATTACATAACGACATAAGTCAATTTAATAAAACCTTTGACCGACATACGATAGCCCATCTCTATGTGGATTGATCAGAGCGTGTATCAGTGATTTTATTTAATTATAGTATGTAAATAAATTTTATTATATAAACTATAGTGTATACATATAAAACCATATAAAGTTTTCAAAAAATAATTCAGATGATTCCCGAAAAAAGGACTGAAGTCCACTTTTTTTGAATATTGGGTTCATTTACGTTAGATTTCATCATTATAAATACTCCTTTATCTCGTAAGAATAACAAAATTTGCCAAAACTGTTATTTTTGCATTGCAGTCCAAAACTGCACAATGCATAATGATTTAAGTCGATGTAATAAAATCTTTACTTAAAATACATTTGCTTTTAATAATATTTTAACTAATTGTTCTAGGTAGTTACTTATATATCGCAATCATCGGTCAGCTACTTTTATATTGCATAACTTTAAACTCATTTTTATACAAAAACAGTATAAGAGAAAAAACTAAGGAACGATATGTAATAACCTCACGCCATTTACATGCCACCCAGCACAAGGTATTCAAATTATGCTTATTGCAACTCTCTACGACAGTCTCCCGCGTATTTTTTAGTGGTAAGTAAAGAGGAGAGAGAGAGAGTTAAAAATTGTTTCTTATACTGTTACTAATAGATATAATGTTGCAGTATATTTCTAATCGTGTATAAAAAATCAAATTTAAAAAAATCCAATACCGACTTAAGTTTACATTTCCCGGAAAACCGGCTTAACTCATTTTTTTTGTAAAGTTACTCGAAAAATAAAAAGTATTTCTTATGTGTAATTACTATGATTATAGAGTAATATTTGACACTTTATTTAACAGATATAATTTGGCTGCGTATCTCTTATGTTTCGATCTGGCATATCAGTGCAAACATTAAAACGTTAATATCTCGAAAACGCGTAAAATATATCATGGACTTTAGTCATTTTTCCGGTTCACCACATAATTATATTAACTATATAAAATACTTCAATAATATACTACTTCAATTAAATCGTATATAATATACTTAAAAGCATAAATGATCCATCTAATTGACCATTAAAACGTTTAAGCTCGTAATTCCATTTCTCACCTTATTTATTGACTATAACGTCGCGCGAAATACAAGTGCATAGAGAAGTGGTTGCACAATGGAACAAGTATAAATCAAATCAATGCGCTTCTGAGTATAAGGCAAACCTGTTTTCTCGCCTTAGACGCGTGGCATTGTAAATCGCAAGAGCCTCGTACTTGAAAATTAAATAGCAAAACATATCTAATACAAAAGATTTATTTTTAACATAATGAAGTGATAACCCTGGCGGAAAAAGGTACGAATTTGCTTGGCAGTTTTGAACCAGTTATATTAAAAATATTCATTTTTGCAAAGGAACAAAATAATTTTTTTTAATTTTAAAAACTTTACACGATACAAAGTAATCTGATATAAATTTTCATTATTCAATTTATTTTATGTGATAATTGAGTACTTAATAGTTATACCAAGTTTAAAACGGTGTGTTAGAGAATAAATAATTTCAATGTAGATAACTGGTTCTGTTGAACAAATACGTTCGAACAATTTTTATCAGGCCAAAACGCTTGTATTTGCCAACAAAATATCATTTTAAACAAAAATGCTACGAAACTGTCCAGAAAAATCGTTTCATTTCGATCATTAAATCAACTTCCTTTCAAAGGTGCGAAATTTCAAGCATCAAGCAAACTTCAAAAACTATTCCATTCTCGATTCTAAAAAATAAACAACCTCACTATCACGCGCGACTCCATGTAGGTATAGGATAGTCGCCACGGGCTGAAAGTTCGTTGCCACGCGAAAGGAACCGGTTATCTCGTACGATTTTCGGCAAGCCAATGGTATTGGCCAGACGTGTGCCAAGCCTTCGAGATCGTCAGCATAAATGATACAACTATAGCCACGCTCGAGGATGATGATCTATCTGCGCGAGACGCAAGGTCGAGAACCGGTCGTGAGATCGATGACGTATCTGACGTGTATGTGAGTATTGTTCGGCAAAAAAAGACACACACGTTGAAGCGAGAGTTTGCAAATTGGCAAACAACTATTATGGATTTTCGATTGATTTGTAATGATTCGATTGATTTTGTGTGTGTTTCTAATTCATGCGTTAAGGTCGTTTGCGCCACTATGCCCCGATAGCACAAAACGTTTCAGAATCGTTTCTACAACGAGTTTTTTGAAACTATCAAATATTGAAAATAAAGTTGCAAAACGTTTCAGAAATGGTTCTTAAACGTTGAAATGCCCGCTATTGTTGCCAAATATATGTTGCAGAAACGTTGAGAAAACACAGTTTGAAACGTAGCAGCAACGTTTCTACAATTTTATTCATAAAATTATTATGTAAATACAAAAATAATTGATAAACATAATTCTTTGATAGGAAAGACGCAACATTTTGAATGTACCATCCAGATGGTACCACCAAAATCGGTTCTTTCACATGCATCCGAAGTGGTCATTTTAATTATTTTTGTATTTTAATAATAATTTTATGAATCAAGTTGTAGAAACGTTGCTCCTACGTTTAAAACTTCGTTTTTTCCAAGTTTCTGCAACGTATGTTTGGCAACAATAGCAATCATTTCAATGTTCGAAAATTGTTTCTGAAACGTCTTGCAACTTTATTTTTCCATTTCATAGTTTCAAAAAACTCATTGTTATAAGACTCATGTTGAAAAATGTATAGGTATTTTGGTATTTCTTCTATTAGTTCCGCTACCGAGTGTTTTTAAAGGGTTAATGTGATTGACTAAGCCTAATCTACAATAAATCAAGTAATGATCTAAAAGTTAATCGAATGAGGATAATACAATAATAATTTGTAAAATACTTTATAAATTTATAAAATATAATGTATAAAACGTATAATATATTTTTAGTTAAAACAGATATTCTTGTGATAAAGAGAAAAAATCTATGGATAGTAGAATGTAAAAAGATCTCAAAATCTGTACATGATATAAATAAACTATATTATAATCTACTATACCTACTCTATCACAATAACAACAATATGAATATATGAATTTGTAAATTAATAAAATAATTAAATTGATTATAAACGGGAGTAAAAAGGCGTCTACGACTGCAAAAAAAATATTAGTGTCCAAAACCATGAACACCACTATGTTGAACAATATTACCGACGGATAAACTTGCATGGATCAACCCTTGCAGAGAAATCTTACGGCAAACACATTTTGGAGTAAAAGTGATGCACCAGAACTCAATAACTGCTAATTTAAAAAGTACATTTTTAAATACAGAACTCGTTTTTAAAATTACTTTTAATCCATTATGTCACTAATAAACAATAATAATTATTCTCATTTTTTGCAAGCAAAGCGTAGACATTGAGCTATTATATTACACCATTAAGACATATGTTCTTATAAATATAATCGATAGTATAACAATAATAATAAGGTATAATGAATATATTTATATATTCCCTAATAAAATCAACTCACGAGCGGATACATCTAAAACGCGTTAACAAATTGCGTTTCGATGTAGCGTGGCTGTAACTCGTAAACCTGTCTAATTAAAATAGCTAAGTTAATTATTATCCGCAATTACAGAATTACTTTCTTACATACCTCGACTTTCGACTACAGCTACGCCAAAATATTTACTCGTTTCATATGACAAAACTATAGTTTCGTGTGTACACGCTTTGTAATTACGGAGACGTTTTCCGACATAATGACTTGAAAAGCGAAAGGCGAAATATGCTCGAATAAATATTATAGCCTCACGAAACGTAACTTTCTAGAGTAAAAAATTGAGTTCACTTGAAATCTCTGAGATTTGAAACGCAAATAACAATTTTAAAATGCGATTTATATATAAAGTAACAAAATATTTTACTATACGTTTTAGTTATATACATTTTAATTCGATTATTTAATTTAGATCACTCTGCATTTAAATGTTTTATACAAAAATACAAATATGGTCTTCTAATATAATATTAGATATCGTGAATTTGTCCATTTTCTTTCATCGCGCAAACTTACAGCTATAATACGAATACGTTCTACAAGATATTCAAGCGTTCAAACATTATCAAACAGACGTTGAATCTTAGAAAGAATCGTTTCTTTCCTCGAAAAACAGGTTTAATCATTTTTCATCCAGTTCTCTTATGTTCTATTCTCCATCTATTAAAATTATCCAAAAATTTTAAAAGTTTCAAGTTATAGAAGTCATTATTGCATTTCATATCATCACTATTTTACTAGAACGTGAAGTGGCATTTAATATATTAAAGTGTAATATGAAGTCAGTACCTGAAGAACATTGATATAAAAAAAATTTTATGTAAAATCTATATATACCATGCTCAAATTTTGTTATATATTACAAGTAAAAAATGTATATATCTATCTCTCCTATCTATCTATCTATCTATCTATCTATCTATCTATCTATCTATTTATCTATCTATCTATCTATCTATCTATCTATCTATCTATCTATCTATTTATCTATCTATCTATCTACCACACATATAACTTTGAATTCGATAAAATGCATTGCCCACCTAAACTCCCCCTTAAATATCGTATAGCTTACTGGTAACCAATAGCTTATTTTTTCTTTTTTTTACATGTTTTCATAAAAAATCATCAATAAAATATAGGTTTGAAAAATTGGAAAAAAGTAATTATTTTAAGAAATTTGAATAAAAAATTCTTATTTCTTTTTAATAATATCGTTGAAAAAAATAGTATTTTTAACAAAGAGAAAAAGAGATCCCGGCAGTCTTATGGTTATACCAAACACAGCTGGAAGTTGAAGAACAAGAAGAGCGTCAGTCGGGCAGGCGCATGAACCTGTCGACGTCGATGTCGTTGACGTTGACAGGTTCCCGCAAAGCGGTCCACACGAAGCCCGAGTCGACACCAGGGGGGCTCAACATACACTTATACCACGCCGCTTACTTATTTTTCTAGCGCGATTTCTCTGTATACCTATAGCGCACGCGCGCTCTCCGGGCACATGCGTCCAACTGGTTATTTTTTTCTTCTTTTTCAAAAAGAAAAAAGTAGCCACTACTCGGTAGATGTATAATCAGGCATAATAACCGCGCGCGCGCGCCGCAGCAAGCAGCTTGTTTATAGGTACAGGTAGAGAGAGGAGAGAGAGAGAGAGACAGAAGCGAGAGAGCGAACGAATGAGCACTCGCGGGGCAAAAGGAATCGATCAGTTCGATCTGAGTGGCGGCGCGGGCACGTATGAGTTTCTTGTTCTCGCCAGCGAGCAGGTGTCGTCCGGTCTCTGTCTCTGGGTGCGAGGACATCGCAGTGCGGCCAGAGAGGTAAAGGCTTATCAGTTTTTGGTGAATTTTCATTTACCTTGACCTGTCTTGGAAATTGTTAGTCTGTAGAGGAAAATTGTGTGTTTTGTGGTGCAAAATAAAAGTAAATTATATATGAGTTGTAATTCAGTTTGTAAGTATAAGATTCAATATTGTGAACGTGGTTTATAAGACTCTAGAGTGGTAACTTTTAGAAGTTATTGAAAATTAATTAGAACTTTTGCTGTTTTAAATGGAAGTTTAAAAGTCAAGCTAGTTCTTTCACATAGATATTAGTACTTTGATTTGAACTCAATAATTGTTTATGAATTTTCAAAGTGCTAAGTATATACAAAAATAAAATTCATACAACTTATAATATCAATAGTTACGGATTTTTCAGCAGATTTAAAAGTTATTAACGTGTTCATAAATCTTAATTTTTTATGATAAGTTGTAAGTGACATATTTCTATGTCACGTAATTCTTTTAATTTTCATTTTCGTGTAAGAAATACCTTAATTCTACTTAATTTATTTAATTTATAAAATAGAGACACATGCTGCCACTTGTAAAACTTTTAAACTGTAGAATTTATATATTTATTTATAAAATAACCATACTTTCGGGAGTTATGAAAATACAAAATCGATTTGAAGTCAATTTGTGAAAAAATGTATGTTCATCCTTTTATTTGTCATCAAATAATTCACCATCTTCATATACTAAAATTGTGATACTAGAACGTATAAACTTGAGATTTTTTGCGGACTTGTTTTAAATGGTATGAATTTAAATTTGATATGGAAATACTGCCATTTTATTGTAAGAAAATAACGCAGAGAAACTTAATAGTCATTAAAATCTGTTTCATAGTCTATTTAATTCTTAAAGCTAGATTTATAAAATTTATTTGAAAGTTGTAAATATTGAAATTCAAAATAATCATATAGATGAAATTAGATATTTTAAAAGTATAATCAAAACACATCATATAATAGTAATTTGATCTCTAAAGGAAATCTTAAAAAAAACTAATCGACGTAAGCATAATTAAAACTTTGCAGAATCTGCAAAACAATAGTAAACACATATTCATCGTTAGGCATGCCATGATCAATATTATCTGTTTACACAAGGTATAAGTGACGGAAAAATTGAACCACGTGATTAAGGAGGAAAAACTACAATTCTTTCTAACATCTTAATAACACAGTATATAATACTACTATAATACCTATACGCTATTACTATAAATCATCATTAACGCCTCACGGAGGCTCAGCTCAAATGCTCATACCAAATACTACCCGCAAACGTATATTAAAAAATCCTTTCCAGAAGGGCACAGCGCGGCCGAGTAATCCAACACGCGGTGCTGAGCCGATCTAATAAATTCCGACGTTAAGAGGATCGACGGAGTGAAGTGAAAGTCCGATAAAGCACCGCCACTAAACCGATCCGCCGGGGCAAGGATATCAAGGTGTTGCTGTCCAATTTTTTCTTCAATTTTTTTCTTCGAAATTATAAAATCGGCAATCGGCAATCGACATTTGTAGAATATATCATCGTCAGACACGTGATATAGTGCACAGTGAATTGTGTAAGGAGCGCGAGAGGAAGAGATGTTGGGACGAGAATTGCTGAGGACAGTGGGTCGCGGTCTGGCCAGAAACTTTCGCAGGGACTTTAACTCGAAGGGGGTGCTCGGCGTCGAGGCTACCGACAAGGTGCAGAATAGGTTTTACGACAGAAACCCCAAACCACCCAGGATCCTTATCACAGGTAGGATATACGAAGCGTTTCGCTGATTGCACAATTTTAGTCTATTTCACCGTGATTTCACGCTTATTTCGCTTGCCCATGATTTTTAAAAAGTATCATAATATATCAAGACTGAACTTTCGTACATATACCATCCAAATTTCAAGTCGCTAGGTTCAAGGGTTTTAGCTGGGTGTTGATGAGTCGGTTAGTCAGAGAGTCAGTCAGTCAGAGCATGTCCTTCTATATATATATATATAGAAGACAGGGGTTAAATTTTGGACAATTAACCTACTCAGGTGTTAATTAGGAAAAACTGTGAAATCACTTTTTAGAAGTTAGCATTACTAATATTTCTAAACGATACCTAAGACGATATCTCAAGGGCCTTGAAGATTTGGAATGATTCCGTGAAAAACACATTTTATAGCTTCTAACTCTCTAAAATATTGAAATTTGTAAAATTTACCCCCGTAAAATAGCTTCTGGTTTTGGCTGGGCATTGATGATTCAGTCAGCCAGTCAGTCAATTAGGACAGGACTATTATATATATATATATATATATATATATATATATATATATATATATATATATATATATATATATATATATATATATATATATATATATATATATATATATATATATATATATATATATATATATATATATATATATATATATATATATATATATATATATATATATATATATATATATATATATATATATATATATATATATATATATATATATATATATATATATATATATATATATATATATATATATATATATATATGTAAGCATTAGTATGCATTATAAATGATAACTAAGCCACTATCTCATCTGGACTGAAAATTTTTTAATGAATCCATAAAATCACATATTGCCATTTTTTACCAATTTAGGATTCGAAATTTAAAAATGTTACCCACTAAGCGCCAAGCGGTCGATTAGGGAAACCCCAGAAATTACTTTCTGGGAAAAACATACAATTCGTTGATGATTATTTTCGCAATCGTTTGAAAGGTGGTCTCGGCCAACTGGGCACAGAATGCGCCAAGCTGCTGCGCAAGAACTACGGCGACGAGAACGTCATACTGTCAGACATCATAAAGCCAGCAGACGACGGCTTGCTGAACGGGCCCTTCATCTTCGCCGACATCCTCGACTTCAAGGGCTTGCAGAAGATTGTCGTCAACTACAGGATAGACTGGCTGATACACTTTAGCGCGCTGCTCAGCGCCGTCGGCGAGCAGAACGTGCCGCTCGCCGTCAGAGTCAACATTGAAGGTTTGATTCTTTTACATTATTTCTTTTATCATTTTAAGTAAATTAAAATTTTTACTTTAATCGTTGTTAATGCTGTATGGGTCCCCGGTGTTCAATAACTTTTCTGCTTTCTCCGAGAGAAAGTATTGTTTTAATAAAAAATTTGTATACCATTCTTCAATGTGGTGTGTATGTGTGTGTGTGTGTGTGTGTGTGTGTGTGTGTGCGTGTGTGTGTATTGCTTTAAACTTCACCAAATATTCGTAATACCTATGAACTTATCAAGCAAATTTGCTTTATAATATAATATTATGCATTTGGCCAAATTCATCAATAGATATCGACCTATGCATACTAATATAATGTACTGTATGACATACCCGATGCCTTTTTGAGAAAGCTGAGTGCCAAATCAGCTGGAAGCGTTTTTAGATCTATATATCATGAAGTCTCGTAAAATTAAATATAATATATTTAATGACAATAAAATATAGATTGTTGAAATATGTTGACATGTCTAAATTTTTTACATTTTTTACCCATCTGAACTATATTTTGAATGATGCCGTTAAAAAAGAATCGGTCCTAGTCTTAAAGGAAGGGTTAAATATGAAATAATTTAATATTTGGTAAAAAATTTAACTTTAATGTTATAGTTTTTTTTATTGATATGTGTATATATCCATATATATACATATCAATACCCCATTCAGGAATTCATAAAGGTCTTATAAAATATTACATATATGTAATTAGAAAGTTTGATTGAAATGGACAGGAAATACAAACAATTTGATACTATAATAACAACAAACACTAAATTACTTCCTCATAGAGGAAGCTCTGTGATGGTAAAAAAAGAAAGTTTTGTTAAAAACATGTTAGAAACATGTTTTGAGGCGATAGGAGTCAAAAGACACTATTTTTAGAAAAAGTTTGTATTGATGTGTGTGTGGGTATTCGTGTGCATGTGTGTGTGCGTGTGTAGCTTACTCTGAACATTCACGGTCAATATTAATATATCGGGGCTCAATGATTTTGTTTTTTTTTAAATGAAAGGGGCTGTTAAAAAATATTTGTTGTTATTCGATGCTTTTTTTGTTTTTAGCGGTTTTTCGATTTTTGAGTTTAAGATTCTGGATTTTTTGATATCGCAGAAATAATATAATCGATAAAGTGTTAATGCATTTGAGAGAGCATAAAATTATCTATATTTTGCCACCCGAAATTTTGAATAAACTATTTCCCCTGTTTTGTTATTCACAAAGTCGTCATTTTTTTTTCAAACGGTTATATCTGTGAAATATGACAAAACAAAATTTTTTTTAAATTGAGATGATTAAGAATTTTGAGAAGAATATTGTGTAACATTTTTGAGGCTTTATCTTTTTCTTTTGAAGAGAGAAAAATCATTTTGTAGAAAAAATGTATTTTTATTTAGTAGCGAATTCTGGAGCTCTTTAGTATCTTTTGAACGAGTTCTAAGCTCAGATCAAAACGACTTTTATATTTTGAGATATTGGAGGTTAAGTGTTTTTTAAATTTCTTTTTTAATCGAGTATATCTCAAGAATGGCACGGTCATTTTCTACCAAACAGGGCTCATTTTCTTCGTTTTTTAATAATGATTCAAAATAGAAAAGAAATTTAAAGATTCATCGACTCGCTTTTTCATATAATGATTTTTTAATTTTTGGATTTTCAAGTTTTAGTTTTTTGAGTTTTTTGGTATGTTAGGAATATTATGATCAATTTAGTGTAAATGCATTAAACAGAGCATAAAATTACCTGTCTTTTATAACCGCAAGTTTTAGATAGGCTCTTTTCATTCTTTTGTTATACACGAAAAAAGTCATATATAGTTTAAACGGTTAATTCTAGGAAATCTATGATGGCAAAACGTTCACAAAATTTTAGATGGTTAGTAATTCATTAAATATTCTTACTAACATATTATTACAGTTGATTTGCATATTTAAATAATTTTAATAAATTACGTTCAGAGAAAATATTGTTGAGATAAGGATTATTACATATGTCGTTCTGTAATTTTAGTAAAAAATTATCTTTTTTCAAAAATTATCTTTTGAGGTATTATTTAGAAAGAGATATAGCAAATTTAAATTAACTTATTAGAACAAAGAATTTCATATTAGAATAATTAATTTAGTTTAAGAAAGCTAAGTGCCAATGAATTGGCAGCGGTTTTATATTTTAGCCATTGAAAGAAACATTTTTTCTTGTTAGAATCACAATTGCTCGAAATTTTCCACAGCAGAAAGTGTCCCGGTAGAAAGTAAATAATTGGTCTTGGTGTGACATGATGCACTTTTGCTTTTTAATTCTCTCTTTTGTCCACTTACTTTTGCATTCCTCGGGGGCCGTATTACACACTTCGATAAATCGCATTACGTGGGCGACAATTTTTCTTTCATTTTTACTCTCACAGACACGCACAAAGTCAATAAACTTATAAAACTCATTAAAAAACAGATAATTTAATGTGTAACGATTCTACTGATATGTACTGTGATGACTTTTCCAAAGAATTAATTTAGGTAGTTGTAATACAAATTTATTTTATAATAAGATTAATGATGAATTACTTTCAATTAATTTCTCTAATTCTACTTATTTATTATATTTATAATTATTTGACTAATAATAGGTTATTACGACAACATGTTTACATTCGATAAACATAGAATATCATTATTTTATTATTTGATTATGAATAAATAAGAGTATATTATGCACCTAGGGAATAAAGTGAGCCAGTAAATGCCTGCGTGTGGTTTGACGCCCGAGCGGAACAAGGGCGTCATACACGCTGGTAATCGCTGGCTCACTTTATTCACGCGTGCAATATACAATTTTTTAACATATCTACCAGAAAGTTCGTACTCGTTCACCGCCGAAAAGGGAAAATAGTGCTACATATTCACTCCCTAATCTCACTCTCGCACATGCGCGTAACGGCGGGGACTAAAGTGGGGGTAGGGATTTAATGTAGCGCTTTATTCCCGACTCGGCGGGGATAAAGTACGTACTTTATGGCTGGGTGTGTTAAAAATATTTTTATTGTATCAATATCAACAAGGCAAAAATAATTATATATGAATTCTATATTAACTGAAAAGTTTTAAAGATTACATGTTTTCACGTGTTTTTACATCAAATTTACATTTTCAATACTTTCATTTATTACATTCAATTCATTGCTTCTAACCCTACTCTAACTAAGTACTTCATTCCTTAAGTCTACTCTAAGTCTATACATTTTTTATTAACCTACGCTTACATTACATTTCTCTTTCCCTTCGTCCGAGGGGGGGTAAAAATATTGAAATGTAAAAATTGAAAAGGGTAAAACTACGAAAGTTAAAGTTTTGAAAATTTAGATTAGGAAGTAAAATAATTCCTAAAGTGAAAATTTGGAATTTAAGATTTGAAGGCATCGATTCTAATACGTCCTTAGCGCTCGGCCCGGCTGCCGTTATATCAAAATTGATGTCATGGTGACCAAAATTTGCAATTTTACGGAAATGAATTTTAAAAAATAGTATCGTGCAGAGGATCAAAAATGGCAACTTTTTATATATATACTTTGTTTGTACAATGTTTAGTAATTGAAAAAAAAAATAAAAACGGCAAAATTTTAAATCTTATTTGCACCACGTTTTTTAAACTTAGCTCGCTGCAGCTCCGACAAATATGAACGGATCTTGCTTATTTTTTGCATAGACTCGTAAAATAGTCTAGCGCTGCTAATAAACTCATAGATAGTTAAATATTAAATATTTTTCATTCAACAATTTAATTGCAAACCAGTGAGCTACCTTTTATATGGTTAAGTATGTTCAACGAAAAAAAGTATCGAGGGAAGTTTAAGACTCAACTAACTTTCAACGAGACATTTGTTTGTTAACATTTGAAGAAGTTTCTCAGAAAATTGCAGATGAATTGGATGAAAAGTGGCAAATATAGAGCGATTTTGCCAAACTTGCACGATGCGCGCGAACATTAGCGGGTCTGCGCGATACATGACGCTCAGTGTATGTCAGTCATAGAATAAGAAATAATTTAAGAAACATGATAAAAGTTATCCTGAAATAAACAAAACAAAGTCGAACTCGATTCGCATTGAAATCACACTGATTTTCTTGTTCGTTTACAAGCTGCATTTATTCACAAATTTGTTAATTTCTTTAATCTTTTTAAAAAACGTTTTACTTGCTAAATAAATTATAAGCATAATGTCGATCAATATAGGACGTAAAAGAATTAGAAATGAGCATGCATGGAAAAAAACTATTAATTAAAGTTGTAAAAATAAGGTAAGTAAAATATCGTAAGACGTGTTATAAAAAAGAATTTCTGTTGCAAATATGATTGAATGACATGTATATAAAACTTGAAATTAATTAAAACGAAGAACTCTCTAAATTTTTATGCTGTTGTGAAATATTATGTAAATAAACAATTTGAGGTTAATTATTTTAATTACTTATGCATCCCATGCGTTAATCAACTTCCACACCCGTGTCAAAATGCACTATTTTCAAATCATTTAAAATGAAGCTGTAATCAATTTTGTAAAATAAATTTTTTCATTAATACGTATATATAAAATGATGATTTCCAAACGTCTTTTATATAAGGATTAGAATACGAATCAGTTAGTAGAAAGAAAGTGCTTGAAAAGACGTTCACAGAAATAAAAAATTGTTGTCCTAAAAAGTGTTTTTTAAAAGTAGATCATCAATGGCAAAAAAGTATGTTTCATAAATTTTGGCGCAGTGGAGAGTTTCAAGTACAGAATACAATATTAAAAAATATGATTGTAAGAAAATAATCGACACAAGAATTAAAACGTTTACAGTGGCAATTTCATTGTTACTACAAAAGCACTAGTATCGATATTTGTCGAAAGTTTGTTTGCAGTATTTTCCAAATTGGAGAACGAAGAATAAAAACGGTTCAAGAAAAAATAGTAAGTGGCAAAACGATGTCTGATAATAGAGGAAAACAAGATAATCACAAGGTAAAGCTAACTGAAGATGTCAAAACTTTAATTCTGGAACATTGTAAAAGTCTTCCGCATTCTGAGTCACATTATACTAGAGAAAGCTCAAAGCTTTACTATTTTCTTGATACATCGTTAACATTACATTCACTCTATTTTTCCTTTTTGGATTTTTATGCAGCTGTAACAGGGAGTGAAGCTATTCCTATTGATAAAACAACATATCTTAATTATTTTAATCATTTTGTGAATTTCTCTATTGGTCTGCCACGTACTGATGTATGTGATCTTTGTTTTACTTATGAAACTAACAAAGGACGAGAAAATGAGTATTTTGAACATATCGTGCAAGTTGAAAAGTATAAAAACTTAAAAAATTCAATGTTGTCCACTGTAAATGTACTAAAATGTGAATTTGACTTTGGTCAAAACTTGCCATTGCCAAAACTACCAGTTAATTCTCAATTTTTTCGTCGTTAAGTTTAGATGTATTTGTTTAATGTACACATTTTCGATAGTGATCGAAGTTACATGTTCCATTTCCTTGAAGGGATTTTAAAAAAGGGCGCCAACAGCGTATGTAATATGGTTGAGTATGCGATAAGGAAAGGACTACAACTAAACGTCTTCGATAAAATATTTTTATTTTCTGATGCTGCAGGAGGTCAAAATCGAAATTCCATTAATTTGAAATTCTTTTCATTTTTATCTTACAAATTGCAATTAGAAATCCAACATTTATTTCCTGTTAGAGGGCATTCCTACTGCCAGTGTGACCGAAATTTCGGTTTGTATGGTAGTAAGAAAAAAAAGCAAGAAAGAATTGAAACAGAAAATGATTATGTACAACTAATACAAAATTATAGAAATTCTCCATTCGAAATGGTTGCTATTTCACAGTGCAAAGTAAAAGATTATGAAAAACTGTTTGCGAAAGACGAATACTTGCAGAAAAATGTAATTAAAATAAGCAAAGTTGATTTGTATTACGATTATGATGGCAATCCAATTACAATTAAACTAAGAAACAGCAGTGAAGTAGATTTGTCGAAAGTATCTTCAGGTAAAAAGGTAGGAATAACGAAAGAAAAAGAAAAGGATTTTAAACATTTATTGCGATTTTGTACTACTAATGGGCAACATTTTGGTGAAAAATTTTTAAAAACAACTTCTATTAAAACTGTTGTCAGTAAAACAAAGAATGTGAAAGAAGAACATGGTAACAAAAAAGTTCGAAAAACGGAAGTTGTCTCAACAAAAAGAAGAAAAGTAAGCGACGAACAAAAGCAAAAATTAGAATTAAAAATTAATAAAAAAGAAAAGAAAACAAAAACAATAAAAGAAAAAAAAAGTAATATGTTTTTGAAACGCGTTGTATGTATTGCGACTAAATTGTAAATAAATCTTAATGTAGACATATAAATAAATATAAGTATTAGTTATTTGAAGTTTCTAATTTACTGAACAATGTCAAAAATTTGTGAAATTTATATGTTTCCCAGAAATTTATATTTTTAAAGATTGTAATTTACTATTCAATTCATTTACGCTGCAATATTCTTTTTAATGTGTGTGAATTTCATTTGAACGCTTTATTATAACCATTTATTATTTAGTGTATATAACATTTAGAATTAACAATAATTTCTAAAACTTTCGTACAAAGATTTAAAAATTCAACAACTTTATGAATAACTGCCGTTTGATTTTGCCTTTGCTTTGTTTATTTAATTTCTTATTGTTTCATCAGATACTTATTTTTCTTAACTTCTACACTATAAATCGACAGTATTAAATAGTATGATTTGATTAAGTATGTATTTTTTAAAAAAAAGGACAGCAAATCTTCAAGTAAACGGCATTATATGACTGACATACGCTGCGAGTGTCATGCATCGCGCAGACCCGCTAATGTTCGCGCGGAGCGTGCAAGTTTGGCAAAATCGCTCTATCTTTGCCACTTTTCATCCAATTGATCTGTAATTTTCTGAGAAACTTCTTCAAATGTTAACAAACAAATGTCTCGTTGAAAGTTCACTGAGTCTTAAACTTCCCTCGATACTTTTTTTCGTTGAATATACTTAACCATATAAAAGGTAACTCACTGGTTTGCAATTAAATTGTTGAAAGAAAAATATTTAATATTTAACTATCTATGAGTTTATCAGCAGCGCTAGACTATTTTACGAGATTATTCAAAAAATGAGCAAGATCCGTTCATATTTGTCGGAACTGCAGCGAGTTAAGTTTAAAAAACGTGGTGCAAATAAGATTTAAAATTTTGCCGTTTTTATTTTTCTTTTTTCAAATACTAAACATTGTACAAACAAAGTATATATATAAAATGTTGCCATTTTTTATCCTCTATACGATGCTATTTTTAAAAATTCATTTCCGCAAATTTAAAAATTGGTCACCATGACGTCAATTTGTATATAGCGGCAACCCGAGCCGAGCGCTAAGGACGTTTTAGAATCGATGCCTTCATTTATTGAAAGGGAAAAAACGTAGAAAAAATGTAAATATAAAAGTGCTTTATATTGAAAAAAAAAATTATTTGAAAGGAAAGAATTTTAAAATATAAAAATCAAATTTTTCAGAAGTATAAAGTAAAATTTTTTGAAAATCAAATTTAAGAAAATGACAACTTAAGAAATTTAAAAAACACAAAAAATATTATTTGGAATTTGAAAATGAGTAATAACAGAAAAGAAAATTATTTGGAAAATTAAAATTTTGAAAAAAAACAGAAAAATGTCTACTTTACAGTTAAATGTTAATTTTATTGTTAATGTCCCTGGCAAAAATTTGTCATTAAAAATGATCTGGAAGCCAGTTAAGGTGGTTCAGACGTCAATACATACCTGAAAGAAAAATTATATAATAATCTGTTCTTATGTCACAAAATGACAAACGATATAATATAAAATAGGGACACTTCAAGACAAAAAAAAACTTTTTTTTCATACATGCACGATTTTCAACTGATGACACGTGTATAAAAAATACCATTTTTGACTGCTATAAAATGGAGCGAAATAGTATATTACGCATCTAGGGATGTAAAAAATTGGCGAGTTCATAGCACGTGTAATTGGCAAACGCATGCTATGGAGACGCCGTTTTAAGGTGCATTTTCATGGAGCGTCTAACTTTTGCGTCAACTTGACCCCGTGATATTTTTACGCCCGCTTTCGCATTTTTCATGTTAAAATTGTTTAACTTCAATAAACAATTGAACTGTCATGCACATCATTGAAAAGGTTATCTAAATACAAAGCTTTCAAAAGTGTTGAGAATGTATTTATATTTCAAGGAAACATATTTGAACGTTTTCATACCATCATTAATGTAAAATTTTACTTTTTATTAAGATCACATGTGTAGAACAGTGAAATAATATATAACAAACATAATAAAATTAGTGTAAACATTGGGATTCCCCCGTAAAATACCACGTGCTCGAGTTGACGCGGCAAATTTGACGCACCATGAAATTGCACCTTTACCTCCTCATACCTGCCTGAACAACAGCTCTGCAAAACTTCTTTCTGTGGAGAGAGGAGTTCTAATCCCGATACTTTTATTTTACAAATTCCAAATTTAAACTTTCAAAATTTTATTTTTTCAGAAACATTTTTTAACCTTTCAAAATATTTCAAATTCCAAATATTTATTTTCTGATTTATAATTTTCAGTATAATAAACTTTCAATAAATTCTTAACTCTTTATTTTTATTCTTCAATATTAATTATTTCAAAATTTGTATTTTCCAAATTATATTACTTGTCAATTATTTTTTATTAATTTTTTACTTTAGTATATTAAAAATTCCAAATTTTATTTTTCTTATGTGATAACTTTCCAATAATATTCATTTCGTAAATTTACGTTTCCACATATTTTAATTCAAAATTTGTTTCATTAAAAATAATGTTTTTCAAATTTTATACCCCCCTCCCCTCCCCCTTCGTCCCTTCTATAGCCTTTACTCTCTTTCTTTCAAACCCTTCTCTAAACCCTACTCTACTCTAGGAACCCTATCTAACCCTATCTGACTCTTTCTTTTACCATGTCTTCAATCCATTTCATCTTCTTCTTTCAGCTGGAATAGGCCCTTTTCTTGCTCCCACCCGTACCTGAATCCATCTATGTTAATCCTTCTATTTTCCACCTTCAATTCAATCCACTTATTTTCCCTTTCTGCTTCCTTTCTCCTTCTCTTCGCTTCGACTCCATGTGCTTTGAGACTCCCTAACCTCCTATCCTTTATTGCCGTTCTACGTTCCGTTCCGCCGTTCGGTGCTTTCCCTCCTATAGGTTCATAGGTCTGTTGCGTTTATACTTAGACCTTGTACCTTTATTCTACAATTTAAGCGCTTTAGCTCCCTCTTGTGCATGCATTGTCTTGTTCTGTCTATCTCTTCTTGTCTGATTTCTTCTCTTTTCCTTTTCCAGCTTATTTCCATAAGTCTTGCTAAATTTTCGCTCTTTCTGTTTACTATTTCTTTCCAGTTTTCTCTTCTTTTACCCGTTATCTCGCATTTACTGAAAATGTGTTCCATATTTTCCGGTTCTTTTTTATCATTCATCCAGTACTTATTAACTCTTGCTTCATTTCCGAGTCTAAATCTTCCGAATTTCTCTAGGCTGTACCTCTTCTTTACCCCTTATTTATTGAGGTATTCCGGCCAATCTGTTCCTTCTAGGACTACCCTTTTCACTTCTGCTGGATATGTGGATTTTTCAATTTCTGTGTACCAAACCTGTTTTTGTATGTCTCTACTTCTTTGTTCAAGTTCCTCCCAAGCGGTTCCTTTTTCCCTAATCATTTTCAAATATTCTCTAAGCAAATAACCTCTATTCTCCAGAAATTTTTTCCTTTCATTGTTACTTTCTCTTACTCTTTGCCTTCCTTTCTCTTCCCTTTCTAACTCTTTCCAACACTCCGCCTGCAGTGTCCCACTTCCCACATTGTATAGCTTCTCTTCGTATTTTACTGCTCTCGCCCATGCTTTCACTGCTATGCTGTCTCTTCTTGTCTACATCATGAGTATGTGTCTTGGTGTGTTTCTTTCTAACTTCATTGTCCATTTCATGTATTTCTCTTGAATTCTTTCTACTGCTGCAAATTCTTTCCATCCCCAAATTTCCGCTCCATACATTATTATGCTGTTCACTAAACTTTCGAATAGTTTCATCCTGAGCGTCTAGTTTTCTTTAACCAACCTTTCTGCGATGGACCACACTCTTCCTACAACTAAATTTGCCTTTCTTACTGCCTGTCTTATCTGTTCTTCGTCCTTGTTGTTTCCATTCAGCATATATCCTAAATAGCAGAATCTCTTCACGATATCTATCTCCTTTCCTTCCCATAAGAAACACACCTTTTTCTTCCTGCCTCCTGCCTTTCTGAACTCCATTATCTTTGATTTTTCTACATTTAGCTCTAGACCGTTCCTTTCAATATAGCGTCTGAATCTCAACATTGCCTTGAGCCCTTCCTCGCTGTTTGCTAGCAGTACCACGTCATCGGCGTACGATAATGTCCAAATCTTCTTGTTGTCCATTACTAAGCCTCCTTCTTGCACTTTGCTCATTTCTTCCTCGAGGTCTGCGAATGTCACATTAAATAGAGCCGGGCTTAGAGGGCAGCCTTGCCTCGCTCCTTTCTTCGTCTGGAACATTCCAGCTATCTTTTCATTTATTTTTACCTTACATATCGTTCTTTCCTATATATCCTTTATTCTGTCTATTAACCTCCTCCCTACTCTTTTTTTCCAGCATTTCCCATATCCTTTCTCTGTTTAACATATCGAATGCAGCCTTCATATCCCCGAAAAAAGCGTATACCTTTCCTCCTTCCTTCTTTATTTCATTCTCAACTATTGCTATTAGTATATAAATGGCGTCTACTGTGCCTCTACCTTTTCTAAATCCCCACTGAGTGTCGCTTAGTAAGCCTCTGACTTGTATTTCGTCCTCTAGCCTTCTTCTAAGTATTTCTGCGTAAATCTTGTACCCGGTATCCATCAGCGTAATCCCTCTGTAGTTGGTTACTACCATTCTATCATCTTTTTTGTATAATGGGATAATCAGTCCTGATTACCATTCCTGTGGGAAGATACCCTCTATCCATGTCTTATTTATGCATTTCCATATGTCCTTCCTCAACTCTTCACCTCCGTAAATTCATGCCTCATTCGGGATTTCATCCCCTCCTCAGAATTTCTTTTTCTCCAGCGCCTTTATAACTGAGTGCATCTCTTCTAAAATGATCCCTTCATATGTGTTTACGGGGATATCCATGTCGAATGTTCCGTTTTCCTCTTTTCTGATACTACTTCTTCCTGTCGTGTCTATTTCCTCTCCCTCCAACTGGGTACTAAAATGATCTAGCCATTCTTCCTCCTTTATTTCTTGGGGTAAACCGATTCTTTTTTCTTTCCTTTTTTTGTTTATTATTTCCCAGAATTTCTCTTGAGTCTTGTCTTCCTGGATCTCTGCTATTATCCTTTCCCCCTTCTCTTTTTTCTTTCTTTCCACTAACGTTCTGTATTCTTTCCTGGCTCTTAAGAAGTCTGCTCTGTTTCCACTATCCTCCTTCACTTTTAATAACCTGTATCTTACCTCTTCTATTGGGAGGCCTTCACTTCCATAATCTCCTCCATCTTTTGCAGTTCTGGCGTTGAAGTCTCCTTCAAACCATATCATGCGTCCCCTGTTCCTGTCCACTATTTCCTGCATCTCTTCCCAGTTCTTATTTCTGTTGTATCTCATATACGTCGTACCCACAATACATACTTTCTCTCTTATTTTCAATTTCGCTACTAATAGTTCTTCCGTATTTTCTACTGCCAACCATTCCATTATTTGCATGTCCTTATTTTTCTTTATTACAAGCAATAAACCCCCTTTCGCTCTTCCTTTAACATGCTCTCTTTTTACTTATTTCGTACCTTTCCAATCTGTTTCTTAGGCTATTCTCGTACTTTTCCTCGGTCCAGGTTTCCAACAGTCCAATTATGTCGAATTGCTCAATGTATTTCCATTCACTTTCTTCTAGTGTGCTGGCTCCTGCGACATTCCAAAAAAGTACTTTTACATTTTTTCCCTTACTTTGTGACCCTTCTTTGCTCCTTCTATCCATCGTGTCTCCTCTTATTTTCCTTGTGTTCTTTTCCTTTTCCCATTGCTCTACTCCTCCGTTCTTACTTTGTCATGTTTCCATGTCTTCCTACCCATCTGACTCCAATCTTTGAGAGTTTTCTATCCGAAAAAATTTTTCTTTTCTTTCATTCCAGAACCATTCTTCCGTTCCAAACTTGAATTTATTATATCCTATTTTAGGTTTTTCTTCGGTTCCTGCTATCTCCTTAGCCTTCTTTACCACGATGGCCTTGTTCCTCCTTTCTTTCCAGGTTGTGTCATGATCTACGTATATTTCTCTTCCTATCAATTCTTTTTTCTTTGCCATAATACCTTCTTTATCTTCTCTTTTTTCACATCTTGCTCCCAGTTTGGGGTATTGCCCATTTGTCAGCCAGGTCTTTATTATTGTTACCTTTTCTTTTAATATTTCCAACAACCATTTCTCTAGCTTTCTTGGGTCATTTAACTCCTTCATTTTAACCTCATTTCCGCTTATTATTATATTTCTTCTTTTTCTTTCCGTTTCTGCTTCTTCCGTTAACCATTCCAGGTCCTTTCTCATTCGGCTGTCCTATTCCTTTCTACCCTTCTCGTTTCCAGTTACTTCGTGCTGTATGGTAGAAGCTGTGGCTTTCTCCTCTACTGCTGCCAGTTCTTGTGTCTTTTTTCCATTTTCTCTATGTATCCCTTCATTTTCTCCTCCGTTTGGCACTTCGTCTTCTTGAGCGTGGATTTATCCTTATTTTGTTGACCATTTCTGTTAATTCCCATTTCAAAATTAATTATATATATCATTCAAAAAATATCACTACAATATTATAAGTATTTTATAATTTTTGGTCTTTTCTTTTTCACTGATTTTTATTTAGATATTATGATTGGTCTAAGTATACCTATCAAAAAAATGCTTTGCTTCCTCAAACAGGAAACTTTGTGATGGTAAAAAAGAAGTTTTGCTATAAACATGTAATAAACATGTTTTGAAATACTTGCAGTCAATATACACTATTTTTAGAATATGTCTGTATATGTGTGTGTACATGTGTGTGTGTATGGATGTGGATCAATCATCAAGACGGCGGCTCAAAAATAATTTTTTCTTGTTTTTCGATGCGTTTTAGTTTTTTAGCGGCTTTTCGATTTTTGAGATGTAGTTTTTTAGGTTTTTTGATACCGTAGAAATAATATCATCGATTAAGTGATAATGCATTTGAAAGAGCATAAAATTATCTATATTTTCCCACCCGAACTTTAAATAAGCTTTTTCTCTTGTTTAGTTATTCACGAAATCGTCATTTCTTTTCAAACTGTTATATCTGTGAAATATAACAAGGAAAATTTTTTTAATAAATTGAAGTGTTTAGTAATATAGAGAAGAATATTCTGCAAAATTTCTCAACCTTTATCTTTTTCTTTTGAAGAGAGAAAATCATTTTGTACAGAAATCGGTTTTTATTCAGTAGCGAATTCTGGAGTAAATAAGCAGCATTTGATTTGAAACTTTCCAAAACGGTAGCTGTTTAATATCTCTTGAACGAGTTCTAAGCCCAGATCACAACGACCTTTATATTGCATGATATTTGAGGTTATGTATTTTAAAAAGAATTTTTTTGATCGCTTATATCTCGAGAATGACACGGTTATCTTTTATCAAAGAGGGCTCATTTTTTTCGCTCTATAATAAAGATTCGAAATTGAAAATAAATTTAAAGATTCCTCTAATCGTTCTTTCTTTATAACAATTTTTCGATTTTTGGAATTTTGAGTTTTAATTTTTCCAGTTTTTAGGTATGTTAGAAATATTATGATCAATTTAGTGTAAATGCATTAAATAAAGCTTAAAATTACCTCTCTTTTACAACCGCAAATTTAAGATAGGCTCTTTCCCTTCTTTTATTATACACGAGAAAATTCATATTTAGTTTAAACGGTTATATCTAGGATATCTATGATGGAAAATCATTCATAAAATTTTAGATGATTAGGAATTCAGTAAATCTACCTACTAACTTCTGATTACAGTTAATTTAAATATTTAAATAATTTTAATAAATTACGTACAGAGAGAAAATTGCTGTGATAAGGAGTAATACCTATCGTATTGTAATCTTAGTAAAAAATTATCTTTTGTCAAACCATCAATGATAAGAAAGCACACCCTTTTTGAGGTATTATTTAGAAAGAAATATTGCAATTTAAAATTAATTTATTAGAGCAAAGAATTTCATATCAAAACAATTAATTTAGTTTGAGAAAGCTAGTGCCAATGAATTTGCAGCGGTTTTTTTTGTATGTATTTCTTTAAAATCTAAATATACTAAAAGGCACCTATAAAAGAAAGATATTGATACACTTAAAACATTAATTGGATACAAAAATTTTAATTTATTATTGGAAACCTACTTTAAATTCGTTAAAGCATGATCCATGTGTATCTAGTTATGTCAAAGGCTATTCTATAGTATTTTTAGTTGTTTTTTTATACAAAATAAAACTGTACAATAGGAATCGTGGACGACATTTTTTATTATGTATTCTGTCAGATCATACCATATTTTCTTTCTAATCTGTTTGAATTTTTGCCATGCATAAAATATTGAAGTGGATACAGCGTATGGAAAAGTAGCGTCACCCTTTAGTGTGGACGGAGTTTATAACGTAACAAAAAACTTTAAGAACCTGTAACTTTATTAATTTCTTCTTTTTAATGAAAACAAGTTTGGAATTTGTCTTTATGTCTCTATTTATTTGATACGTACCGTCGAGAACAGAATTTTCTGTATTCAATTTTTCTTTAAATTAAAAAAAGATTAATGGCTGCTCAAGGGGCGTAGGGTCAAATCCCTGTTAGTCCGAAATTTTCAGGGACATTTAAAGAAAATGTCTTTCCGGATCTTTCAGAGGTGGAGATCAATCCTGCAATCCGCTACCCGGGTAAAGACACACTGAGAAAACTATATCGTAACTCACGCGAAATGTATCGTAAACATTTACGTATCGATATCGTAATTATTCAGCGTCAAATGCGATATGATATCGTAAAATTAGCAATTTGAAATTTTAATTTCTACATTAAAAATACAATTTTGAATAGTTTAATTTCTCTTAATAGGCGAAATATTATGTGCAGATTCCATGCTCATGATTTTACAACATTGGATCGAAAGGAATTTGATCTACGATATATGAATTGAAAAATTTAAGATGTCATAATTTTACGATATGAAATCTACGATATGTTTTCTCAATGCAGTCATGCCCGTATATGTAATTTAGAAAAATACTCCTCAGGAAGGCTTTAATTCGTATCTTATAAAATGCTAGTGGACTTTTTCAGCCAGTAAGTATTACTTACTGAGAGATGTCACAGTCCAGGTCACGGATTCTGATGAATTAATTGTAGATTATTTCGTATTCGATTGTTTAATACAACAATACTTTGTCAACTTTTATTGTACTTTATATTGGATAATTATCCTGGCATAAATTGTTTCAGAGTTTGATAATAAGTTTAGAGATGCATTTTCTTACCAATAAATCGCAATAGCCTTTACATGGCAAAAACAAGGATCTATTCAATCAAACTACGGGTGCTGGGCTTAATTTTTTAAACTATATACCAGCAAAGCCTGAAAATATCTCTCAAAGTTCAATCACAATCCGTGTCCCCGAGGGTGCTATACATATCCCCAATTAACAAAACTACACATACGAAATCACACAAGCCAATCGAATTCTCTCTCGCATTTACGACAGGCCTGCACAACGTGATCGAGCTGGCGAAGCAGTACAACCTGCGCATCTTCGTGCCGTCGACGATCGGCGCCTTCGGCCCTGACTCGCCGCGCAACCCCACGCCTAACGTCACCATCCAGAGGCCGCGCACCATATACGGAGTAAGCAAGGTGCACGCCGAGCTCCTCGGCGAGTACTACTACCACAAGTTCGGCCTGGACTTCCGCTGCCTGCGCTTCCCCGGCGTCATCAGCAGCGATCCTCCCGGCGGCGGTACCACCGGTAAGACTTATCTTCAAAACTACATCGTGTATTTTTTAGTAATCGTCATCGTGGTACTTTTGATGTACGATTTATTGAGAGAGCTATATATCATAATTTATTACGATATGAACGATATCATACAAAGTTTCTAATACACGTCGTGTATGTTCTTTTGCTATTTTGCTATATTTTATACCATCAGTTTTATAATGTACATCGGAACGGATGCGATATATATTGGCTCAGTTACAGTATTGTTTTTTGTGTATCTATAATTCTCCTTGATTATATCAAGTAACTTCGATTTAGCTTTTAAGTTAATTTATTACCACTTTTTTATTTACTAACTTAACAATCAATATGATATTAAAACTATGACCACAATAATCAATTGCTTTTCTATACCTTTGTACCATTTCATATTGCAGCTACAATCAAAAACATCAAAAGTTCTAAGTTACATAAACTAGTCCGATAAAACTTTATGTGTTCTTTAAATATAGCATTAAATTTTTCAACTAAAAACAAAAATTTTGTTTCAAACATTTGAAATATGTCTAACATTTGAAATGTGAAATATATCTATTTTAACCGCAACATCAATAAATCTATTAAATTATTAATTTTGTAATTTAAGTTTCTCAATCTCTCCGTCATGCTCTCCATAATGACTTTTATTTTTTCTCATTGTTATCACTCTATAATAAAGCAGAAAAATAAAAATATATAGCCCAACAAAATAATCGTAAAAGAAAGAGTTCAATCAACCAAGTTTATCCATCAAAATTCATCGAGCGACTAATAGTTCTTCGGCTGACAGACAAATCAGAAAGTAAATTTTCAAAAAAACTCGTTACTAAGTAACATATTTAGTGAAAACATACTATACAGATATACTAGTAACATTAGAGCACAACTTTACATTTCAGATCTATTAACATCGCTTGCCACTCAGTTTTGTATTTGGTATTTTTCAGATTGGTTTCCTTCATATATTACTTTTAAAGAAATTTAAATAAAACTTTTTTCGAAATTCTTAAAAATGTCCCTGTTTTTATAGCTCTGTATGTACAATTGATCTCGCGTTAAAGTTGTTTCAAGTTACAGAGAAATTAGAAGAAAATCAATTTTCCAGAAAATTACCCTAACCCAAACTCAACTCCGCGCGTATCTCTACTTCCCAAAAAATTGCCCAATCTGCACCGACACATTGCACAAATCGCAAAGCTGCGTGTTCACCTACCAAACAAACATACAATCAGCATCGTGAATCAAAGTATCTGAAGAAACGGGCGCGCAATAAACACAGCGCCGCGACTTGGAATCCCGCGTTTTCGCAGGAAGTAGAGCGTGATACGACGCGCACAGGCTGCGGCCTAAAAGTAATTGTGTAATAACGCAATTCACAGTCTAGAAGAGGGGGGGAGGAGGGGGAGATAAGATTATAGACCGTAATTGGAGAGCCGTTCTCGAAACATGGCAGAAGTAAATCGCGAAGCGTGCGCCGCCAGCTCCATCAGCTGCGTGTCGTTTACCTCCCCATCCGTAAATGCGCGAATTTTTTGCGAGAGCGCGAGCTGCAATGAATTCTTGAATGAACTGCACTTTTTTGTAGTGGAGTCAATACTTTGGAGCTATTTACTATGTGAATTGTGTAATATTGTGACTTGATCGCGAAAACACTATTACAAAAATTGGACTTATTGATCACAAGTATAAAATATAAAAATGTATCCTATATAGAACTTAAAAATACTTTATAATTATAGTATTGAATATTTTATTAATTTTTTTTAAATGGTAAAATCGCACTAGTAATAATTAGGAAAACCTTCATCCTGATGGGAATAAGTAGAACTCGATTTTCAAATTTATGCCTCGAAGCCACAAAATTATAAACAAATGTTGAGGGATAAATTCCCATTCTTTTATTAGTTATATTTAAACTTTTTATGAAATCATTTTATTAACATTGTAAAGTAAATATCTTAAATTATGTTTCATACAAATTTCATTAATAATTATCAATGTTCAAAGTAACAACAGGCAACGGCATAAAGGTCCTAAAAAATATATACAAAATTCAAAGAACAGTTTTTTAAAGTACGTAATAGCAATATAGCGTCAGTCAAATGTAGGATTTTTGAAAAATATATTTTTTGCACGTTTTCAAAAATGAAACGTGGTATGAAATAACTTAAACTATATTTTACATCAAACGAAAGACTCCGACTGCAATGAAAGATCTCCTTAAGATTTCGAGTGAATTAATTTAAAAGAATTGAAATATCGATAGTTTCAGTTTACGGCAAAAGGAATATCAGTCTTTTTACTTTAAATATGATATTTTTTCATTAAAGGCTAAGGTCCTATAAGAACAGAAAGCGGCCTCCAACAGCCCGTTCGTAAAACAATAAGTTCCGACCTAAAAGCTATGTAAATAACTATAAGTAGCTCCACAAGTATAGAAAAACATAATGCATCGCGCGAGATTGGTTTTCGTAAGCCTTTTTTGTAGAATTCCACGCATACTTAATAATGCTACTTTGAAGGTACAACCTTTTTAGTAATGAAACGAACCGTTTGGAAGCAAATAGTACCGATTTACAACAACCTTATGGGGTCAAATAGCTTTTTGGTCCAACTTTTTAGTTTTACGATTTCAGCCCTTAACCCTTAATATAGGTCCTCATTGAGGGATATAGTTTGAAAATCCAAGAAGACATTTTATAACAAATTTATAAATCACAAAAATGACTCATATCTACTCGCGGTCAAAGTATCACATACTTACGTATATGTACTCTATTCGCAGACTACGCGGTGGCGGTGTTCCACGAGGGCCTGCTGCACAAGCGCTACGACTGCTACCTGGAGCCGCACACGCGGCTGCCCATGATGTACATCGACGACTGCCTGGCCGCCCTCTTCCAGTTCCTGAACGCGCCCTGCGACAGGCTGCAGCGCCGCGTCTACAACGTCACCGCGATGAGCTTCACGCCCGAGGAGCTCTTCGCCGAGATCAAGAAGCACCTGCCCGATCTGCAGATCACCTACAATCCCGACAGCCGGCAGAACATAGGTGAGACGGATATACCCGTATATACTGCTTTTAGCGATATGTAGAGGGCCTGACCTCTTTGATACGAGTGAGAATCCATTTGATTAGTTTTGCGTATTGTTATAGAGATAGGTATGTTTTTATGCATGTAATAGTTGGATACAAATCCTGCAGTATACTTGTGCGTTACATATATATAATAATAAAACGAAAAAATATGAATGGTGCTCATCAAGAATATACTATACTAACGTAAAAAAATGATTAAGTTTATACTTTTATTAAATTATATACAACTTTCTAGTAATATACATTCGTACTTAAACTTATCTATTTATATAAAATATTTTTACAATTTTAAATTCTAAATTAAATTTAGGTTTTTTAGAAAAACGCTGCCCGCCTTAGAATAATCAAATCGCAGTGCTCAATTTATTCAGTTTCCCTTGCTACTCCAAATTTAGACATGTATCAATACTGATGCTTTTTTATATTAATTTCCAGCAAACACGTGGCCACAAGTGTTCGACGACAGTGAGGCCCGCAAAGATTGGGGCTGGAGGCATGAGTACGACTTGGAGAAGCTCGTAACAAGAATGATACAAGACGTCAGCGAGAACTTCATTCCAAAATATCAACGGCTAGCTGAAGTCAGCAGTTACGTGTAGACGCAAAATGAGAAAAAAAACCGTGTGTCCTCCATAAATAATCGTATTTTTTAAAATACATTATTATAAATCTATTTATTATCGTATAAAAAATAAACAAACGTCGATGCGCGCATTTTCTTGCAGAGAAATCTAGTGTAAAATAAGAATGTATTGCAGGTTTTTTAATAAAAATAATAATCTAACTGTATACTCAATCGCTGTCGTCGTTTAACAATGCCGCGATATTCATAGGATCCATTTTGTCTCTTCTATCCATTGTCTTCACTTTCTTCTCAATTGTTCTGGACGGCGTAACCGAGTTACTTGTGTCTAAATTGTTTTCAACTTTTACTTTAATAGGTTGCGAGATTTTCTCTGGAGATAATGGCATGTATGTGTCTTGTATCATATTTTCGGCTGCAAAGCAATTGAAAAAATATGTAATTAATATTTTTGTTATATTCATAACTGTACATTGATTTTTTATATTATAAATATTTCTAGTTCACGAGTAATTAATTTCAATAAAAAATAATTTAAATATTTTTAAAACTAATTATTATGTTTCTTACTTTTTACTTCATCTTTAGTTAATATATTTCGACTCTCTTGAAAGTAATGATTTGGATGAAGAAACATCCTTCCAGGTGGTTGTTTATGCGTACTCTGAAAATATTGTGTGCAAGCCAATAGATAATGCCCTTCACTAGCAAGCCTTGTGATTTCACCAATATCTAAAAATATCAGTGACATTTGAATCAATGAAATGTTAATAATAACGGATTTTTATTGACTATAAGAAGTAAATTAATTATTTTTAATACTAATTTTTATTACCTGTATGTGATATATTGCATTCCATCAGCCTCTTCGTCAGTTCATCTGAGTCCATATGTTTATATGGGCAACCATGAACCTCACCAGGTCCAACAGATTCCGTTATCAATTTATTACAGCCTACTGGTCTGTAATCAACTCGCCTTCCTACTTTACCATAATTATATTTTATCTGATACATATACTGTTTGTTAAATTTGTCTTCATTCATATCATCCCTTTTTGTCATTTCACTTTTCCAAAATTCTATAGAATCATCAAGAGTGACTCCTATACCCTTAAGAAATAATCCATACTGCAAACGGGCTGTGTTCTTCAAATGATGATGCGTTGTTAAATGTTCGTGCATTATTTTCATACATAATGGATAAGAAGTTTTTGACAACTAAAAAAAACATTATGTATAATTATGCATGTAATATAAAACATTTTCTTTTCTTTTTGATTTTAAAATAGCAATACTTACATCATTTAATTTAGAAATAGGAGTATTCTCTGTGCTCCAAACCACTTTTGACATACCTACAAAGCATTCTGGCAAACTCTTGAGGAAGCTCTGTAGTCTGTCATCATCTAGATTCCTTACCACGAATTTTTTAGCTCTCTAAAATAATAATTTTCATTAATAATTTTCTACGACAGATTAAACATCTTAAACAATCAAATAAAAACTTACATTTAGTTCAATGGCCAAATTACTTCGGAAATGTGTGAGAAAAACTGTTATAAGATCATTTTGAGGAACATATGCTATTCCTTTATGCAAATATACTTTTCTGTCACTTATCAAATCTACAACTTTATCAAATGGTAGTTCATAAAAATCTGTATTTTCAAAATCTCCCTCCCTTGCAGTAGAGGAGTATAAATTTTCTCTATTCTCTTCTTTGAATTCTTGTGAAACCTATGAAAATGACAATATTACAATAATCAAAACCATGAATTTAAAAAATTGTATATAGGTGTATGAATCATAATAAAAAATCATATGTTTCTAAAACTACGAAAAATAAATATTTATTTTGGAAAATTTTAAAATTATTTAAATTTGTATGTATTTGAACATTTTATTACTATTTAATTTAGATGAATTATAATAATAAATATTTAAAAGCTTTCTTGAAATTTTCATATTTCATAGTTTAATACATTACATTTTATTTATCACTTACTGGAGAATAATGAATTCCACTAGTAGCCAAAAACTGAGTAAGACCTTCCCTGTTCAAAGTATGGAATCTCAACTTGAAAAGTTCTGTTTCATATTGAAGCATGTATTGTTGGAGCTCGTCTTTTAAAGAATATGCTAATCTTAAAACAAAATGTGCTATATGATCTCTTCTTCTAGCTTCTATATCTTGTTCGGTATGAGAATCACAGCCTTGTGCATTAACAAGTCTAGCATATTGATGATATCCTTCTTTCTTCAACGTACTTACAAATGCTAATTTAATTTCATCAATATGTTTATGTTGTTGAGCAAGTGTAAGTTCAAGAAGCTGAAGAACTTGAATACAAATAAAATTATTGGATTATTGTATGATATTCATGATCAATGAGTATTGTCTATAATTGAAAACATACCTTTCTGTCTTTCTAATGCTAAGTCTTGGAATTCGACTAGCGAAATCTGGCCAGTTGGCGGTACCTTGTACAATTGTAAATCATGAGGGTAAAGTTCTTGAAGAGCGCTTATTTCCGGTTTGATTGTACGTTTGCGTTTTGGTGTATAATCCATTTTTGCTCTTCACTATACCCTAAACTGTTAGGCATTATTTGCAATTATTTTTCAAATCAACGATTACAACAAGTGTTCTTCGTAAATTAAAGCAAAACTTAGTACTAAGATA
The DNA here is from genome assembly GCA_949152435.1 of Gastracanthus pulcherrimus. Classification (NCBI taxonomy): domain Eukaryota; kingdom Metazoa; phylum Arthropoda; class Insecta; order Hymenoptera; family Pteromalidae; genus Gastracanthus; species Gastracanthus pulcherrimus. The sequence goes on from OX424572.1 coordinate 103,708,055, forward strand.
TTTTACAAATTACATTTACAATTCATTAATATTGCAACAAAAAGTTAACATACTTACCAAATTCAATTTACGCTGACTTAATTGACTTCAATTGACAACTTGAATTGACTACAGTGTACTATCTCACTCACGTTGCACGCATCACCATGTTGTGAAGATTTCGCGCGCGTTTTTCCCCCACTTCATCCAAAAAGCGATCCAACTTTTCAAAATTCTGATTGGTTAAGCTAATTAGTCACGTGCTGATAGAAGGTTCGATCGTATTCAAAAAAATGACGAAAAGAATAAACCTTATGCTGAATTTCTCCCTCCAATTTGCAGTCCCAATATTGGCAGCAGTGTTTGTTTATCATGTCTTCAAGTGACGGTTGATAAAGCTGTCCTAATAAATATAACGTAATTTGTTTATTTTAGTAAACAAAAAAGGAAAAAAACTTGTTAATAATTGTGCAAAACTAGAGTTTTTATAAGAATTGATTCTTGACTGAATAAATCCTCTTGATTTCAGGTGAGTTTAAGTTGTAGTAGTAGATTGTCTAAAGGCCTCTCTAAAATTTAAATTTGCTCTATCATTTTATCGAATGAAAATGATTATTACAAACTTTGTTACTGTTATTCTGTATAATTTATGATTATAAGTTAAGTTGTGAAAAGTATGTAAAAGTTTGTTATTGCAAAAATTATCCATGATTTTCTAACCCTCTTATTTTGAGTTATGAGATACATACATTTTTTTTAATAGTAAAATATGTAATACATATAAAATGCATAATACATATTTTACTATTATGTCTTATTGCTTTTTATTGAACATTTTTTTAAAACAATTAATTTTAATTACAGGTCATTTTCTAGTTTTTATTTTCATGCAAGAACAACATTAACGTGAAATCAGTCATGACAGCTACAGAAATCAGACTTCCCGCAAACATACCTGAACAGTATGTTAATCATGTAGAAGAAACTGTCCAAGCCATGGAAAATCATGTTGAAACTCGTAATGAAGGGTATGTATAATAGAAACCTATAAGTCTCAAAGCACGAATTTTGAACTTTATATCCTTATTCAATATTTGATTGCAATATAAGAAACTAATTATGTACTTATAATGATTAATATTTAAAGGTTTAAGTGGAGTCTTGAGGACTTCGATATTGGAGCTCCTTTGGGAAGAGGCAAGTTTGGTCGTGTATACTTAGCAAGAGAAAAGACAACACATTATATGGTGGCTTTAAAAACTCTTTTCAAGACTGAATTAATGAAATCTCGGGTTGAGAAACAAGCTCTAAGAGAAATAGAAATTCAATCTCACTTGAGGCATCCTCATATATTACAATTGTTAACATATTTCCATGATGATAAAAGAATATATTTGGTTCTGGAGTTTGCAGCAAGGGGTGAACTTTACAAAGAATTAAAGCGACAGCCAAAAGAAAGGTTCAGTGAACATCTATCTGCAAAATACACATATCAAGTTGCAGATGCCTTAGATTATTGTCACAAGAACAACGTTATTCATCGAGATATCAAGCCTGAAAATTTGTTGCTGACACACGATGGAGATATTAAGTTGGCCGACTTTGGCTGGTCCGTTCATGCTCCTTCAACAAAGCGTAATACAATGTGTGGTACACTGGATTACCTTCCTCCAGAGATGGTAACTGGTCAAAAGTATGACATTTATGTCGATCACTGGTGCCTAGGAATCTTGTGCTATGAATTTCTGGTGGGACGTCCACCCTTCCTCAGTGAGACGTCTGATGAAACTTATGCAAAAATCAGGAACGTTGACATTGCATGGCCTCCACAAGTAACGGCAGGAGCCAAGGATCTTATATCAAAGTTGATCAAGCGAAAGAGTACAGACAGAATATCGTTGAGCAATGTCAAAAAACACTATTGGATACTAGAGAATAAGGATAATAAGGATAATAATAAAGCGAAGTAAATTTAAGAAGCATTACAAAAAGACATTATTGTTCATCAATGAAATGAAATGGAGGAAATGAATGAATTAAATTTTATGGGTGAAAAAAAATTTATTGATTTTCATGAATTGGTAGAAAAAAATTCATTTTCAACCTTTAAGGAATTTCGTAGAAAAATTTTACTCCTCTTTTCAAAACTAAAATATAAATTATTACAATTATTACAGTGGATGACAAATCATGCAAAAATACACACAAATGTATTGAATATCTTGATTTAAGCGACTTTTTATTTATTAAATTATTTCCTATAATACCTATTAAATATAAAAACACTTTGAAATAATTGTAATAATTACATTATAATTTGCTATTTCTAATTTATGGAGATCAGTAAATTCTTTTTCATTCTAAATTTGAGTAGATTTAAGCTGTTGTGTCATGCATAAGATTCAAGTTTTAATACTTTTTTATATATATGACTTTTTAATATTCGACTTATTAATTTTATATTTTTACAAATACAATAATTTTAGAATTACTTATTGGTGATTATAGCTTCATCCATATTAAATATATATGTTCTCATGCTTTTTTAAAAATTATTAATTGTATTATTTTAATATTTTTAACAGTAATGTACATCTCTAAAAATGAATGCGAATTCATACTCGTTTACGGTTTTGTTTAATAATTACCTACAATAATTACAATTTAGGATGCAACATAAATACTTTCAAATGTAATCTATTACAAATCTGTTACCCAACACAATAAATCTTTTATTCTATTTATTTATTTATTTATTTATTTATTCATTTAAAATTTAAGTAAAATTTTTTTATAACACTAAGCAATGTTAAACTTACAATTAATACTCGATTAATTGATTAATACAAGATTCAACAGGTAACATATTCCACAACTCAGTGCACCTTGTTATTTTGTAATGGAGGATTTACCATAAGTACTATATCAAGTTGATTGTATAAAAGTTAAATCTGGTATTGTAAGAATCATTTAGATTCCTAAACAGTATGAGTTCGAAAGCAAAATTCACCAACATTTATATTGTTTATATGAAAATGTGTACAACACTTGTTTCTGATTTGTATTAAATCTGGGACTCGCAGGCCAAAGTTGCACGTATGAAAAAATCTCTCAAGTTGAGTGTTATTTCGTACCCTCAACTAAAATTTGGTGGGTTATTAGACTTGTACAATATAAAAATTCAGTTGAGGGTACGAAATTTGAGAGTCTTTTCCATACGGGTTAAGTATGTAGAGGAAATATGAATGAGGATAGTCGATTGCAACAACAAAAAACTATACAATTTCGTTTTCTTCCATTGCAAGCCTGGGCCATGCGCTCTCCTATCCTCCGTATGTACCTAATTCGATCAAACTAATAGACAACCATCTCCATTCTGCGCGCGGAACATTCAAATATAAGCGCCTTACCGCGTGTCAAGCATCACGTGACACACCTTTTGACGTAATCTCAGCTGTTTTTCTTCTCCGATTTCATCTACCTATCTCCCTCCACGCGCACGAATGTATTACATTGTCAGATACTGAGATTGTATGTATATCTTCGGCGGTTTCCGTCGACCCTCGCGCTTTTGCCTCTCACTTTTTCCCGAGCGGAGTTGCGGAGTCGGTTCAGCTTATTCCAGCTTCAGTTTTCGCTGATCGCTCGTCGCTTGCACACGCATTATCGAACATATATAGCCATGGCAGCAGTTCTCGGCAGGGTCTTCGTGTACGGTGGCAAGGGCGCCCTGGGCACCGTCTGCGTCAACACCTTCAAGTCCAAGAACTGGGCGAGTATATCTATACATTGAGCTTTTCATTCATTGTTTGTTGTATGCTGGGTACTTAGATGTTGAAAACGATGCCGGCTTTTCGTGTTTTGTTTAACTTTTTTTTTTATGGGAGGGGTGATTAATGAGGGGGAAAACTTGTTGCTGAGTGTATATTGATCGAGAGGGTTTTCGGAGCATATGTTGATGGGAGTGTTGAATGAAAGGTTTCTTTTGATGTTGCGAAATCGGAAATGGATTAGGATGTTGGGATTTTATTTAATATGACAATTTATTATTAATTATTATATACGAAGTCATTTCGTAATGTTTATGAATTAAGGAGTTTTTAGACCAAGTTTTGGATGAAATTAAAGAATACATGCATTCAAAAATACTTTTATAAATATTTTTGTGTAAATAAGTTTAGGTGTGCACTTTTAATTATAGGTATACATGGAGACACTTTCTTGAAACATTTTATTTTGAATTTATTAATAAAAATGGTTAATCAAAAGGTTAATTTAAAAAATGTAATTGAAAGAACTCTATTAATGGGCTTATTTTGTTATTTAAACAGTAAACAAGATTCCATCAAGGATAATATTACATTATCTGTAATTAATTTGAATAATTATTTTTATTTTGTTTATAAAATAATACTTTGATTGTTCCCATTTCATAAGTATACTATATAAAGCAATCTTTGATTGCACTTCTCACAGTTTTTCTACAATTTTTTGTATAAATTCCTTGCTTCTACATTGGTAGGAGAAACATTCAAGGACATTTTCCAGTTCTTACTTTCTAAATGTACATATTCAATTAATGCATCACCTTACATGCATTTTTATCAATTTCCTTATCATAAATAAACATTTTTATTACAAGTTCTTTATGTGTGAATTATTAAATTATGCTTTGGAATATATAAGTGTGGGATGAAATCTACCTTACTTATTAGTGCTGAAAAATATATATTTTATTTCAATCCCGCAGTTTTTCTTCTATTAAATGATAACTTCTCTTTCAAGGTCTGGTTTTAAGCAAGAGCATTTAAAAACTCAGCGTCATAATTTGCTGATAATATATTACATATTGTGAAACATTGTATGATGTATCCCATTTTAATCTAATCCAATATTGTATATTGAAACATTATCATTGATAATAATGTGTTTTTACCAAATTTGTAATTAAATTTAATATTTATATTTTAGTGGGTTGGGTCGATTGACATGAAACAAAATGAAACGGCTGATGCTAATGTTGTTGTGAACGTTGAACAAGATTGGCTTGAACAGGTAATAAACAGTGTATTAATAAAAGGAAATATTTTTCATAATGATATTGGAATGTTTGTTCTTATTAAAATGTAATAATTTTAATTCCAGGAAAAAAGTATTTTGAATCAAGTAAAGGAAATCCTTGGAGACGATAAGCTCGATGGAGTAATCTGTGTTGCCGGTGGATGGGCTGGAGGCAATGCTGCTAACAAGGACTTTGTAAAGAATAGTGATTTGATGTGGAAGCAAAGTGTTTGGAGTTCGGTCATAGCTGCCAAAATTGCTTCTCACCATTTGAAAGAAGGTGGTTTCCTTTCCTTGACTGGTGCTAAGGCTGCCCTTGAAGGAACACCAGGTAAATTATAATAGATTTCATTTTAAGTTAAATTGAATAACTAAAATATGTTGTTTATTTACCAAATGTGTATTTCAGGAATGATTGGTTATGGAATGGCCAAAGCAGCAGTTCATCAGCTGACAAAATCATTGGCAACTGAGGGTGGTGGTCTTCCAGCTGAATCTTTAGTCTCAAGTATTTTACCTGTTACATTAGACACACCTATGAATCGCAAATGGATGCCAAAAGCTGACACCTCAACTTGGACTCCATTAGAATTTATTGCTGAGTAAGTGTAATTTAAAAAAAATTATATAAGTTCAAAAAAGAATTTATTAATGTTTTATTATAAAAATTATTACAGACTTTTTTGGAAATGGTCACAAAAGCAAGAACGGCCAGCCAATGGTAGCCTCTTACAATTAGTGACAAAGGACAGCAAGACAGAAGCTATTCCAGCCTAATTTACAATCAAAAGTACTTAAAATAAAATAAGTAATCTCATACAAATGAAAGTAAGGTGCATCGTGACAATACTCAATTTTTTTTATAAACATTTTTTGTTCGACAATCTTCGCCAAAAAAGAAAACGTAATTAATTTTTAATTGTAAATTTACAGAAGAGTGCATTTAATGCTCTAATTTATTATTAAATTATTAATAATAATAAGCAATGTGTGTATAAAATGACCAATAAGATTAATACATTTCCAGATTTTATGTTGTTAAATACAAAAATATCTGTACTTATATAAACATTGTTGTGCGTAAGTTCAAATACAAATTACCTTTTGATGATAAAATAATTCATGACATTTTTATTATAAAGAATAGCAAATATTATTTCATATGTACATTCTTAAATAGTAAGATTACTTAAAATACTGTATTATAATTGCATCAGTAAAGTAAAGTAATTTTACGTTCTAGATGATCGGGTTCTCTTCAATGGAGATGGTGTAGTTTGCACTGCATCTTTTCTTCTACGCGGCGTTTTCCTTGTTGGAACTAAAAAATGATTTTCAATTAAAAATATGTTAAATTTATATTTATTGAAATTTGATGAGAATTAATTTAACATGCATAAATACGATTTGAAGAAGTATTCTCACCAGGTGAATTTTCCGCTTGTGTAGGGGTCCTGGCACTTTTTCGCGTAGGTCTTCGAGGTGTTTTATTATTAGTATCTTCTTCTTCTGATTCACTATTCACTGATGAATCGTTTCTCGAGCTAGACCTTCCTCTCCTTGCTGTGAATTTTAGAATTGAAAATTCATAAATTAAGTGTAATACAATTAAATTAAATCAACGTTAGATGGCTCTCTGGTGAAATTTCTAAAATCTGTACATTTAATTTTAGTAAACTCGGACTTACATGCATCATACATTCCGTTAAAAGTTGCAATTTCGTGAATGACCGACTCTCGTATATCATCATCGAAGGAGCGTGGTATAATTACGTGGTTATTAACGTCCACTGTCCCACGGAGGACAAAGAGGAAGAAGTCAAAAATCTTTATTATGAAACTTTAGAGCAATTAATCGACCAATTCGCGTCTTACGACACCAAAATAGTAGTGGGGGATTTCAATGCTAAAATAGGGAGAGAGGAAATGTTTAGGCCCACCATAGGCAAAGAAAGTCTGCACGAAACCAGCAACGATAACGGTATTATGGTCATAAATTTCGCGGCCGCAAAAGATCTTATAGTCAAGACCACGTGCTTCAAGCACAAGGATATACACAAGGCAACGTGGACATCGCCGGATGGGGCCACGCACAATCAAATCGATCATTTTCTTATTGATAAGAGGCGCCACACGAATGTACTCGACGTAAGGACCTATAGGGGGGCGGATTGCGACTCAGATCATTATCTAGTAGTGGCCAAATTAAGAGCCAGATTAGTAGCCGGTCAAAATAGTAAGCGAGCGAACAAAGTAGAAACCTTTGATATTGGAAAACTACGAAGCGGGGTAGAGCGAATCAAGTACCAAGTAGAAGTTAGCAACCGATTTCAGGTGCTCGAAGAAACGGATGAACAGACGGGAGTAGATGACGATCCGAACAGGTTGTGAGGGGCTATCGAAAAAGCTATAAAATGGGCCGCGAACAAAGTACTGGGTAAGAAAAAAAGGCCGAAGAGCAAACTATGGTTTGACGAAGAGTGCGAACTCTGGTTTGAAAGGCGCAAGAAGGCTAAATTAGATAGTGTACACAATGAAAGCGGTAGGGCCGTAGAAGAATACCATGAAATAAGAAAGCAAGTGCGTGTGATTTACAGAAACAAGAAGCGCGAGTATCAGAAAAATGAAATTCGAAAAATAGAAACTAATAGTAGGAAAATAACCCGCGCGAGATGTACAAAGGAATAAATGCTATTAGGAAGGGTTTTCAGAGTAGATCGCAGTTAATGAAAGATAAGGCGGGAACCTCGTGACAAGCGAAAATGAACTATTGAAATTATGGAAAGATTATTTCGATAAGTTATTAAACGTGCATGAAAACTCCGAGGAAATGGGAGACGAAATCCACACTGCTGAACTCCATATGGACGAAACGACCTACAAAGAAGTAGAGGCCGCGATCAAAAAGCTAAAGAACAATAAGGCCGCAGGAAACGATTCTATACCAGCTGAACTACTTAAATATGGAGGCACCGCGCTTACATCTAAATTTTTTTATCTAGTATGTGCTATTTGGAGAAATGAAACAATACCAGAAAATTGGAAAGAATCCATCATCATACCGATCTTTAAAACGGGAGATAAAACAGACTGCAATAACTGCCGGGGAATCTCACTTTTAGCTACCTGCTACAAAGTTCTGTCAAACGTAATACAGGCCAGACTCACACCATTCGCGGAAGATATAATAGGAGATTATCAGTGTGGATTCCGGCGCAACAGGTCAACGAGCGATCAAATGTTTACCATAAGACAATTATTAGAGAAAAAGTGGGAATATTGCGAAACTATACACCAGCTATTTGTGGACTTTAAGAAAGCGTACGACTCTGTCAAGCGAAGCAAAATGTATTAAATCCTAGTGCTCCTTGGCGTACCAAAAAAACTCGTAAAATTAATTCAAATATGTCTGAACGGAAGCACTGGAAAGGTCCGAATAGGCGGTAATGTATCCGAATCGTTCATGATACGCGACGGTTTGAAGCAAGGTGACGGGATTTCAACGGTACTCTTTAACTTGACGCTAGAGCATGTTGTTAGAAAAATGCAGGCTAGCGAGCTAGGCGCAACACTCAACGGAACAACGCAGATTTTAGGCTATGCGGATGACTTGGATATATTGGGAGATAACGGTGAAACGGTGGCGAGAAATGCGGAAATCCTTATAAACGCGGCTAAAGACACGGGGTTAGAAGTGAGCGAATCGAAAACGAAATATATGATCATGGAGAAACTGGGCATTCGCGAAGCAGAGGGGGATCTCAGAGTCGGAAATTTCATTTTTGAAAAGGTTAGCGAATTCAGATATTTAGGTACAACTATAAATGATCGAAACGAAATTAAAGCCGAAATTAATAAGAGACTTCATTCGGGTAATGCCTGCTTCTACGCTGTGAACAGATTACTTAAGTCAAAGCTACTGTCGAAAAATGTCAAAATAAGGATATATAGGACTATAATAATGCCGGTAATCTTGTATGGGTGCGAAACCTGGGCGCTCACTAAAGCGGAAGAAAATCGTTTTAGGGTATTTGAAAATAAGGTTCTGAGGAAAATATACGGGCCAAAGAAAGATGAGGAAACTGGGGAGTGGAGGAAACTGCACAATGACGAGCTACATAATTTGTACGCGTCACCAAATATTAACAGAATAATAAAATCACGGGGACTAAGATGGGCAGGGCACGTGGCAAGAATGGGCGATGATCGTACAGCAGTGCGCATAATGAAAGGAAAACCGAAAGCAACGCGACCTCTTGGTAGACCTAGACGCAGATGGGAGGATAACGTAAAATCAGACGTAACTGAAATTGGGCGGGAAGGCGCGAAATGGATGGGGTTGGCACAAAATAGGGAAACGTGGAAGGCTTGCGTAGATGAGGCGATGAACTTTCGAGTTCGAAATGTCATTTAAAAAAAAAAAAAAAAAAAAAAAAACTCGGACTTACATAGAATATTTGTCATCATAGTACAGTTATGCAGTTAGAGAGTAATTTACAAACATTTTCATCTATAGTATTTTTTTTAAATTTCACAATAAATATTTTATTTTTTAATGAAAATTAGGTATATCTTAAATAGTTTTTATGTATACGACGATAATATACAGCTAAGAAATTTCTAACATTTTCAAAGCTAAGACAACAAAAAGTCGCTTTTTATATCATTTTATAATTTATTATTTTTCTAAAAAGCAATAAATTGTTACTTATAATTGCATTGTAAATAAACTTTAAAGGGTTTATTTACAAAAAATAAAAGCGAATTTTCGTTTGAAAGACATTAGAGAATATATACCTAAAACTGAATTCAGATTCTTCAGTTTTCTAGGCTTCAATGAAACAGTTTATCAAAAACGCTTTCAATGTATGTACAAAATCTTATTTTATATATATAAACTAAATTATTTCCAATGTAAAAATGAAAAAGTTAACGTAAAGACAGTTAAAATCACTAAAAAAATCCCCAGACCGAGCCGCTTTAAATCACAGCAAAACAACTTTCAACATCATCAATCCAAAAAAGCAAAGACACTTACAGCTTCTAACAGTGTTACTGCTGCTGCTGCTGTTCCTACTGCTCGATCGATTCTCATAGTCCTCGTCGTCCTCGTCCTCGTCCTCGTCCTCGTCCTCGTCCCTTCTGACGCGTCGCGACGTCTTCTTCTTGGCCTTGGCGGACTTGAGCACAGCCGGCCTGAGCGGCGGCGGCATCGCCTCGCTGTCGGACACGGGCTGCTGCCGCTGTTGGCTCGTCGACGCTTCTCCTCCCTCGTCGCCTTCTTCAGTGCTCTCCAGCAGCTCCTTGATCTTCTCCTCGAGCTCGAGGCAGGCTGCCTTGGCGTCGGGCCGGCGCTTCGCCTGCTCGATTATGCAGCTCAAGGCCTTCTGCACGTCCTCGTTGTGGATCTTCTCCTTTAGCAGCGGCAGGTCTTTCATCACGATGCGAATGCCTGAGAGAGGAGATGTGAGTTGGAGATTAGTTGTCGATGGAAGAATGTTTGTTGTATTGATTTTTTGGAAAAGATTGAGACGTTTCACATTAATATAGTATTTTTATTGTTGAATAATTGGATTAATAAGTAAAAAAGTTGAACGAAAAAATATTAAAGGATAACGCTATTACTCCGATTAAATTCGATTCAATTTTAGATTTTCGAGGGATCAACAAGCGAACTTTCCCTATCGATACTCATGAATTTTAGTTCAAAGTTGGTTTAATTTCTTTCGTTTACACTGAAAAGTATAATATATAAAAATGAAGTCTCATGTATACAACTATCTATGAAATATCGGAAGAAATAAGCAAAAATAAAATTTCTTATCTTATTACTTATTTTTTCAATATTTCAAGAAACATTTTTTTGCGAGTTTGAGTGATCTTAAAAATATATTTTTAACACTTTTTAGTATAAATGAAAAAGATTAAACCCAATTTAAACCCCCTTTTGTGAGATATTTTTCATGAGTTAAAATGTTAGCAACTAAATTTTATTGGTCTTTTTACTGATTTTCAAGCTACAGGTATAATTTTTATTTTCTTATTATGGGTTGTTTTGTGTACTAAAACTAAACTTATAAATTGGTATAAGTTATGATAAACTTGCTCTAGGGGTGCGATATGTAGACATTTTTTGAGAAGTTCTAAGAAATAATTACCCTTTGCACTGAATTTCAAAAGAGAAAGACAGAAAGATAAGTCACGCCATTGTCGCTCAGTCGTAGCCAATTTGAATCGACTGCAGAGTTTCTCAATAATACTATCCACTTGTCTGTCTTTTTGAAGTAATCCCAATATGTATCTAAAAAATAATAATTATATGTTTGTTTTCTAACAACACTACGAAATGCATAAAATTTTCATCTATAGTTACAAATTTAAATACTTACTTGATGATCACCTGGAAATTCTTTTCAGATAAATGTAGTTCAGAGTCAGATAAACAAGACAATATATCAGGCATAACGTTATAGAGAGCATTTCCTTTCTGAGACAAGTCTCTGAACAGCTGTTCCGTGTCTGATCGAATCGTCTGATTGTCATCCACCATGCAAAGTGCCAACTGAGCAACTTGTCCCTTAACGCGAATCATTTCACCCAGGATTAAGTTGGATAACATTCGCACGCAAGTGCTGCGAACTGTCAGGTTGTCGTCTTTAAGTCTAAAATAAAAATACTTTAGTAATGTAATGTACGTTAAAACAACAAAATATTTGTAATAACTAACCGTCCATAAATGTGAGAAGTCCAAGGTTCGATTTGATTAGGGAACCTGGTCATAAGATCGGCTAATCCTATGAGAATGTTCGCCCTGATCTGCGGGTGAGAAGAGCGTTCCAATATAGTGACGAACAACTGCAGATTAGCTTCGCAAAAGTTCGAGCTTATCGTCATCAATTTGCTAAGCGTTAACACTCCATGCGCTTGAACAACTTCGTCCGTATAATTTTCTGGATGTTGGCAAACGTCCAAAATCATTGGTCTAAAAACAATTTACGTTGGATGTAAGTGATTTCTCTTTATGTTTTCCGTAGTGATACAAATTTTTTACGAAACTTGCCTAAACGTTGATAAACTATTCTTATTTATTGCTAAGCGTGTCACATTTTACTAAATTAATCAATTTTGAATACTTTGTAAAGTTAGGCGAAATTCAACAAAGTCAAGTAAATTCGGGCAATGTTTAGCAAATTTCGATAAGAAAGAATTATTACGATGTTATACTTGGTTGTTAGTTATTTTTGAAAAGTTTGGCCAACTATGCAGATAAGCTAAGTAAAGCAACGCAAACTTTAGCAAAATTTGGCTAATTTTGGCGAAGACGTGATAATAGCAGCAACATTTAGTAATGCACAAACTTCGCCCTGTCTGAAACTTACTACTTTAGTAAAATTTGACAAAGTTTAGCAAAATTTGGCATCCAATTCTTATGTCCATTTTATTTATCCATTTTATTTATGTTTTTTATTGAAACAACATTACAGAAGATACTTTCTCGAAATTGAAAATTAAATTTGAAAAATGGGTTCCTGTGATTTTTGGATAACAGGGGTGAGGGGTTTAATTTTTTCTTAACCCGTTAAATCCGAAAGCCTCAATAAGTTTAAAGAAATCTTCGAAAAGTCATTCAGAAATGTGTTTTAGCCCTTAACGAGAGGATTCGTGTAATACAAGTTTTTTTTAATTTTTTCACGTTTTCTCGGGTTCTATGCGATTAAAAATGAGTTAGGCCACCATTACGGGATCAGAAATAGTCCATTTCGACCTGATGGATACATTTATATTGCTAAAATTGGAGTTTATCATGTAGAAGTTTTAGAAAAGCGAAAAAAATTAATGTATCCTGAAAGACGCATACGGCAGTAACGGGTTTTATTTTACCGTAGGACCAGTGTAAGTTCGAACGGAATTTCATTCTAAATCCAGACATTTATAAATTTTTTCGAATATAAAAACCTATACTTTATTATCTCTAAATATCCTCAACTTAACCCTTAGCGGCCACATGGGGTAACTCATTACCCCACGCTGAAAAACCTAGTTGTACAAGACATATGGGTGTTTTAACACTTGTAACCGATTGTTTCATGTTTGTTGAAGTGTTCTTCAATATTTCTAATGATTTTTATCGGTCAATTTATAGATGGCATTCTAAAAACTGGTCAAATGTTTTAAATGTTTTAGACCTCCAATTTGACTTTTTCTGAGCCTGGGGTAACTAGTTACCCCGTGTGGCCGCTAAGGGTTAAAATTGTTGAGGCTGCAAATTCGCACCAGAGTACCGGCTTCATGTTAACATGACACTTCATACCTCACATTTCAGCGCAAATGTAACTGTTACCTTTCACGCATCCCAGTTTAAACGTCAGCCATGTCCCTTCACCGGGACTCCATCCAAACACCCTGGTCGCTCATTCCACAAAAAAGAAAAAAAAACAAAATCCACTCACACAAATTTACCGAGGTATCCACCCTCGGCCAGCAGCTCCTCCTCGAGGCACATATTGATATGCTCCGCGTCGGCATCGTCCGCAGTCGCCCCCTCCATCCCGTCCTCCTGCTCGTCGTCGTTCTTGTGGCCCCTGATCGACCTCTGGGCGCTGCCGGGCATCGAGGCGTTCGACACCGTGGAGAGGGTCGAGACGGTCGACATGGACGAGACGTTGAGGGACTTGCGCCGCCTGACGTTGCTCAGCCTCGCCCGCATCTCCTTCTTCTTCTCGCGCACGGCGTTGCGCCGCTTCAGCTCCTTGTAGATCGACTGGTCGAGGTGGACCATCTCGCGGATGCCCGTGTGGCCGACCAGGAAGAGGAAGCGCGCCACGTAGTGGGAGGAGATCTCGGCCGGGCCCTCGGCGCTGCTGCGACTCACGCTGCTGGAGTGGGTCGCGTTGCCGGCGTTGCTGGTGTTGCTGGCGTTAGTGGTGTTGCTGGCGATCGTGGTGTTGGTGGTATTGGTGTTGTTGGTGGTGGTCAGTGGAGTGCGGATCAAATTGCCGGATTTCGCCACGTGGGAAAGGATTTCCTCGACCATCTTCGCTGGCTGATCGGCTAGCTGTAGAGGTGGAAGGTGGAGTTGTTTTTTACGGTGGTTGCAGGGGTCGGAAGGAATGTTTCTACGAATATCGTTTAGAGGAGTGATGTTTTTAGCTGAATTTGTATTAGGCATTTTGGCAAATAGATGACTAGTCCAGCTTACAATTCACCACTCTTTCTCTAAAGCATTTATGTACTGCACTACTACTTATTATACCTATAGGCAGTTTGATGAATGTTTAAAGTGATATCGACAATTAGAAAATTTCTTAACAGCATGAAATCAGAAACGAAGTTTGCAAACATGTTTTTTACACAAAAATAGGCAGCTTTAGCTTCTGAATTGTATTAAAATTCAGCATCATCAAGAATCATCATCTTCATCCTATATGAAGTGGAGAAAAGCTGAATTTATATATAGCTGATCACGATTTTTTAATTTAAGAACCTTTAATCAAAAGCTATTCCGGTCCATTTTTCGTCAAATCCAAGCCTGGGTCTACCACTGAAACACAGGTTTGAAGTGGAGAAAAGACGAATTTGAATATTTGATCAGAGATTTAACAATACAACAATCGTGATTAACTATACATTCAAGCTTAGATTCTGGGGGTGACCTATATTTGATAAAAACTGGGAACAAATTAATTTTAAGTCCAAATCTGAGTATTTTTTTATTCTAATTAGGGGTATTATCTTATATTGAGGTACAGTTTACTAAAAAGTAACTATAAAGCTCTCTTTGTTATAGGACAAGAAATTAAATTATAAATAAAACTATTTAGTAATGAATTAGAATATATTTAACTGTTGAAATCGAGTTTCTACTTTAAGATTTTGAGAGAAAGTTAAAAAGGCAATTAGATTATTGTTCGCTTTTGTACTTACGTGGTAGATGACGTTTATAGCATCTGTTGCAAATGACACATATCCATTTTCTTTGTCTTCTAAGAAACTTTCTTTCAGAAGACTACAGAGTTGAGTAAACATCTCATGGTCATTCGGAAACCTGTAACAAATAATCGAAAAAGTTAATAAAATTCGTAATCTTTTGATATTGAATTTTAATTATAAAAATAGCTTACCTAATGGGAGACTTATCTATGTCTTTGGAACAATCTTGTTTAATAGTCAGAAAAGCTCGACAAGTATCCCGAGCTAATAACAAATCAGTTTGTGCTCGTGGTCCTAGTCCCACTTTTATGAGGACATCTAAGTTGTCAGTGATGATATTAGGTTCCACTTGAGCTGCCATTGTCAAAAGCATCAAAGCTGATCTACTCTCTTCGGGAGTTGTATTCGCCAACTTGAGGGAAAACATTTCCCACATCACCTATAAACAAAATTTAGCATTTATGATCAACTATTAATTTTTTTAAAATCCGTATTTTTATGAAAATCAAGAAAATATTACCTTCAATGCTTCTGCATCCAGTTCATTATTAGTTCTCCACGAGACTACGAGCTTGGCAAGCGCTGCACTTTGTCCAGGCAACATTCCATCTAATAACTGAATGAGAGATTTGACAGACTGCATAGCTTTTGCACGAGTGGACATCTGGCTACCCGAATGATCCAGATAGATTTCTTTGTAAACGATTGCTAAATTATCACGCACGGACTGATCGCGACAAAAAGTTTGAAATAGTGCCTTTCGCACGGCAGGCAAGGATCCTGCTATTTGAAACTGGTATGCCGCGCCAAGGAAGGAACACGCTTCTATGGCGTCACCAGGATTTACAGAATATAGTAGTTTTTCTACAGTGGGTATGGTTTTCTCCAATTCAAGCGAAAACGTGTAGCAGTTCTGCAAAAAAGAAGAAAAATAAAACATATTAATTTCGTTTGTGTGAATTAAAATAGAAACGTATTGTTCGTAGTAATACTCGATTTTAATAATACCTGTAAATAATCTACAAGCTTCTTTTTAACTTTTATTTGGTCCAATTGCTTCAATTCTTCTTGATCTGTGGCCAAATGTTTTTTACACTTTTCCTTTGCTGCTTCATTTTTCTCTTCATCTTTATTGTTAGATTCTTTAGAACTAGAGTTCATAAATATTTTGTACATGAATAAAAGCAGTGCTTCTTTCTTTGTTTCTTCTGATAAATTTTTCATTTCTTTTGCAAAACCTGATTGATTAAATAGTTTTTGCAAGTATTTGACTGCTTTTAAACATTTATCTTTTAATATGTAATTTTGTATTTTGTCAAAAGTTTCCTTGACATCAATTTCATCTTTTTCTTCGTTTTCTTCTTCTTGTTCGTTAGCAGCATTATTTTCTATGGATAATTAAAAATTTACTAATTTATATTGTTTAAAATATTTCACCAATTTTTATTTAACGTTACTTACTGTGTTCCTCTGTAAGCCTGTTAATCGCTTCTTCTATCAATGGGAGTTGTGTCTTCCATAATTCCTCTTTTTCTTCTTCTGCGCCAACAGTATGGTATATGTCAGTTTGAAGCTGTTTCAATTCAGCTTTAGCTTGGTCAAGGTTCTGAGCAAATTTATCTTGATTCATCTGAAAAAATAAGAATTTTTATTATAAATTAAAAATAATTAAAAAGTATTTGTTGCTAAAATATATGATATCTTCTCTGTACCTTAGATGCAAAAGGATTACTTTGAAGTATTGCACGTAGTAATTGCAACGCTTGTTTTCGAACCGTTGCAATTCTGTCTTCTAATCTTAAAATAGCTGCTCTCAAAAGGCGATTTTGTCTGGATAAGGGTATTGCACCTTCACAGCATAATTTTTGCCATGTCTGTAGAACTTTAGATCTGACGTATGCATTACTATCTAAAATATGTTCCTCTAAATTGTCCAAGCATTCGTCTCTTGTGGCGCGTTTTTCAGGTGGTAGGTCCTCACCCGTGAGAACATTAGCAACGATAACTCCCATAACACCGATTGCGCAATTTCTCATGACATAACACTTAAATTTACAATTTATTTAGTAATTACATTGAATTTTAAAAATTAGTTACTATTTCATTGAAATACATTTGATTTTATATTTATTGTTTATTACTCACCTCATTACCAAGATAATCCATTATGTTGTCTAAAATAGGCAATATAATATCTGCTTGGGTGGTGGCAATAGATTCAAGAAAATTACAGAAATTACGAGCATCTGCTTCTCCAGGTTCGTTTTCACCTATCTCTCGAGCAATTTCTTTCATCAAGCCAGTGCAACCACATTCAGTAACCATGAGCACGATGCCAGCTCCAATTGGTGCTGCAAGTGCCTCATGAAACTTGGCTAATTGTATAATTCGAACAACGCAAGCTATGCCATGATTATACTTTTTGACTAATGTGCCAAGAATCTGGTAAAATAAATTTGTTTGTTCAGTAAAAATGTTTATCCTTGTAATTTTTGTGTAAACAAGTAGTTAACAAAGATAAAAATAATTAAAAAATGTTACCAGAAAAATTAGGTTTCTGACAGCCTTAGACTTTATATCTTTCGTCTTCTCTAATATTTTGTAGCAGATTTGACTTACAGTTCTAAACAATTTTCCAACATTTCATACAAATTTTCAAATTAAAATGAATATAATTCTTAGAACTAAGTACAACTCAAAACAATCTTACCCTACAAATGAATCTTCCACAATAGGTGGCGACCATAAACTTTTCAATGGTAATTGTAACCATCGGTGCAATGTTTCTATTGCTTTTTCCCTCTGAGTTTCCCATTCTTCTTCAACATCTGATTTTTGTGTTTTCTTACGCTGAATACATACACAAAAGTAGTATTGTTAAGCAGACAATAAAAATAAATAAATGAATATTTTAATGCATGAGATGAGATTACTAACTCTGCCGATATTTCCTATCCCATTATCATTGCTGTCTGCAATCTGATCTTCGATAAGACATAACGTTGAAGACATAACATATGCTAATATTTTATTTGCTGTTAATAATTTAGCTTTTACATCGTGTTCAAATTCTAAGTCATGTGATTGCTCAGCTTTCTTTTCCAAAAGTGCTAGAAGATTCTGTACAACTAAAATAAAGATATTTAAAACCATATTGTTTTCTAGTATTTCTTTCATTAATTGGTAGAATACATAATAGTAATAAATGAAGTACTTTTTAAAATTCTGCCAAAAGTGCGAAGCAGCAATGGTAATTCCACTTTATTTCCATGAATAATGACAGAGAAAAACAAATCTGCTCTATCTTGAACAAGCTCAACTGGTCCTTTTTCTGTTAACTGCTGTGAATTTATACCTGCAAATACATCAAAATGATAAAAAAAGATTTGAATAATTCTTAAATTTAGATTTATGTATGACACTATGATATACTCATAGTAATGCAACTTTAAGTGCGCTGAATAACATTGCTATGGAAATAAAGGTACTCATTGCACCATTACATAAAATAAGACTTTTACGTAAAAATAAAGGACTAAAAACAACTAATCTTCAAAATCTTACCATTAATTTCTCTGTTGATCAGCTGTAGGGGTACAACCTCTCGGTGGCTGTATTCCCCGAAATGTGTACGAGAGAGCTCATCCTTATCCAAGGGAATGACAAATTCTTTGTTAATCATTTCGAATTCAACAGTTGCATGCGCACACACGAATAAATAATAATATTTATTGATAAAACTTTCGTTTTTGGTATCAGCAAGTCACATAACATAAACAACTTTTAACCGCCAAAGCCCCCACTACTGCTAAAATTCAAAATGGAGCGAGCGAAGTATTCTCAGCCACTCCCGAAACAGAAGATAGCGTCCGTCTTCGTTTATCTTCGACTGACCGTGTCACATACATGAAAACGCATCTCTGTAAATGTTCTTAAAGGAAACGCCGGTTATGACGTTAATCGACGTCAGAAACGCTAAAGGACGGTCAAATTTTTGACCCTACGGTTAGTGATGGAGCGCGCGAAATTTTAAATAATCGATTAAATAAGAATAAAAAGAATGTACAATTATATAATATACCAATAGACAAAATCATTAACAAAATATATATTACATATTATTAAACTAGTTAATATTAATGAAATTAACTAATGAACTAATATATAAAATGAACTAATATATAAAAAATGTGAGAATACTCTGTACTTTTACTAATTCAACGGCAAATACTTTCGACCTCCATGAAAAGTAAAAAGAAGGTGTAAAAACTTATATTCCATAACTTACTGTAATGGATATTCAATAATCGATAGACAAAATTATTTATGACGTATTCGACGTCGATATTTCGTATTCCGGGCCTCCTAGTTCTGTGTCACAAATATGCGTTACATTATCTTATATAGGTAGGTATAAGTTATGCATACTTTGGAAGGCGGTTTAATTTTGGGTATCTATTGAATTTTCAAATTACACTTTACAATTTTATGATTGAAATAATTAATACTAAAAAATTTGTAATCGTTTGAAATACGATCTTTTGACCTCATTTAAGAGTTCCAACAGAAGTAGAGAAAAGAGATTGTCACTCTACCGTTGATATTATTTACCTTTTGCATGCCTTAATTAAATTTGAGTGACAATCAACTCTATTGCAGTAAAAAATCACTTAGAAATCGATCGTTATCTAAAAAAGCCTTATGTACTCTAATTATCTAATTGGATTTTGAAATAATATTTACATTAATTATTATTATATAATACCAGAATGAGACTGGTCAACAAAGGAAAGAACTATATACTTTGGTATGTACATCCAGCGGTAAAACCATTTCTCCCAACTTAACATAGGCGTAAAAATGTCAAGTCACCAAAAAGTCAATAAAAAGATGACTTCAGATGCGATATTGTTTCATACGCCTATGAAAAAGTTGTTATTCAGGGGCATATTCGGAAAAATGGGTTAAGGTGATGCTATAAAGCCACCTGTCGCGGACAAATACGAGGAACCCCTTTTCTCATTTAATTTTCAATTTTTAGCAAATATCTTTATAAAACGTTATTATCCTAATAAAAAACAACAACTTTCCTGAGAGATATTTGCTCAAAATTGAAAATTGAATGAAATAAGTGGTTCCTCGTATTTGACAGTGACAGGGGGTTTCGCATTACCTTAAATTGAGTTTTGAACAATTTTGGTATCATTAGATAGTATGTATATTTTCAGATAAAATGCAAAAAATCAGGAAAGTGTAAACAAATTAGCATACTTAGGTGTATCCATTATAATTATTAATTTAAATGGAAAATAAAAACTTCCAGAACATAAAAAGTTGACATTGGGTTTTGGCGGGAAGCCCCAGAATTGTTACTCTTTGTAAAATACTGACATTTTATCAATATGTACACTCTAAACCCAAAAGTGTAAAATCTGGAAGTAAAAAGATTGAAATCCAGCTTTTATTTTATACAGGTATTAAATGGAAGATTTTATTCTCTATGTGGTTTAATTTTATGATTTCACACTTTTGACAAAGATTAAAATGTACATTTTAAACTTTGTAAAGTGTAAAAAATTTTCATATATCTTGAAAAGATTAATTTTATGAATTCACACTTTAAAAAAAAAATTAAAATGTACATTTTAAACTTTGTAAAGTGTAAAAAGTTATCGCAGCTCTTAAAAAGATTGATTCCATCAATTCACACTTTTGACAAAGATTAAAATGTACATTTTAAACTTTGTATAAAGTGTAAGAAGTTTTCATATTTCTTGAAAAGATTAATTCCATCAATTCACACTTTTGAAGGTTCTTCTAAAAGATTAAAATCATCCATTTACACTTTTGCGGATAATTGCGCCACTCTGCGCCACCTCAAGGGTTATTATTGTTGACGGTTGCAAATGGTGTTTTCGCAGACAAATCTTGTTTTATGCGACATAAATATAATTTATGATGAATGACGATTTTACAAACGAAAGTAACAAACTAAAATTAAATTTTATAAAAAAAGAAAGCGTTGTAGCAATTACATTTTTTAAATTAATGTTTATAATGTTTTCGATTAATGAAATATTTTTTCAAACATACCTAACCCTTTATTTTTATCATAGTAACTTCGTTTTTGTATACTTCAGGACATTTGCAGCAGTTCTTCTATTCTGAAAGAGCATCTGCTTCAAAGGGAAATACCAGAGATAATTGCACAAGAGTTTGAAGGTAAATTCGATATATGTTTAATATATATATTTTATATATAATTTCAGCTGTTTCTGCTCTCACAAAGATATGCTTGAATTCAAAAGTTTTTACCTTTCTGTCAAGCAATACTTAGTGCTAAGATACAACTTATTACTCGAAAAATTTGTGGGTAGTAATTATGTACTTTTGTGTTTGCCATGCATATCATATTTATATTTTGCTCCTGCTCTCTATAAAAATAGTGTCTTCCATGTTTTGAAAAGAAATATAGTTTCCGTAATCCTTAAGCTTGGTATCACTCACATGCATCCTATTAAAGATAAATATCAATTTGGTTAATAATTAGGGTATTTTGAAAATCATTCCGTATTTATTTCAATTAAGTTTAAATTCTAAAATGTATAACTAATAATTAAAACTATAACAACTTTCGAAGTACCCTTACAGGAAAAAAGCGAGGGCTAACTGACGACATCCTAGAAGCAGGTGTGAAATTTAAAAATAAATTGAAGCCAGTTATGATATGTAGAATCCAAGAAATTGGAAAGACTCATGGATCTTATTATTTGCAAGCGGAGAGGCAGGTAATGGAGTTAGGCGACGACTTCATAACAGCCTTTGAAGTATTCTGCAAATTTCACTTCATTTTTCGGATTAACTTTGTACCCGAATTGATTAATTTTTTTAATTTTATTTTAAGTATTGTAGATTTTAATAACTCAACATTTCTAAGTGCGGAGTTAAAAAAAATTAAAATAATTAAAAAAGCTTATTATTGACTTTATTTAATTTACCCTCTTGCCTTAAAAATAGTTTGAGTGTCCATGAGAATGTATAAGAGTTTTAAGTTTATGATGTAATGAGGTTCAAAATGGTCTGTCTGTGTTCAACACTTATATAATTTTCATGTTTAAGCTTGGCCTGTTTGTGTATAAGAATTTCGAGGTTATGGGGTATTCAGGTTCAAGCTTATAGCGTATCACTATACTAAAGCTCGAAAGTTATGGGGTATTTCGATTTAAAAGGGGCCTGCCTGTAAATAACAGTTTTGAGGTTATGGGGTTTTTAGGTTAAAGCTTGGCCTATTTGTGTATAAAAATTTGGAGTTTATGGGATATGGGATATTGAGGTGTAATCTACTTGGCCTATCTGTGTGTGAGGGTTGGGTTGGGTTGGATTTAAGATTGGCTTACTCGTGTGTGTATAGCAGTTTTGAGCTTATGGGGTATTTAGGTTAAAGCTTGGCCTGTTTGTGTATACAAATTTGGAGGTTATGGGATATTGAGGTGTAAGCTTGGCCTATCTGTGTGAGGGTTGGGTTGGGTTGGATTTAAGATTGGCTTAATCGTGTGTGTATAGCAGTTTTGAGGTTATAGGGTATTTGGGTTAAAGCTCGGCCGGTTCATGTATAAGAATTTCGAGGTTATGAGGTACTTCGATTTAAGATTGGTTTGTCTGTGTATAAGAGTTTTGAGGTTATAAGGTATTTAAGTTAAAGCTTGGCCAGTTTGTGTTTAAGAGTGTTAAGGTGTTTAGATTTAAATTTGGCCTGTATGCATGTATACGAGTTTCGAGATTATGGAATAAGTAGATTTATAATTGGTCTGTTTCGATCTATAAATGTTTGCAGGTTATGGAGCATTCAGAATTGAAGCTGGATCTATCTGGGTATACGTGTTTTGAGGTTATAGGGTATTCAACAAGTTCGGCCTGTCTGTGAATAAATGTATTGCGGTTATTGAGATTTTCGAGTTTAGCTTGATAAGGTTTTTACCAGGGCGAGAGGAAAAGTATTCTTGAGTCTGAACCTCGAACAAATATTTGTATTTTTGGACCTAAACATCTTCTCCGAGAGCTTTAAGTATCCTAGACAGCATATACATAGTTTGATTTTTTTCCTGTCACGAGATTTACGAACCCACAAAAGTGTAAATTGTTGGAATTAATCTTTTTAAGAAATACGATAATTTTTACACTTTATAGAAAGTTTAAAATGTACATTTTAATCTTTGTTAAAAGTGTGAATTGATGGAATCAATCTTTTTAAGAGATGCGATAACTTTTTACACTTTACAAAGTTTAAAATGTACATTTTAATCTTTTTTAAAAGTGTGAATTCATAAAATTAATCTTTTCAAGATATACGAAAACTTTTTACACGTTACAAAGTTTAAAATGTACGTTTTAATCTTTGTCAAAAGTGTAAAATTATAAAATTAAACCACATAGAGAATAAAATCTTCAAATCAATACTTTTCATGAATAAAAGCGGCATTTTAATCTTTTTACTTTCAGATTTTATACTTTTGGGTTTAAAGTGATATTTTGAAATTTGAAAAAGATATTTGAGATTTTCTGAAGGATTTCATATAATTATGATATATATCATACGGCAGCATCCTTTGAAGTCTTCATAGCCATGACGTCATTATAAATAAACTTTGTAAATTGTTATAACTTTTTCAAATATAATAGTTTAATTTCAAATATTCAAAATGCATTATAAATCGACTTACGCAATTTCTACCAAATCATGCTAAGAAAATTTTGAATGTGATCTAATATTACATTAGATAGAAGTAGAATATTTCCGTTTTCTGTCAAAAAGGCGAAACAACATTTCTAAATATTTTTCGAAGGTTTTTTTTTAACTTTTTGAGGGTTTCGGTCTTAACAAGTCAAATCTGTTATCATCATCAATTAAGAAAAAATTAAGTGACAATAAATGATGCATGCACTCTATCCAATTGAAAATCAGTCCAATAAATTCTATCACCGCAGCTGCAAACGAAAATATTCGGGTACCCAAATATTCCCAGTCTCAGCCGAATATTCCATCAACTCATCATAAGGAGAAAAAGCTTCAGCCGCATTCATCCAAAAGTGCTATCTCGAAAAATCGATCTAGAAAGTACCTATAATACCTACCTATTCTATAATACACTTTAAAATCCACGGCACGTTTTCTTTCAAAGGGTTCGTCCGGTAAACATATCTATCTTTCTCTCTCTCTCCGCCTCCAAAGCGCGTTTCCAATTCGTCAACGCGGCCCAATGGCCTGTCCGGCAGTCGTCTTGCGGCTCCTCCAATCCTGAATTGCCACACGAGCACATGGGTCTCTCTGTCTGTTACCTCGGCGCGCGCTGTGCACGGCTGGTAAGTGCATGTTATATGCATGTCCGCAGGTCCGCGCCGCTGCTCCCGGTCGACAGGTGGACAACGTAAAACCAGTGCGGCGATCACCGAAATCAAATCTCGAAGAGCGCGGATGCTGCCCCGAGTCTCGCCGCGAGGTTTACGTTTCTTTCTCTCTTTCCTTCTGTGACAGCGGTTTCGAGGGAAACGGTGCCGCGTGAGTGTTGCAGCGAACAGATGACTTGTCGAAGAGGCTAGCGGAAGGTGCACTGGCAGCGGATTCATTTCCCTCGTGGGCTGCGGCTGTCTGGATGGGAATCTGAGAAGAAGAGTTCGAGAAGGCACGCGATCGTTCCGAGAAGTAGGTGGGTAACTTGGGATTGCTGGCGGCTTCGTTGTGTGTTGTAATGGTGATATGTGGGTAGGAACCGGTGCGGCGGCGGACATCCTAACCAAGCTTTTTGACGCGTGACAGATTGACAGTGCTCTCTCGGCTTTCCCTTTTGTCTGTGTGTGCAGGCTCTTCGAGGAGGAGAGAGGCTTTCTTTTCGCGTGTATAGAGTGTATACGGGATTTCCTTTTTCTCGAAGGGGGACAGCAATTTTTCGCGCAAGCTGTTAGGCTGGTTAGGTTTGGAGATAGGTACGGATTGATTTTTTTTTTCTTGAGGTATAAGCACCAGTACGAATTGATTGATCGTTGCTCCGAAATGAGCAAACGTTTCGTAGCGTCTGCTTGGATATGACGATTGTTTGTTAATGTTGTTGGAATTGTTCGTATAGTGTATCTACAATTGATAAGAGAAAGCTGTATAAGTTATTTATATGGATGGCGAAGTTTTTCTTATTAATCAACGTTTGCTTAATCGTTTTAATATATTGAGTGTGCTTAACAATTACAATTATTTACGTGGCAAAAAGTTCTTACTGTAAGAAGTAACCCAACTTTGAACATGATTATTTTTTTATGTTTGCTTCGTTGGAGGCTTTTTGTAGTATAATCAGTTTTACTTTTAAAACATAATTGACAATAAGTATTTGATATCAAGTATACTCTTAACCATACAATAAAGGCACTTCAAATTGATCATTATTTTGTAATAATTTTATAACAAAAAATTTGTATTACAGTGGGTTATTTATTTAAAGAATAGCAGCTGTCTTATTGACATTAAATAAGATTTATTCAAAACAGCAACAGTAAGATGTAATAAAAAATACAAATAGACATATTTGTTAAAATAGAATTTTGTTATCGAATACTAACTATTCAATGAGACCTCTACATTTATAAATACCACTATATAAGGACTATAAGTCTGTATATTCTTTATTAAAAAAAGAAAAAAAAAAATTAATAATGCTATATTTCAGAGACAAAATGGCACATTACAAGAAATTACCAGTCATATTCCTGGCACTACTATCTGTTGGCCTCATGTCCACTAAGACCTATGGACTTGCTGTTATGAGTGTAGATATTGGCAGCGAATGGATGAAAATTGCCATTGTTTCGGTAAGAATAATATTTCTTACGTTAACTAACAATACAGGATAGTAAAAAGTTAATTAGCCTAATAAATTTCAAAAACTTAATTTATTGAAAATACAATTCTTTATTAGTATTAAAAAATATATAAATTCCAATCACATAATTATAACTAATTAAATAAATAAATATATTCAATTACTCAAAGAAATTGTGTATAATTTACAGCCAGGTGTACCAATGGAGATTGCGTTAAACAAAGAATCAAAGAGGAAAACGCCAGTAACTATATCATTCAGGGATGGAGAACGTACTTTTGGTGAAGATGCTCAAGTAGTCGGCACTCGTTTTCCAAAGAATAGCTTCTCCTACATAATAGATTTGATAGGAAAGTCCATTGACAATCCAACGGTCCAGCTGTTCAAAAAACGCTTTCCTTATTATGACATTGAGGCTGATAATGAACGTAACACTATAGTTTTTAGAATAGACAAAGATATCACGTATACTCCTGAAGAATTGCTTGCTCAACTTTTGCACAAAGCTAAGGAATTTGCTCAAAACTCAGCTGGCCAGAAGATCAACGAAGCAGTTATAACAGTGCCTGGATTCTTCAATCAAGCTGAGCGTGTCGCTGTGCTGCAAGCAGCTGAGCTTGCCGACATCAAAGTACTCCAACTGTTTAACGATTATTCGGCCGTCGCATTGAACTATGGCATCTTTCATAGTAAAGAAATCAATGACACTGCACATTACATCATGTTCTACGATATGGGAGCCAGCAGCACAACTGCTACGGTAGTGGGTTACCAGAATATAAAGACAAAGGAGAGAGGCTTTGTTGAGACTCACCCTCAAGTTAGTATTTTGGGAGTTGGCTATGATCGTACCTTAGGAGGGTTGGAAATGCAACTGAGGCTCCGAGATTACCTAGCTGAACAGTTTAATGAAACAAAGAAAACCAAAACTTCGGTATTCGAAAGTCCTAGAGCTTTGGCCAAGCTATTCAAGGAAGCAGGTCGAGTGAAAAATGTCTTGAGTGCTAATGCTGATCATTATGCACAAATTGAAGGTCTTCTGGAAGAGCAGGACTTCAGGGTGCAGGTTACAAGAGAAAAGTTTGAAGAACTTTGTGCAGATTTGTTTGAGCGTGTGTCCAATCCAGTGAAAACTGCCTTGGAAGTTTCAGGTATACCAAAATACTTAAAATAAGTTTTATTATTAAAATTAAAACCATGACTAATGAAATCCATTTTACCTTAATATAATTATATTTGTATTGTTAAGTGGGTGCTTAATGTATTTGTTATCTTAATTTTTCAGGTTTAACAATGGATATAATTTCTCAAGTTGTACTGGTAGGTGCTGGTACTCGAGTACCTAAGGTCCAAGAAAAATTGAGCACATTTGTTAAAACTGAATTGTCAAAAAATATTAACACCGATGAGGCTGCCGCTTTAGGAGCAGTTTATAAAGCTGCTGATCTAAGTCAAGGCTTTAAAGTGAAAAAATTCATTACCAAAGATGCTGTATTATTCCCTATTCAAATTGTTTTTGATAGGACAGTTGAGGACAAAGTTAAACAGGTAATATGATTAAAATTTCAGTCCATCTCAAATATGCAGAAAAGCAGATGTTTACTTTATTTTATATTTATATTTTAGGTTCGAAGGACGTTATTCAGTAGGATGAATGCTTATCCCCAAAAGAAGATTATCACATTCAATAAACATAATCAAGACTTTTCATTCGATGTCAATTATGCAGAACTTGATTATCTACCAAAAGAAGAAATTGCGTAAGTTTCTTTAATTGTTAAAGAATAAATTATGTATAATCTATAGAAATCAGATTAATAAAAAATCAATTATTTTGAACTCCATCACACAATAACAAATTTATAGCCATACTTAATATCAAAACTATCTACATTGTTACAGTTCTATTGGTAATTTGAATATTTCTGCAATTACTTTAACTGGAGTTGCTGAGGCTTTGGCGAAACACGCGAAGGAAGGAGCCGAAAGCAAGGGCATCAAAGCGCACTTCTCCATGGACGAGAGCGGCGTCCTCAAGTTGGTCAATGTAGAACTAGTTTCAGAAAAAACGAGTACTGTCACCGACGAAGAAGAAGGTGCTTTTTCAAAACTTGGTTCGACAATAAGCAAACTCTTTTCTGGTTTGTTTTCAGCAATTATGCTCCTGACTACAGATGGACACTTTTTCTTATTTTAAAATCAATTATTTGATTTATTTCGTATGATATTGTGTAGCATGAGTAGCTTGATAGTAGTTATTTTTGAAGTACCAAAAGCTGCCCATCTATAGTCCTGACTCGAAAACTTAATTGACCAAGATAACATTAACATATCTCTTTAATTTGAAATTATACTTTAAAATACGTAAGTCTTTACAAGCAACCATTTACTTAAAATTATTAGGGAGATAAAAATTATTTATTACAATTAAATTTTCGAACCAGAAATATATAATTAAGTATGATTTAATTCTTTTAAGTATTTTTCTTTTCGAATAATTTATCAGGATCAACCGATAAAGAAAATGCTGAGAAGGTTGAAGAACCTGCAAAAGAAGACATTAAACCTATACATGAAGAACCTGAGTATCCTGGATTGAAGAAAGAAGCTGATGAAAAGGCTAAAGCAAATAACGATTCGAAACCAACTGAAGAAAAGGCTGAAAACAAAACGGAAAAAGCAGATAAAGACAAAAAACCAACTGTCGTTACTATTAAAGAACCAATTGAGGCTAAGGAATTTAGACTTGGACCGCAAATTTTGTCACTAGATAAATTCTCTGTTTCACAAGAAAAGTAAGATAAGATAAAAAAAAAATTTATTTCCATTGTGTCAAAGAACACAATTTTTTTTAACTTATTAGTAGGCATCTATGGGATGAACAATTCATTTGATATATTATTTATCTTTCAGACTTAAGGCTCTCGATTCTTATGATAAGCAAAAGGCTAAACGTGAAGGTGCTTTGAACAATTTGGAATCTTTTGTCATTGATGCTCAACAGAAACTAGAGTCTGATGATTACAAGGCAGCAATTGTCCCAGAAGAAGCTGAAAAGATAAAGAAGG
Organism: Gastracanthus pulcherrimus; assembly: GCA_949152435.1. Lineage (NCBI taxonomy): Eukaryota > Metazoa > Arthropoda > Insecta > Hymenoptera > Pteromalidae > Gastracanthus > Gastracanthus pulcherrimus. The sequence continues at coordinate 103,736,958 of OX424572.1, forward strand.
CCTGCAATGATGCGTCTGAATGGTTGTATGAAGAAGGTTTCGAGGCACCTGCAGAGACTTATGAGCAGAAGCTATCCGATTTAAAAAAATTGACAGGTGATCTTTATGAAAGAGTTTTTGAACACAGAGAACGGCCAGAAGCTTTAAAGGGAATGGTTTCGATGCTCAATGGAAGCAGAGTGTTTTTGGACAATATGCGCAACCTTAACGTTTCTTCCGAAATTTTCACTCAAATTGAAATTGAAACTCTGGAAAAAACCATCAATGAAACACAGGTAACTTGATTTTACTTATATCTTATAATTTTATTGATTGCTTAAAAATGGATACAACAAAAATATGTACATCTGAAAGTAATTTTTTTGAAGACTCAAAAAAATATTTCGATTGTATAATAACTTATTTGACTGATAAGTTTTGTTAAATTAATTGGCTTATAAATTTTAACTTTGTCTTCGAATCATTAACTTGATAATTTATTCTTCTACGCATGATTGCATTCAATAACCACATAAACAATTTTTTGCAGGAGTACTACGATTTGGTAGTGAAGGTAACATCCGAGACGAAATTGCATGCGCCCGTGGTGTACAAGGTTCGCGACATCGCAAATAAAATGGCTTTGCTCGACCGAGAAGTGAAATACCTGGTGAATAAGGCGAAGATCTGGAGGCCGAAGCAAGAAGCGACGACGAATGCCGAGGAACCCGTCGAGAGTAAGACCGACAGCGAGGACAGTGAGTCGGAGGCCAAGGCTTCTGAGAAAGAAGAGAAGACTGAATCGGAGAAGGATGATTCGGAGACGATAGAGACGGAGGAAACCTTGGACCTGCCCCCGAGCGACTCGGAAACACAAGCTGAGAACAAAAATTCTAAAGACTCCACGGACGAGCATCTAGAACTTTGAATGCGCGACTCATTAAAAACACAAATCACCTAGGTATTTTTTCAATAATGAAAGAAAATTGAAAACGATTGAGCTGTTTATAGATCAACTCGTTATTGTCTTTCTGCAGGACTAAATCGCAAGTGCATTCATGAGTGAAAAAGCATCGACAGAATAAGTGAGATGATAAATTATTGAAGTTCTGTCAATTTTTTTTGTTGTGAATTTTCACTGAGGCACGTCAAAATTTCTGCAGCTAAGACTTAAAAGAATTTTTATACTTTCACGTTCTCATCCTACATATAATGTCGATGGCATATTTTTGAATTGGTTGAGAGAAAGAATTGTATGATGTAATTTTTTTTTTTCAGGCATCGTTAACATTGGGGAACTTGATTGTATCAAATTGCCTTCCAATAATTTTTACTGCATGCCTAATAATTGTATACTTGTAATTTTTATTTTATATTTATGTGAAAGATGTGATTTTGATATAAAATGGAAAAAAAATCTAGCAAAAAGGGTGTTAAATGTTCATTTCATCTGCTTGAATTCACGTTCTGTTAAACAAAGTATGGGTGACAAAACTTCTAGTGTGATGAAATAAAGCATTTATTATAAATATGTTTCATCATTTGATGATGATCTATGCAAGGGTTGTAACTGTTGCATATAAAATGGCTAAGAATTTGCAAAACAAAAGGGATGCATTACTAGACTTTTTCACTGAAACTTCCTTTAAAACAAGAATGAAAGATTCATTTACTTGATGTGTACTTAACGCATATTCCATCGTACCATCTGTTAAAAAAAGAATGAATCTTGAATGTCAATCAATTTAGTTAGATAATTACTGTGTCTGATCTTTAAGTTTGCAATACATGTAGCGTGTTGGTTTGTTCTTCTGAGAAAAGTATATACGACTACGCTGCGAATAGTTTTTCATTCCAATATATTAACTACGGCGAGAGAAATTTTGTTATTTATTGTTTGGAGTGAATAAAATTGTATTTATAAAAAAAATATAATAATTGTATAAAAAAATATTTACTTTGTTTTTATTTAAATGCTTTTCCAACACTATGTGATTCGTGTGCATTTAATGTAGAGATTAACTGAATCATTTAAACAGCATGAATTTGAAAACAATTACAAAACATTGTTTTATCTTTACAATAAAGTATATAGCAATGGCCCCAAAAGGGTCAAATCTGGGATTATCTCCAATGCCCAAGCTTGAACTAGAAGAAAATGAAATTTGTATAGTTGATCACTATTTTAGTAATCAAAAAGCAATAGTCATTTCAAACCTGGACTGCACCTGGTAGCCCAGACTAATTGAACCGGAAGAAAATTTAATTTTCATAGCGGCTGTTGATCACGATTTTTTATTGACAAAATGCTGATTAATTATCCAAATTCATCTTTCTTCCATCATTGCAAGCCTGGGCTCCAGGCTTGCACTGAAATAAAGATAGAAAGACGAATGTGAATAATTCATCACGAATTTTGTACTTATATTGAATCTAATAAGTATCAACTATCCAGATTCCACTTTTCGTCAGTTCAAGCCTGGGCTGACCCCCGGAGTCCAGGCTTGCAATGGAAGGAAGACGAATTTGTATAATTTTTTACTAAAGAATCTTGAATGCAAAATGCGTGCTCAACGATACAAATTCCTGTTTTTTTACGTCATTGTTGCGCTCCAGAAGATGTTACAGATTTAGTACCTATACCTACAAATCGCAATCGAAAATTAATTTTCCCGCTTTTGAATAAACACGTGAATGAATCACGTGACTGTTCTTAACCTTTAAATAATAAAAAGCAGAACCATGTCAAAAGTCTAAATTTGTCATATGTATGTTATTTATCAATTATATGTATTATAATCATGACTTTTCGGAATATGTTAAAAGTACTTTTAAGAAAATTTAGTCCTATTCATCCGGTTGCAATAGTAAGACCCATTTATTTTCTATTTCTGTAAACTTAGTAAAACGTTACTTTAACATTGCTCTACTTTACAATATTTGCTTAAAATTCTGAATTATTATCAAAATTTTTTTTTAAAATAATTAATGATGTATTTTAACTATATTTATCTACTCAAAACTGATATTTTATTAATACTTTTAAGTACAGTATGCAACAACAATACCAATGTTTACAAATCCAGATCCTCCAAAAAATCCAAACAATGATCAAAAACTTCAGTTCGAAGCTCCTACTGCTTCAAATCTGTCTTATGATTACTTAATTAAACAATCGACTATCAGTGCTGTAAATAGTGCTTCCCAGAGTTTAACAGTAACTTATAGTGCGATAGAAACAACAAGTAGAGAATATAGGTAATTACACTAATGCGTTGTAATATAAGTTAAGTATTGTTATATTTTATATTTGTTTTAAACTTTAGGAAATTATTGACAAGATTAATAGCACTCATGAATGAAACTATATTACGGGAAGTTGTTGATTCGCATTGGGATGAAATTCTTGAAATTAGATCTCAAATGCAAATAAAGAAACAAATACTTACGGTAATTTAGATACATTGCATAAATTATACTTAACATTTTATGTAATAGTTTAATTATTAATTATTCTTAGCAATTTATTGGATATATGGATTATGTGCATAAAATGGCTGAAGCTGCATCAGAAATAAGTTTTTTAGCTGGAATGGATAATTTGTCGACTTCATTGACGCAACGTATTGATGATGCATTAGTTAAAATACAAACAGAGAAATCTAATAACTTTCAGTTAGAAGAAGAATACACTAGGGTGCAAGAAGAAACCATAAAAAGTGGTAAGTAATAAATTTGTATTTATTTCTTTAAAAAGAAAAAATTTTAAAAATCTAAATTTATTTTTATGTTTTAGCAAATAAAAGAGAGGCTAGTAGACAGAAAGCATATGTAAACATTCAGGATTTAGCAAATAAAAGAGAGGCTAATAGACAGAAAGAATATGTAAACATTCAGGATACACAAATTATAGACTTGGAAGATGTAGATGCTGATTAAAATAAGCGTGATTTATTGAATTAGATAAATTGTACAGTTTTTGACTTGAATGCTTTTTATTTACATTGTTTTGTACAGAACTTATATGTTAGAGATTTAGAGAAACCAAAGTGCATGACCGTGTACTTTGCACAATGTCAGTGACGCAAAATAATTTTTAAATTAATAATTTTATCTATTTTCATACATCCAAGTGTATTGTTACAATGTGCCTGCCAGGAACCATCACCAATCCCAATGCTCTTGCCTCTGAATTTTCTGACAGATATTCAGAGCACAGTCCCAATATGACATTAGCATCACGATCTGTGCACAGAAATGCTCCTGTCAATATTCGACCATCTGTCATTTTTATCCTCAGGTTACGATTCAACCAACTTCTCAATTTTTGTTTACCGGCTGATTCTTTCACATTAATAGCCTATGCAAAAAAATAGGAAATTTTTAATAATTTCAATGATATGTGTATAGATATAATTAAATTTTAATACTTTATTGGCTGATTGTTCATATTTAAAGAACTTTAAGATAAAGCCACTAAGAAATGTACAAAAAATAGCAAGTAAAAAACTAATATAAACGATAATGAACTAACTTCGTTATTAACTTCTCCATTTTCATTAACTTTCTCCTCATTTGTCATTGTTGTATCAAAATTCTGCTCTTTTTCCTTCGTGTCCATGGAAAAATGCAAAGACTTCACGTCTTTGCCGAATGAAAATCTTCAAAGTTGAAACTGCAATTTTTTGTCTATTTCATTTTTGACAGTTTTTAAAATTTTCTAGCTAAAAAAGTGAAACAACTGCTTTTTTGATCGACATCGACGACAGCAAAAACCAAACCAAAAACGAAAAACGTCGATGAACACGATGAAAAATTTAGTCGACGGTGCCGCCATCTGAGAAGAAATATTAAGTTGGTGATGTTTACACGATACGTGTAGAAAATTTATCGTCTGCAATACTGTCTACTGCACAGTGTATAATTACAATCTTTAAAAAAAATCGTACATGTTTGACTGTTGCTCGATTTACATAGTTTTAAAAATGAAATAAGTAATTAGTACAAAGTAATTAATAAATAAAAAAGAAAAAAAATTTTAACAACAATCATATTAGCGAAACACATTCAACAATCAACAGTACCAGCTCAGTAATTTACAGTATTATACCTATACACACCTACATATGTTGTTACTAACAGAAATTGTGAGACAGAGACAGAGAGACTGTGAGTAATTTTGACAGGTTGTGGGTGCATAAAATGTCAATAAGAATTAAAAACAGTGAATTTTACGTACTTTAATTTTAAGAAAAGTTAACAAAATATCATCAAAATGCATGATGCTTATGAAGCGACTTTAATGCTGAAATTGGGAGTCCAAATTGAATCCATGACAGCCTATGGTATTATTTTTAGCGTAGAAATATTATATTTTTTTAATAAATTTAAATAAATCAGAAATATTTTCAATGTCTTATTTGTTTAGATGATTATTTATTAATTGGTACAAGAGAAGGTCACTTATTAATGTACAATGTTGCATCTGGTTCCAATGATCCCAAAGGTAACGAGAACAAAAATCCATCACTGTATAGATACAGTAAAAATTTTAGCAAAAAACGTATTGTACAAATTGCTGTAGTTCCTGAATATAATTTACTGCTACTTTTAACAGGTAATATTAAAACAATCCTAAGATTTTTATATGCTATGATAAATTTATTTATTTATTTATTTATTATGCATAAAATAATTTGTAATTTATTCTGTTATAGATAACATAGTATGCATCCATGATTTAAATTCTACAAACTTGAACCAAATTAGTCAGCTGCAGAAAACAAGAGGAGCTACATTATTTGCATTAGATATACAGAGACATGAAAATATTGCAGGGGAGGTTAACACTGTTGTTACGTTATGTGTTGCTGTAAAAAGAAAATTACAATTATATTACTGGAAAGAAAAGAAGAAAACCTTCGAAGAGTTTTTTAATGAGGAAGTAGCTGGCACAGATATCCTCAACATGCCTCGAGAATTGTCAGTTCCTGATATACCTCGAGAATTAGCTTGGTGCGGCGAAACATTAGTTTTAGGTTTTCGAGGTTTCTCCTATACGCTTATGGACTTTCAAGGCAAAGCCAAAGAACTTTTTCCTACAGGAAAATCACCAGAACCAAGTATTACCAAGTTGTCTGACAATTCTTTTGTATTGGGAAAAGACTCTCAGTCTGTAATTATGGACACCAATGGGGAATTAATACAGCATAATCCTGTCAAATGGTCTGATTTACCTAGTGCTTTAGGTAAATAAAAAATTAAAATTTTCAGTTATAAATAAATACACATATATATTTTGTACACATGAAAAGTAAAATTTTTTTAGCATGGGATGATCCATATTTGTTAGGTATCGTACACGATACACTAGAAGTATATACCCTAGAAAGTTGTATGCACATTCAGACTATACCAGACTTAAATAAAGCACGACTGATATGTCGATGCAAACAAGGCAAAGTGTATGTTGCATCAATGAGTCAAGTATGGTGCATAAGTGCAACTGACTTTGCACAACAAATTAGAATTTTGCTGGAACAAAGTCAATTTCAATTGGCTCTTAAACTTACAGTAAGATTGTTTCTTTTTAAGATCGTTTTTTTTACAGTAAAAAAGGTTTCTTTTTTTTATAAATTAGAGTAAATGATTATATTTTGTTATCATTTTATTAAATTTCTTATGAAATATAGACATATGTTTTATTTTTATATTTTAGAATTTGTCTGATTTGTCAGAAGAAGAAAAAGCAAAGAAAACTTACAAAATACAAACTCTCTATGCCCACCATTTATTTAGAAATAAAAAATTCCGTGAAGCTATGGAACAGTTTTTAAAGTTAGGTACTGATCCTTATGAAGTAATTAGACTGTTTCCTGACTTGGTATCTCAACCATCAAATGCAAATGAACCAAATGAGCCAGAGCCTAATTTACCAAAGCTTCAAGATCGAGACTTAGAAAGTGGATTGCTAGCTTTGATAGATTATTTGACAGAAGTCAGGTATAAATTAATAAATGACAGTCAAGTAAAGGAAAAAGAGGCAAATGAGAAAGCTAAAGGAAAAAATATTGCACAAGGTGATAAATTAAAAAACATGACAGCTGTGGCAACAGAGCAACTTCTAAAAATTATAGATACAACATTATTAAAATGCTATTTACAGGTAATTGAAAACTATTTACTTTTATATTAAACAATGAAAAGACAAGATTCAAAATTAAACACAAATTATTTCAGACAAATGATGCTTTAGTAGCACCTTTATTGAGGCTAAACCATTGCCATTTGGCAGAGGCTGAAAAAACTTTACTACAGCATCAAAAATATCCAGAGCTTATAATACTATACCAAACCAAAGGACAGCATAAAAAAGCGTTAGAACTTTTAGAAAAACAATCTAAGGAAATTGACTCGAGCCTTAAAGGACCCGAAAGAACAATTCAGTATCTTCAGCATCTTGGCAAAGATCAAATGGATCTCATTTTAAAATTTGCTGGTTGGGTACTGGATCAAGATCCTGGAGAAGGTTTACGAATTTTCATGGAGGATGTTCAGGTACAACGAAGTATTTTTCGACAATTGGTTTCTTATAGCCTGGTTACTACATAGCCTGAATAAATACGATCTATCACATGATTAATCACATAATTTATCATGCGATAAAGCACATAATTTCCATTTGATTTATCATATAATTAATTACACGACGTTAACAAGAAAATTATCAGTTAATTAAACATGTAATAAATCATATGATTAAAAAGAGATAATAATTGATTTAATAATTACCAAGTATTGCACATAATTGAAAAACTAATTTTTCCAATTTAAACATATTCTTATGATTCATCTAGAAATCTGATTTGACAAAACATATGAATTTAATTGTCCTTTGACAATTCTATTGATAACGTCATGTGATCAATGATATAATAAATCATATGTTGATTTGAATCGCATGATTATTCATATGAAAAATTATGCGATTAATTACATGATTTTTTTCTTAGTAAGAATATAAATGGTGATGGAATAGTTTACTACAGAAACTAATAGAAACTATATTTCGCAGGAAGTGGAGCATCTACCAAGGCCGAAGGTGCTGGACTACCTGCTGCGCTGCCACAAGGACCTGGTGATCACGTATCTGGAGCACGTGGTGCACGTCTGGGAGGACAACAATCCGCTGTTCCACAACGTGCTGGTGCATCAGTACAAGGAGAAGTGCCTGGTCGCGGCGACCCCGACCGCGACCCCGGCTGAGAAGCAGAACATCCAGCACATTCGTCAGAAGTTGCAGCAGTTTCTCGAGAAGTCGCAGCACTATACCCCGGAGACGGTCCTTAGGGACTTCCCCTTCGACTGCCTGTACGAGGAGAGAGCCATAATACTCGGTCGGCTCGGGCGACACCAGCAGGCCGTATCGATATACATCAATCTGCTGAACGACGTGCCCAAGGCGATACAGTATTGCAACAACGTTTACGTGAGATATCAGAGTGAGTATAAACACCGGTTTGTGATGAATTAAAGATTGAAAATTGAAGATTGAAAATTAATAATTGAAATTTATTAAAGTTATTCTAAGTAAAAGAAGAATTCATTTTAAAATGTAACCTGGTCAAATTAAAGATAGTAATTACGACAATAAAAAACGTGTGATAAATCAGGTGAACGTTCAGGTAATACATCAGAACTTCATTATTTTTCTTACGAAGACTAGCATATTTCGAGATTTTCCGTTGTCTGACTTTTTCGGGCTATTTTTATTTAAACCGATAATTTTTTTTAATATCAAAAGAGTCTAGTCTTCGAGAGAAATTTTTGAAAAGTGCTAGTCTTCCTGGAAAACTTGTGAAAAATGCTATAGTCTTCGTGGGAAACTATGAAAAGTGTTAGTCTTTGTGGCAAGTGCTCACGCTAGTCTTCGTAAGGGCCATCGGTATGGTCATGTTTTCTTTTGCGTCACGAAAACTGCTCAAAATTGAATTTTCAAAAGAACTAAGCTTATTCGGTTACATATGCTTATGCCGTCACAAACTATATAGCGGCAACTTTTGATGTTACATAAGTGTGACGTAATTTAAAGAAACTTTACAATTAGCTCGAACTTATTTGGATTTCAATTCAAATCGTAAAATGTTAAAGCCGGCTTATGCTCAATACCCGAATCCCGAACACCGCCGAAGCAAAAGCTACCCTTCAAGTATACACCCCCACTCTTAATTTCCAGACCAGAGCCAGGCCGACAAGAGCAAGCATCAAGACGGCACGGACCAGGTCTACGTCACCCTGATCCGCCAGCTCCTGCGCCCGGACGAGCGCGACGGCTGCACCACCGACCTCCTGCTTCTCGATCAGTCCTCCTCCTCGTCCGCGACCCAGCGCACGGCGCAACCGGACCTCGAGACGGCCCTGGAGCTCCTCGAGGAGCACGCGGCGAAGATCGAGCCACTGAAGGCGCTCGAGGTGCTGCCCGACTCGGTGCCGATAGGCCGCATCCGGCACTTCCTCGAGGCCAGTCTGCAGAACAACATGAACGAGAAGAGGCGCATGCAGGTGCTGAAGGGGCTCCTGTACGCCGAGCACCTACAGGTGCAGGAGCAGAGGATGCACTACGAGTCGCAGAGCGTGCTCATGACGGAGTTCAATATCTGCCCGGTCTGCAAGAAGCGGTTCGGCAATCAGAGGTGGGTGGCTGGTTTTTTTTCTGTGTTTGGGGGAGAATTGAGCGGTTTTCATCGTGAATAGTGTACCTATGGTTTGTTTTTTGCTAATGAACATTATCGGCTTTCACGTGTTTTTCTTTATGTTAGCATATTCGGATAGATTATTGGATATTTTCTTTCTGGACTTTTAAAATTGTTACAACATATCCAAATTGAAGAAGTTACACGGCGATTCGAAAATCTTCATGACGTAAGTCCGTAGACGCGGCATTTAAGGGTCTAATGTCATTTAAAGAAACGTAATAAACTATACATTTTGGAAAAATACGAAAAGACTCCCAAAGCGACTTCGATTTGCTATCCCAATCATACGCATAGGTAAAAGCAAAAGTTGATGTAAAAACCTAATTTTTAATGAAAATAATAATGATATGTATTGATATTTATTGTCGAAGCGTACATTCAAATCAGTGCTGTTATCCGTTTGATCTACTTTTATTTTTAGAGCGTTCAATTTTTCCTCAAAAAATCACTCTTAAAGTCAAAATAGAAAAACAAGCCATAAAACGAATACCAAAAGCGAGACAATGAAAAACTAAAGCCTTAATCGTTGCATAATTGTTTTCTAACTCACCTCAAAAAGCAAGAGAATCTATATTCGGCGTAGTTCTATGAGTTCTAGAAAAATATATATTTTTCTGTTATCATTTTTCATATAATTTGTTCTGTGTTGATTTCATTCTATAAATTGACAGATATAGCAATTTCTCTGATGTTTTTTTTATTTGTAAGAGTATGTTCCTCCGGGAATCCCATACAAAAATCGAAGCAGTACACTGGAGAGTTTTGGGCTATTTTTATAAAAATATTAACCCTTTGGGCCACGAATTTTTTCAAAAAGGAGCAAAATTTGACCGTATATTTATTTGCTAGTAAATAATGCAAAAGGTTAAACAATTTTAAAAAAATGTCTGATTTTTATTATCAAACAATAACACTCTAAAAAGTCAAAATTAATACTTTTTTATTTATGAGATTTGTATTTAATTTTTATTAATAAGAGAATTTTTATTAATAATAGACTCCCAATAAAATATTTATTATCTTCATTTAATGAAGCATCAACGTTCTAATCACTTGAATTCCAATTACATACTACTAATTTTTGAAGTCTTCTCCAGAAGCGAGAATTTTGACCAATTGCAACAGGATAGTATGATTAAGGACGCAGGCCTTGGTTAAACCTTAAACCCAAAAAAGAATTCTTTTTTTTAGAGTCCATGAAACTTTTTATGTGTGAAAGCAATCATTCTGAAAGTTTTCTCCATCTATATTGCTTAAAAATATTAATAAGAAGTTTTCAAAAAATCGGTTGGGTCTCTGAAGAAACAGTAAGAAAAATTCTTATTAAAAAGTGTTTTCCTTAATTTTTAGTACATTTCAAATGGAGTCGAATAACCGTCGAAAAAATAATTTTCGTTCATTGTGTCATCTAAAATCGTGTGAGGCGCAAAGGCGTAAAATAAAAGATATTACTAAGTTTTTATAGCATAAACATAAAAAGTTTTCTGGACACGAACAAAAAAATTTTTTGTTTTTGTTCCACCTAGACTTGCTCTCAATTATTTGATATAATATATGTTATAAAAAACTGGTGATTTGCTTATATTTTGGTTGTCAATCTCATTAATTTAGAAATAGTTTTATTTTTTACTGTTTTGAAAGTCATTTTTTAAAGAAATCTTTTTAAAGTGTACCTAATTGCTCGGAATTTCTTAGCGTTATTTCGGATTTGTTATTATCATATCGTTTTCTGCAAAAAATAATTTGTTACTTGTTAAGGAAGTTGGTGACCGGCCGCGGGGGTTTAATAAATTTGGTGTTCTTGAGACCCACGCTTCTAAGACGAATATCGCAATATTGCGCGGACTTCAACTCGCCATTACTTGAAAACACATCGATAAAAAGTTTTGAAAATTTGACACAATATCAATCAAGATATATAATTTAGTACTGCATGGCTAAAATTGTTGAAACCTATTCCGTAAAAGAATAAAAAATATAAAGTTAATATATTATTTTTAATCTGCGTATTTTTTCTTATCAGCGATAAAAGTCTGTTATAAATTTTCTCAAAACTAAAAGTTTCAATTGTATATACATTATAAAAGATTTATAAAAGGTGTATGCAAGATTTTAGATCATGATTTTAACAGAAAATTTTCTAGACGTGTTTTTGTTATGGACGCATCGGCGGACGGTAACGCTTGTTTTGACTTCCCAGGCGTCGTCATTCGTGTCTATTCCAGGCGTTGTAGCGTTTAGAGTACTAAATTGATTGTTACGGTTTCGCTTATATCTTTGAAGGAAAAACGATAACCTGGATCTGATAAACGGTAAATCATATGAACGGTAAATCATATGTTTTTTGTAAACATATTCCTCTTGTAAATAATAAAAAGTCGATCAGAAAGCATTAATTTTGGTGATTTCCTACTATTTCTATGCAAAATACATAAACTTAGATCGTTATTATATCATAAACCAATGCAGTAAAGCCTCCTAAAATTTTAACAGGGTTTAGCTTATAACTAAAATAATGTTATACTGCAATATCAAAGAATTATTCCATATTTTTCTTTAGTTACCAACCTCCTTTTAATACAGCAAAACAATAAATGCTAAGAAAACCCTTTTTTCTACCAAAACGATAAATTAGTTAATTTTACTTGACATTTATAACAAATAATAACCGATCTTTATAAAAAGTTATACAATTATCTAGCTATATTTCTTTTTATCAAATACTTATATTGAGCAGTGTGCTTGTAGCCGATTGAAAACAAGTCGCCGTATGATAAATTCACTAATAACGATTTTCGACTGTCTTGCAACGATTCGATTACAATTTTACGTGGATGTATTATTTCACAACTCGGGTGATGTTAAAATATTCATGCAATGAAAAGTTCTTTTTTGATCAGAAAGTCAAATTTAGTACTGGGTTTCAGATGCGGGAGATTGTAACGATCTGTGTAAATCTTCAGCGGTGTAAAACTCGGCGGTGAATTTTTACAGTTTAATAAGTTTGGTGATCAGTTTGAAACTATCAGAATTTTTTATTTCCATTGTAAATTGAAAAGTACATTTGATAAACTTTGGCATAGTATAACAATCTTCATTAATTCAGAAGATTATAGTTATTTATTAATTAAGAATTGCAGCAATTTACTTTGAATCAGTAAATTGAATGTCGATGTTTTCGCTATTCGGCTATCTGCTTTTAAAATTATTATATAAAAAATTCTTGTTTATCTTTCAGTGCATTTGCAAGGTATCCCAATGGCGACATCGTGCACTTCTCCTGCCAGATACGAAAGATGTAAGAAAATGTCCCACTTCTCGATTCCATCAGAAAAAAGGAAAGAAAGAGAACCTGTGATAGACGCAGACCAATACAAAACACCACTTTGCATGAACAACGTGGCTTTCGAAGTTGCAGCTAATCGAGCCTGTTGTAAATAAATAAAACAGTTTGCTCATATATCATAACTGTACACGGATAGATTAATAATTGTATGTACAGTAAATTTAAAAAATAGTTCTCGAATTTTTAACAAAGAGTATACTAATTTTTAGTTATAGTTAAAACTAAAAAACCTACCATACTTTCTAGACAGTTTTATTATACATATAGTAAATGTAACTATTGTCTTTAAAAAAATTTACTAAAAAGTATAGTATTTTTTTGGGTTTTAGCAGTCAGTGACCAAATTATAATTACTATGTCTCTTATAGATATTTTTGTTTAAAAAGTTATAAAATCATATAGCAACTCGATGCAAAAGCAATTCATATTAAAAACTACTGTTCATTGAGAGTTTAAATGATTTTATAATGTTTCAAGTTCAAATAAAATATGGAAAGACACACTAATTGACTTCTATGAAAAAATTCGAAAACCATTTCTACATAAAATTCATCATACAATAACTGTCTCCGTGTACGTAAGATAAGCCCGATGAGCGCATTGTAATGCAAGTGCACCTGCAAAGTAATAGAGAAAATCGTCGCGGCAAAGCGTCGTGCTCTCGACGACTCGGCGCATCGGAGAACGAAAACAGAAAGGAGAGTTAAACCCAAAGGATCTATCCCATAAGTACCATATAAAAAGGACGGCAACGAAGCACCATAGCCGAAGTAGAAGTTTTGAAGAGAAAAGGAACGACCAAGTCGCGAGAAGCGAAGCGCGCGCTGGCTGGCGCATCTGTGGGCTGGGGCGTGACCGGCTCTCTCGTATAATACCAGAGCTCTCGAGCGCCGCGGCCAGCACTATAAACAGGGGAGGGGGGGCTCGATGATGTCATAGGCCTCCGTGTAGTATCTCGTGTGTATTGTTACGCCTGTGTGTCGAGGCGCAGCGCACTGCAGGCCCGTAGCGCGCGGCGACGGGCACCCGCGACCATGGCTCTTTTTCAGAGGGATTCTCTGCGAAACGGTATTATGTTTTTTCGCTTTTGAAGATTTTTTGTTATGCTAAGGTTGAGCGAGTGGGATGTTCGATCTTCTTTTTTTAGAAAAAATGCAAGCGATCTTTTTTCAGTCGATTTCTTACTTTATTTTAGAGAATCGTCACTTAAATAGAATAAGAAGTCAAAAATTAAATTACTGTACTCTTTATTTAAGTGAAAAGTTAATTAGAAATTCATTGATTATTCACTCAAATAGAGTAAGAAATTGATTATTGTATTAGCTCTTAAAAAAAGTGAACATGTCACTTACTGGATTTTAGCTTGTTCTCGGTTGATGATGTGGATTTGGTGAAACGTTTAAATGCATTAAGTTATGTTTATGGAACCGTTTTTTTAATCGAGTACGAGAATTTTATAAATTATATTATTTTTTATTAACGTCAATAATCAAACCAAAAACATTAAATTCGTATATTTACCTTGACGATTTTTAAAAGTAAAAGTTATGTAGTAATTAACTAAATCAATTAATTTTGACTATACTTTATTTTAGTAAGATATCATTAATTATGTGCCAGGTGCTTTATATTAAGAATTCCTTGTTTTTTAAAAAGGTCTAAAAGTGTAAATAAAATATTATTACATTTATTACAATTATAAAAATATATATATATAAATATAAATAAATTCGTATATATGTAAGCCTTGGTTGAATTTATTTCATTTACTATTAAATACCAATAAACATTATTTTTAAATTAATCTTATTTTACATAATTTAAGTAATCCTGTCAATATTGTAAATATTATACATCAAGATAAACTATAAACAATTTTCCTGCTTTAGAAACAATTCATTTTTCTGTATAATTATAAACCTCCTTAATAGCTTATAGGTAATGCTAAAAAAGACCAATCCAAGAGATAATATATATCATTTTTTTAAATTTTTATTTATCAGTATTAAAATATACATGTTCATTTGATTAGTATTTTCTTTAATCGAAATTACGCAACTTGCTAAAAGTAAAATAGTGCTTTCTTTTTATATTAAGAGTATAATAATAGAATACTAATATGATTCGAAAAAGTATAGTTGACTTGGAAAACTTGGACAGTATATTATTTCGTGAATATATAATATAGGTAGCGCCTCATGCGTCCTGGAAGATTTCTTTTATTTTCCTAAGATTTCTAAGTGATCAAGTAGAAATTCTGCGATCTAAAGGTATGGAACAAATCAAAGTGAACCATTTTAGATCTCGTAATAATTAAAAAAAATCTATAGTTAAAGGATGAATGATGAGACCTATTTCTAAATTATTTTCAACAATTTTATCAATTTTTTTAAGGTCTTTTTGGGGTCAAGTTTTTCGTGAACTACAGCGTATATTAGTATAAATAATGAATCTAATCGTGGTGGAAATTATTTGAGTAAGAAAATGTAATATTGTGTAAACAAATTGTACAATTAAAAAGTTGTAATGTTACGTCAAGGTTAAACATGAATTTATAAAAAAATGTTGAAACAATAGAACCAAATTGTAATACTTTGTAATTTTTTGTAAAGAAAGAGCAATTTTCTGTAAAAAAACTTAATTTTTTAAAAAAGAAATAAAATGTAAATATTGCATTCAATCCAAATGCAAACAAATAATCAAATCTTTTTACACGAGTAATTTCTATCAGAGAAATATTTCACCCTTAAGTTTCTTTCATAGAAAAAAATGTTACAATTACTTAATGATTCTTGCAGAGGGAAAAATTACAGGATAAATCCAACAGTTAAAAAATTAATTTATTAAAAAAAATTCCTCTCCAAAAGCACCTGCAAGGATTTCGCTAGAAACTCCACACCACTCTAAAAATTCCCCTCGCTCCCACCCTAAACCCAAAGAGCTCCCCCCCCCAAAAAAAAGACACCAAAATATACTACACCGGGCCCACAAAAATCTCGCTACACCCATGCCCCCCACCTACCGTGACACAAAATTCAACCTGCCGCCACCGAAAAGCCCCATTCCCACAGCTACAAACTCAAAAGCTCCCCTCTTCGTGCTCGCGGCCACCCCCAAAAACGCACCCCCCACACAACGAAAGGTCAAAGTTCGTTCCTCGCCAGGTACATATCCTCCTCCTATACACATAATCACGCAGCTCTCGGAGCAGGCGCAGTGTGCGGCTCGCCGGGCGCGGACGGGAACTACTTCGGGCGCGCGCACTGATGGCGCGTTCCGCGGCCCTCACTCTCTCTCGTCGAGGCTCGAAAAAGTCTTTGCCTAGCCGAGGCGGACAGTCGCGCGCCGGTCGCGAGTGTGTGCACACTTAACGCGGAGTAGAGAGAAAGAGCGAGAGTGCGACTGTATACGACGCTGCTCCGACATATATATATATACATGTAACGCACACACGAGCGAGGAACGTGTCTATATACAGGAGAAGCGCGAGGCGAGATTGACTGCGTGTGTGTTACGATACGCGCGCACGCGTAAATGTAGCAGGAGCAGGAGAGCCCATCAGCTAGAGAGAGAAGTGCATTACCTTGGTGTGTTTGTATAGTTGTATCATAAGTTTTATATATATATATATATATATATATATATATATCTGTGGATCAAGCGAAGTCGAAGTGTCGGCAGAAGAGGAGCGCCCTGGGTGTTATCGAGTGAAAAGTGCGTTTTATGCTGGTTGCGGGGCGAAGCGGCGCCGCGGGCTCTTCCTATCTCAGGGTAAGCCTAATTCGTGTGTGTGCTTTAGGCGGCGGCGGCGACGACGACCACGTCGAGCTCGAGTTCAGTGTGTAGCTCCTGTCTCTCTCGCGCTTTCGCTGGGTGTAAAAATGGCGCTCGCCGCCGCCGCCGCCGCCGCCGCTGCTCTCTGCCTTCCCCGATGTCTTATATACCTATAACGCCTTGGAGTGAAGTGCTCATCTTCTTCTTCTTCTTCTTTTCTGTTCACGAGGAGTCGATGCTTGGTCTCGTGGGTGCCGGGGCGAAGGCTCTCTTATCTTCTGGGTGTTATAGATTTCTTTTTGATGGCTCCACGTAGTATGCATTCGAGTTGTGTGTATTTTTTAAGGCTCTTACTTTCTTAGGATTTGTAGGATTTGTAGGATTTGTAGGATCTGTAGGATCTTCAAAGTGCTCGAAATTACGCTCAATTTGAGTATTTGTTATATGAGTAAGTTATATGCAGCACTCTGGATATTTTTATTGGTATATCGTGTTTTTTTTAGAGTAGATTATTCCTTGTGTGTTCTTTTTCTTGCTCCATCTTACATTACGTATTCTATAAGTAAGATCTATAAGTACTTGGTTTTGAGATAGAAGCTGTGAGAGATGTTGTATTTTCTATATTGGGTGGGGAGAAAGAGAGAGAGAGAGAGAGGTGAGAGCTCTGGTAGAGACCATAGAAGGGCCTGGATCTCTAGGACATAATCTGAAGCTGTGGTACCTTATATTTTAGCTATCTGACATTATAAAAGGAGTTGTACTTGTATTAAAAATGAATCTGCAAGAATTGTTGAAAGCTTTGAATGGTGCACAGTATTTATTAGTGGTTTTTATTTTTAATGACAAGATTTTAAGATATTTCAGCTACCAGCTCTGTTCATTATTTAGGATACAGGGCTAAATTAGTTAGGACTCCTAAGTCATAAGAGTATATGACCTGTAAAAGAAGAAATTTGTTGATACTAAGTTGAATGTAGTAGTTAATTTAGCTGTGTGTTGAAGGATTTAATCAATACAATGACTGATCATGTATGAAAGATTTTCTTGATTAGCTCCACAAGTGCAAAAAAGATATTAAAGGCATATTAATCTTAATTCTGATTATGTTGAATTCATCATCGTCTGGTGAAAACATTGTGACAAAAAAGTGCTTTTAGAAGTTTTAATATTTTGTTTAAGATATTTTTAAAGTCCTAAAAAATATTCCATAGCTAAGATTTTTTGCTATAGACAGTTAAACAGTTAAGAATGTAAAGTTTAATTCAACAATTGGAAATTATAGTTAATAACTTTATTTGAATCAATTAACATATAATCAAAAAACAAAGTTGATTAAAAACACTTTTTATTTAGAAAAATGAGTCATAGATGTTCCAGTAGTGAATTTTATTTAGACGCTCCCTAGATGTACATACATTTATTTTGGGTACAAGCTTCCTGTAGCGAGTCACCAAGTTCTGCATACAGCATCTTGAATAAAAATATGTAAATCACAGTTTTTGCATATTTTGAGTTTTCTGTTAGGATGCTCCAGAGGATGTTTTATTACACTGTGGTTAATATTAATAGCTGGCTTTTATCCTAAGAACCATGTGTTATTAGCTGAAATGCCGAGTACTAGTTTTTTCTCTATGCTTCAGTTCCAAGTAATGCATTCCAGTGTATGATAAAAATGGGCACTAAAATTAACAGTGGATTCTTAACTGCTGATACATGCTTTTAAATAATGTTTACTCGTTAAAAAATATATTTGTGCAAATGTAGAATGTTCTAGTTTTGATAATTTCAGTTTCGATGTTCAATGCAATCAGTAGCTGCCATTGAAAGATATAGATTTCTCTGTCACCAATTATAATCCACGACCTGAATGGGTGTATTCAAAAGTAACTTTCTGCTCCATGGATTTCATATTATAATAGTGTATTTTACACACAATTTAATACATTATAAATACTAAATAATAAAATACTATATATGTTTGCAGTTATATTTTGATATCTCAATAGAAATTTATAAGGAATCTCTTATAAATAAATTACTTATAAGATAATACCTAATCATTATTCATTTAATAAATTAAAAGTATTCTGTTATTTAACAAGATAATTTTCTATATTGTGAAGTTGAAAAATGGTGTATTCAAGAAAAACAGTTTTATGGGTGATATAAGATAATTGATAAGAGTAAAATTCTTCAAATTAGGATTAATAAAAGTCTTATCAAAGTAATTTAGATTTGCCAAAATGTTATAAAAGCATACATGTACAATACATAACAAGCATCAAAAGCAGATACTTTAATTTATCAAACTAAAATTAAAATTAACACAGAATCAGTGACTTCTTCTACAGAACATGTTCAATAACTAAACCATTTATTGTATAACCATTCCCTCCAAACACAATGATATTTCTCTTAATAACTTGTTCAAAATTATTTTTTATAACATGTGCATGAAAATGGCCCTTTTTCATACCTGTAAAGCGAATGGAAAATTGAGCATTTCGAGCGGAAAAGTTCTTTTTCTTCCGTTCCTCGAAGACGCCTTCCATGTATAAAAAAGGCCTATTCATGCACTAATTACCAAAAATACGGTGTGTAACAAGGAGATACGAGACTTTTTCAAATTCAGATGAAGATTTGAGCACTCGTGTTAGTCTCGAACACATTTGGCGCCCTCGACTTCCACTCGTGCTCAATCATCATACTCGCTTAGAAAAAGTCAATTTTCTCCCTAGTTACACAATGTACTATTTCATGATTCAAGAAATCATTTTAAGACATAAGTAAGAACATCCACTGTGGTTTAATATCTTTCGTTTCTACAATAAAGTGTAAAAAAAGTTGTCTACAAAAGTATAAGTCGTTATTTATTTGTTATAAGAAAAAATGATGCCAAAATCGTCCACATTTTATCAGTTAGTAAGTATTACTTATATTCATAAAACACTATAAAATTCAATAAGATTGCCAACACATTCAAAAAGTTATTGCAGTTTTCATTTAATATGATGAATTCTTACAGAGTTTATTTAATCAAAAAAACTGAGAAAACGGACATACAGCAATACAAAAATGTGCCAATAGTATGCATCAAAATGACAAAAAATCCGCGTAAAATCTTACTACCACCTTGAAACACACTTTATCTATTTATTTCAGCCTTACCATTATAAACTATCAAACACATTACATCCTAAAATTTTCATTGATATCTCACGGGCAATACACCCATACTGATCCTACCCACGCAACAGTCGAAGCTTACACGCAACTCCGTATATCCAGGTATAGAATCCTCGTACAACCTACCGGCACATCGCGGCGGAATTCCGAATCGATCCCCGACGCCGGAAATAAATTCGAAATAACGCCGCTCTCTCTCTCTCTCTCTCTCTCGCTCCCGGGGTTTGAGAGAGCAGGTAATATAGATGAGGTCGCGAACCTGCCGCGGCGCTCTTGGCTAGGCTTTTGTCGGCGGGGGCTCGAAGCTCGAGAAGAGTGCCGCGCCACACTACATAGGTATATAACTGCAATTCCATGTGCAGGTATAGGTATGTGTTCAAGTGTTCACTGTTCTCTCTCGCTGTATTGCGCGCGTTGTTAAATTTTGCGAGGTTGAGTAGAGAAGGAGAGAGTAGTTGGGTCGTCGAGGATGTGTGCAGGGGTGGACGCGCCACCGGTTGTCAACCCTTTGACGCCCGAGGGCAGGTTTTTTCTTTAGTTTCTTTTTTTCTGGAGGTTTATGGAGTGCTTGGGAATTTCACAGGTTTTTGAATGTTCACAATGAGTTAATTAGAAATGTTTTAATTTTTTGTAACTCGTGGAACCTTGCGTGGGTGCCTTTGAGACACAGCTATTTTCTCAAATGGTTTTTACATGGTGAATAAAATTGTTTTTATAATAGTTATTTTTATTAACTGTAAATTATAAAATGTTTTTTAGTTAGTTTCAAATAAAACATTATTTACGAAAATAATTAAAATTATTATTAATAATGTTTGAAAAATTAAAAAATATATATTATATTATAATTGTTTACATGGTTTACTTGTATATGAGTCTCAGTGACTGTTCGCATATTAGGACAAAAAAGTAATATAAGAACATCTCAGACTTTTAAGAATTCTCTTGAGCAAAATAATGTTTAAAACTGCTTCTTCATAGCTGAAAATTAAAAAAAAATTTTAAGTGAATGTGATGCAAAATCCCTAATAAACAATAATTCTTGTAAAGTTTTAAATATATTTTTGTCATGTGATCTAAGTGAATAAACTTTGTCTATCCTTGAACATAATACACATTGTGTACAAAATATTTATTCAACATACTTAACAAAAGCTTCTTTTAAATTATTATTAATATTAACTTTTAGATAGATATTGTTAATATATTTTTATTATGTTCAATGATTCATGTAAGTTTATTACCTCTTTGCAGATTTTTAATACAAACTAAGTTTAAAACTGCAAGAAAAATTAGTGGGGAAGCGTTGGATTTCTGCCACGCTGTAAAGGGCTGATAAATGCGCAGAGATAAGCAATTCAAGCTAAATGAGGACGTAACATTGTAGACGTTTTTCTTGAAAATTAGCGGGAGAGGTTTAATGCTCCCGTGAACGGATGTTATGAATGTTCTGTCGTGACAAAAAAAGTTAGAAACTTGTACAACTTAATTTATAAACAATTTCTGAACCTTGTAAAAATAATTTTATCTTTTATCAATGTATATTTAAAGAGATCAATAATCTTGTATTAATGAAACGAAATTTGTATTAATTGAAACGAACAAAATATTATGTCTTATTAAACGTAGTTAACTTCGTCTCATCCTGCACAAAATTAGTAAAATTACTTTTTTCCCCCCAAACAAAGCACGCCTAATTTCCGTCGCCTCCGCGCGTGTTTTCTCATTTAATCACAATTCCCCGGCATAGTGGAACGATCCTCCCCTCATTTTCTTTTCGTCGCAGGCGCGCGCTTCTCGCTCAATATCGAAAAACAACCCCACCTAAAGTAGGCAATGGGGCATCGAGGAAATGAGAAAAGTGCATTTAAAGGGCTTCGTTTCCTCGTCACCCGCGGCAGCGTCGCGTATGTACAATATCGACGAGCTTTTTTTTACCTTTCTTTTTCACCTGGTTGCGCGCAGGCAGTCCCTTCGACCGTTGTATTATATTCCTGTGGTGAATAAAGAGAGAGAAAGAGAGAGAGAGAGAGAGTCTGACCCATTTCGCCGCTGGAGCACGAAAATTTATCGACGCCGATTGATAGAACCGGCATTTTTTCTCTGTCGCGAGGCTCGTGCAGCTATATATTGGGTGTTGCCTTTTTTCTTTTTTTTCTTCGTTTGTCTCGACCGTTGGTGCGTTGTGTTTTCTTTTTTTTTTTTCGACGGCAGATAAGCTCGGGACAGGTAAGCGATTCGATTTCTGTCTTTCTGGGGTTTGGGTGATAAGAGCCGTCTTCTTTTCGTTTTTTTTGTACGTTTCATGAATTTTCTTTATCGTTTCTTTGTATGTATCGTAAGTGTTTTTTGTAGTAATTAATTGGACTTGAGTTTATCGACGAATCGATTGCAATTAATTATGTTTAAAGTTAGTTAGTTACGAGATTATTATACTTTGGGCTTTATTGTTAAAAAACGTTTGTAAAAAGTTGAAATTTCTATTATCAATATACGTTTAACATACTTTTAATTCTCTTTTTTTTAATTCTCTTGGCTGATTTTACCAATAACATATATTTCTTTCATGTACCAATAAGATAGGAAATCAATTTTACGTTATTTGCTTGAATGGCATTTTTATAATGTTTCGCTGCTTTTACAGGGTATATTATAGTTTCATAAGTGTGTTGTTATAGAAGGCGTATCTCGAGTTTGTAGGCTGAGACCGATACTACTTTTTTTATCATGTTTCTGTATTGATTTACAAGAATGTATTTCATTAGACAGGAGACGCATATAATATAGCGGAACTGTAAGTAGTCAGTATTATTCTCGATTTTTGTTTGCTTACAAAATGTATACAATAATGCATAAAATTACTTTCGGTAGATTATACCATTTTATTTGATTAAAAAAATTTGTAATTTTAATCGTTTTGCACATAAAACTTCATTTCAATTTCATTTGCAAATATTTCTTTTTTCAATCGACTTCAAGATTTACTCTGTAAAATTAATAAAAACTAATATTTTTCATAATCCATTTATATTATCAGATCTTATTGCATGTTATTTTGCCAAAATTCTAAATAAGATGTTTGTGTAATGCCGATGAACGCATCGATTGTGTCATCGTCAAATATATAACCATTCTCTTTGTTTTTGGTCATTTAAAATAATTGAATCGAACGTGTAAAGGTATTACGAAAATACAGTGTGTTTATTCATATAATTGTTTTATAAGAACAGGATTTGTAATATATTATGCACATATATAGAGCACTGATCTCTTTAATTCTTAAAAATAACTTGTCGTTTGATAATTAGTCGAACTACTCGTGCACCAGCTTACGTTTACGAAAACACAAAATGTGTGCTTTACTAAGTAACACAAATTAAGGTTAATTAAGGGAATGAACTCCTCGCCGCCTGGACGGCTACAGTTAAATATACAAAAAACGTGATGCTATAGCTTTTATATCATATGTTTAATACGTAATCTTATATGGTTCTATTATAACATATTGTGGCAATTTTTTTACTATCATATAAATAACATTTATAATGAAATCATTCGACACTTTTTTCGATCATCTGTATCAGGAGATTTTGTATTATGTATCTAATTCATAAAGTAAAAGGAAATGGCTTATAATAAACACGCATTTCGCAGAAAAGTGCATCATAACATTAAATTTAGATATTATTTATAATAGTGATGATCTTATGTTTAAATGCTTCAAACGTGGCCTGGGTTTAAATTAAAGCTAGTTATGAACAATATAAAATTTAAATAATAGTAATAAAAATATAGTATATAAAATAAAGTAGCCTAACAATAAAATAAAAAGTGTAACTGTTTGTAAGTAGAAAAGCAATACATCTGATTAAACATATATATTTTTTTTGCTTTTATATACAATTATACACATTTAAAAATTGACCAATTTTAACAAACGAAAAGAAAAATAACGTAATAAGAATTCATCTTTAATCATGAAAGCTCCATCATAAACACTTACTATGCACCACAGCATTCCCTAATCAACCTAAAAAACGAAAACAAAATCATCCAAACCAACCTACGCGTATCCTAAAAAGGGGTTGTACGAAGTTGCCTTCCTTTTCTTTTTCGTCGCCGTGCAACAGCAGTCTGTACCGACACCGTTACAACGCTCACACACACACACACACACACCGTCACACGCATACCTAGGACGTTATATTACATTATGTGCCGCGACTGCTCGAGCAATCCTTTGCACAATACCTATATACACATGCACGCAGACACGACGCGGCGCTTATTTTTATCGATGATGCTGATTTCGAATGTGTGTATGTGTGCGCGTGCAGAGCGGCTCGAAATCTTGTCTCTTTTTCTAGATAGACGATAGAACGAGACGGAGGTAGATATATAGAAGACCACGAGTCATCGGAAATCTTGACGTGGAACATATTACAAGCACTAGACGAGAGAGTCGAAATTAGAGGGGGAACGCGCGCGAGAGAGAGAGAGAGAGAGAGAGAGAGAAACAAGAGGGAAACGTATATTGTAGTAGTTTTGTGCGTGTATGTGTGAGCGCGTATGACGTGTACACAAGGTCAGTTATGTATAGAAAAAGTGAAGTCCGAGTTTGGGATGCACGATGAAGAGAGGCTATTAAAAATTATATGAAGTTACTATTCGTGCGCGTTGCGAGATTGTAGTTGTGCCATTTTTACGTGTATGGCGTTTAATTTGATAAGGCTGGTTTTGATTTCGATGAGATTGAGGCGTATATAGAGATAAATGTGTATATTGATTGAATTGGTCAGTAATAACATTTTTTCATGTGTTAATAAAATAACTTGTATTAATCTAGAGTTTAAAGAAGATAAATGAAGCTAAATAGATTTGTTCGTTTGTAAATATTTCGTTCTTATTACATTGTACCTTATACAATAAAAACTCATAAATTACTTTTATTTTGATCTTTTTCGCCTATTTCCAATGATGTGATCACTCAATTCGTCACAAGATTAGAGCCAATGTTTTATATCGAACAACACATACGAAGATATTTATAATTCGACTTGCATGAACCAAACTGACTTCTATTTTTGAGCCTATTTTTAGTTTCATGCACTTTAGTGTATACATTTCAGATCGAGAAAATGTAAATAAACCTTACCTCTGCTCGGAAATTCTAATACCTAAGTGCATAATAACAATGAGACACATTTTAAAAGTTCTAGGAATATTTAGAGAACCTTATTGCTTTGAAAATTGTTACAGATATACATTTCCAAAAAGATCATCACCTTAGTTCAATATTATTAGGTATTAGGAACTCGGAAGCTTAGCCTCGTGCATACACATCGTGCTATTCCTCTTCATTCTCCGCTAATCCTACCAGCCATTCTCATTGCGCTTCATTTCTCGTAAATCTATTTTAATATTGTCCTCCCGTCATCTTCGTCTCCGTCTATCTGGGAGTCGTGGGCCTTCTGGTTTCCCTACAAGTACCCTAAGTGCTGTTCGATTACCTCCCATTCTAGATATGTATCCGGCGTATTCGAGTCTTCGAGACTTAAACACTCCAGTAACATTAGATTTCGTAGTAAAATGTATTTTTATTTGAACCTATTGGCGTAAGATTTTTGTTGAAAAAATAATAATTATCGTTTTCCACTAAAAAAGATCTTGTTCTAGTGATTAATGTAAAAAAGAAATGTTTTTAAACGGCAAGCCGGTGTTTAATTTAAAAAAAGTGAAAATTCCTAAATACATACTGTACAATTTTTATAAAAAAATTGATGTTCCTAAAAAGTGTATACAAACACAATATTTTAAGCTAAATTCGTCCAGCGAACAGTAAGAGCATGTTGACAAAGTCAAAACTCATTTACCGCAGGCTTAAAAATCAAATTCTCAACCAGTCTCATTGAAACTTTCAGGAAATCTTTAAGATACATTTCTACTTTGTCCAAGTGCATCACTTTTTTGAAAAGTTGAAAAATTTGAATTTTTGAAAAAAAATCAATTCATTTAGGTTTAAAATTACACCACTTCTCTGCAGAAACCAATGAAAAATCAAAATTCTTTTTTTTACCGAATTCACCTCTTCCAAACAGATAATGTATAACCATTTTAGACATTCGTCCGCCATCCGCGTGAGCAGCGTCGTCGTCGCCTCCTGAGCGACGCTCTTGTAGCTTGTTTACTGTTACGTCAGACTCTCGGGGGCCTCTTTCTTTCCTTCCTTCGCCCCTGTCGGATGTATACGTATCCATATACACACACACACACGCACACACACACACACACACACACACACACACACGCGCGCGCGCACGCACACACACACACACACACACACACACGCACACGCACACGCACATATGTGTGTGCGTACGCACCGCGAATGCATGGCAGCCGAGCTGCGCGCGTCAGGGCGGAACGGCTTGGCTTCGCGCAGCTCTTCCTTTATACATTATACGTATAATGTATACGGGTTAGGACGGGAGAGCGACAAATTGAACATTTTCGGGGATATTTGGATATTTCAGATTTGAGAAAATATTAATCATATTTCAAGCAAAATATTAACACTTCCGAAGTATTATACTGTAATAGTTTTTTAGGTGTAAGTCGACCAATATGTGTACAAGAAATTTAATAAAAATATGGAAACAAAATATTACTTTATTTTTCAGTATAAATTTGATTTTCGGGGTAAAATGAGCTATTTATTGTTTATTGAAATGAAGTTCAATTTAATTTTAGTTTACTTTAATATAAAACAATTGGGTCAAAAGGTTGCGATTTATCGAATATTTTGCAGGGTTAAATAAACACTTTATTTTTTATTTGATTATAATCCTCCTTAAATAGATAAAAAGAGTTTTATAAAATAGCTTGTATGCTCAATAATTAAAATGTTCGATTTTCGCGTCTAAGCTCTTTCTTGAAGCGTACTATGTAATTATATTATAATGTAGTTTCTTGTAAAGAGGTCTTGCGCTCTCTTGCGGTGTTTCGAGGTTGTATAAGGGGCTCTCTGTTCTTCGTCGAGAGTTCGTCGATAATGAGCGATAGAGTCGCCCTGATGAGTGCTGCGGTTCTGAGGAATTTAATTTGTGTGCGGGTGTTATTTGGGGAATTGGATAATGCGAAGGCTGCGAAGACTGGTGGTTTTAATTTGTACGCTATAAAAAGTGGCTTATGTATAAAAGAAAGAAGCTTCTAATGATAAAAGAATTTACAGTTAAAATGTTACACATATGGATTGAGTTAGATTATTTAAACAAGAGTTAAATTTTGTATCTAGTTATTGTCACGGATCCAGCTTTTTGTGTATTAAGAATAACTTTACGTTTTCTTTATCTTTAAAAAATGAAAAATCAAATGCTCACTCGAAAAATTCTCATTTTTTCCTGAAAATAATTTTTTTTCTATTAAATTAAATATTATAGGATAAGTGTGCCAGTTGCAGTACTTATTTCTACTTCTAAAGTCGCTGAAATGATACTTTCGTATTTCCTCTACTCATACATATTTTTTGAAAACATGAATATTAAAAAAATATCAAACTATCAATTTAAGTAAAAAAGCAATCGTTTTCACGAAATACTGTGGGTTAGAAAACGTCATGATAGAGTCACTGTACTTCATTTACTATGCACCGCTTAAATATTTTGCACCGAATATTGAACTGAATATTATTGTTGAAGTTCGTTTTTCGCGAGCATAAATTGTATTTTATGAATTTAAAATAACATCAATTTATAAATTTCACGTTTAATCTGCATTATAAAGTCGTTTTAGACATTTATCGTTAATTTTCTTGTTTTTTTACTCGGCTAGGTTAGATTGGTGTTCAGGGGCACAGTAATTGACCACATACGAAAAAGCCTAACGTGCTATAGGTAGGTACTGGATTGGAAACAAATTAAATACTTTCTGGATTTTAACAATTTCATCATGACATATTATTTATTTCAGTAGATAGATTTCTATAACTCTTACTTTATTTAAAAAATTAGACAGTTGTAGGTATGGTTGAGAGAACACAATTAGAAGTCATAATTTGCTCCTTCGCTTCTCAAACATTTCATATTTTTTAACTGA
Organism: Gastracanthus pulcherrimus; assembly: GCA_949152435.1. NCBI lineage: Eukaryota > Metazoa > Arthropoda > Insecta > Hymenoptera > Pteromalidae > Gastracanthus > Gastracanthus pulcherrimus. Next base: position 103,765,092 of record OX424572.1, read on the forward strand.
ACATTTATTATTGGGTTATAATTTAAACTAAATGAGTGAGTACTTTAGTACGAAGATTCTTAACAATGCCGTCTGTATCAAAAGCACTGAAGGAAATTTCTCTCTAATCAATTAAATTCTTTAAAAGGAATCAACAATTTCTATTTCTTTTAATGCAAACACTTACTTCGGTCAGAATAAAAATTGTCAATCGATTGTAATCAAAGTATTTAATCTTTCTTTATATTGATCGCTTTCATTTACTGCTTTAGTTGAAATCATTTTATAATAATCTTACTTTAAGAAATTTTCTGTTTTTCTTACAAACATTTAATAAAAACTATGTCCTATATAAATCTTAAAGACATAATTCATCTATAATAATAAAATACTTCATTGATTCTAACATCTCGTAACAACGTCCATACGATTCCATTTCATAAATAAGTATTACCCTAAACACATGGAATTGCCGGTAAATAGGCTCGATTAACCTTACGATTCGCCAGCAAATAATGTAACGAAAGGCTCAATTTATTTTCTGTAACTATACCAGTAAACGCACTCACGGCTCGATCCGCTAGCGGATTATCTAATCAACACAGTATCTCCTCGGACTTATTAAAAGAAATGAAGTTTTATTGACGGAGCAACGAAGGATGCAAAGCGTCGAGGAATCGCTGAGTTATATATCGCGATAAGCGTTTGATAAAGTAGACGAGGAAGCTTGCTCTCGCACAATACGCACTTTGATTCAAGGAGTAACTAGTAGTCTGGATATTATTTTTTTGCTTATTCTTTGTTGTCGAAAGAATGCTTTAGTTGCGAGATAATAGCGACAGGAATTCGATGTTTCAGCGGTTCGTATAGTTTGCTGATTGTTGGAATGCTACATACGTTTGTTTTAATAAGTTGATTGATGAGCTGTGTTATAAAGGTTATTTGAGAGTTATATAACTCTTACTTTATTCATTGAGTATATATAATTACACAATCGAGTATATAATTAGATCTTTATTGACAATTTCATTATCGGGCGGTATTTTATATTTCATAACAGATTTATCTCGAATTGAAATAAATCGCTAATGGTGTGTTAAACAATATAATATTCGATTTACTCAGTATAAAATTAAATACAAATTGATTATTTATTGTTTTTCTTCTTTCTAATACAGCTCTACAGAATATTTTAGCGATTTATATTTTTTATCTTTAGATTTAAAACAGAAGTTGCTAAACTCATACGAGAAATTTCATTTAAATCCTTTAAGAGATATATAAAAAGGTTTTTAAAAAATACTTAAAATTGTCGAATTTTTATAATGCTTTGAATAAAAATAAATTATACGATAAAAATCTATCTTCTCGTAAAATATAAATCATAAAACGATGATGTTTAAAGAGTTTTATGATAATGAAATGCGTTGACTGATGTGAAAAAGCTCTTGATAATTTTACACTGACAGATGAATAGAAAACGTGTCATTAAAATAGCTCACAAATCGTGCAAAGAATAGTGTGAGTTATTCCCGTGAATTGACGTCTTTATTTACATTCCAGTATAGCATTTTAATCTGATAAGCAATGCTACAATACACGAGATTATATTTACTTCGTTACTTATACGTCGTTATACTGTTTAAAAACTTCTTTATACCAGAGTGAAATTTAAGAAACTTGACTTACATATCAATTTCTTTAGTTATTCACCTTAATTTAACATGGTTTTTTATTGTATCAAACATGTTATTTTTCGAAAAGTATTTTTATGAAATATATATAAATAAATGCACATATAACATATAAATTATACTTCTTCATTTAGTGAAATATTTTCCTAAAGTGCGTGCAATTTATTTACGCACACTGTTACGCCTCGTGTAAACGTCTACGTTATTTGCTTTCTTTATTTGAGCAAAACAAATACTCGCGCTATGTATTTCTTGCTGCGGTTCACGATGCATTCAATTCGTATATACGTTTCTAAATTAGATCGTGCGCACTTTTAATTAGAGATTTATCATTAACATTACTTGCATCCTTTTACGCTTTCCTAAGTTCCATAAATAGTTGGCTCTCTTGTCTTATTTATAATTCGTATCATTTTAAATGCTTCACTTTGATAATACAGACATCTTCATACAATTAATGGATTGATTTTTAAATCAAATTAATCTTTGCATTTTGTAAATTTTTTATTGTACACAAACTAAATTATTTAATAAAAACTATAGAATAAAATGTCAAAATTTAGTTAAATTTATAATTGATAACATATCTTCGTATAGCAATGCGATTGTATCAGTATATTTATAAATAGCGAGAGTATTAATTTAAAAACACGTGTCAAGGTAAAAATCACTGGGTCAAATATGCGATGAGCTTTATACTTTTAAGACCACGAATTCATTAAAATATCATCTACCGCAGCACAAGGTCGTCGAGCCCAATCCGTCGTGTGATCAGAATTAGCCGCGATCCTGAAAAATTCAGATCGTCCTTTCAGCGAATGAAAAAGTTTCTATACTTTGGCTTGGACAAAAATAAGTTGCTCTGGTAGTAAATTTATTTATTTATTCATGAAAGGTGCTTTCTTGATTTTATGGAGTATCCGAAAACATAGAGCTTTTATGGGTTTAGCTTAGAAGGAAGATACGTTTAGTCCCGTTAAAATTAATTATGCATATTCCTCAGAATTTATTTTCCCTAGGTAAGTATGCGATCGTAAAAAGACAATCTAGTTCAATTTTTATTACAGTTTAAAGAATGAGGATATATTCTATTATAAGTAAATGAACAGCTTGAAATCTTTAAGGAGAAAGAAATTGAATTTTGGACTTTCTAAAGTATAATTTTGTAATTTTGTTATTTTGTACGCATTTTTTTAATATAAAAATACAGTTCTGAAGAAAATCATAGCCCACGTGGGTTACTCATCTATTAAAATAAAGCAGAATGCGTAAAAAAGATGACATGCGTTGAAAAGTCCTTGTACAAGAAATAATTATTAGATCTTCGAGGTTGATCACATTATATTTATGTTGATACTATGTACTTGAACTAGTACATGTTCACCGATTTTTTTTTGCATTTACTGATAAACTTTCAATTAGACACATTTGTATGTCATTAACTAATTAAAATTCTACTATATAAAATTTGTTAATTATTGATTTATAATGCGTCTTTTATGGTGGTCCTACTAATTTCGTCTAAATCTATTAGTTTTTCATGTGAAAAGAATTGATAATGTCACCTACTTATTACTTTCAAAGGAAAACTTTTTAACAGTTAATAGGGAATTTGCATGAAATTTTTTTATATCATATTCTGATAGATCATAGTACATTTCCTTTGTGAACTTTTAAAATTTTTGTAACACATCAAAAACTAAAGAAAATACAGCGGTATGAAAATGGTCCTGACGTCAAATTGCTGTTTCGGCTCCTTTGAACTTTACAACAGTCTGACGTCACATAGAAACTCAAAGAAACTATAACTTTTTAAAAAATTCAAACGGATTTGAAAGTCGGCTTAGGGTCTCTGTCGATATCGCAGACACCGACAAGGACAAAAATTTCATGCAAAGTTCCTTATTGTTGTGTTAGAGTTGAGGTTTGCTCTCTGAAAATAAAATCTTCAAAAAGAATGTGGTTATCTCATTCTACACTAAACAGTTTTGTTTTGTCGAAACATAAAAGAATCGATTTCTCCGTAAAAAATCAGTATATCCGCCTTAATTAAAAAAATCAACAAATAACCAACTTTTGCAAATTAGATGGAATTTCACCACCTTCTTTCATTAATTTAGATCGATACCAAAATCCGTCAACTACTCTTAAACCACGATCACATAGGCGCGCGCGAGCTCTCGCATATACGTGATTCACTCCAGAATTCCTGGCTCTCGTTTTTAGGGGGAGCGAGGAAGTGCGGCGCGAACAGAGGGTCTCGGCTCCCTCTCTTTTACTCTCGGGGCTTTCGGTATATTTAGACACCGGTGTTCTCTCGTGCCGCGAACGCGCGCCCGCGCGCTCTCGGCACGTCATGCAGCGCTTGCGATTATACCGTTACCCCGCACAGAACGGAGAACTTGGGAGGCTTGCGCGCTTACGACCGACGGCTTCGCAGGAGTTGAAAAAAAATACGATGCGTGCTTGGAGTTAGTTTGTATATCGATGTAAATGTGACGGGTGGATTTTGTTTTTTTTCTTTCTTTTCGAGTTATTGGAGAATGAGCAGTAATAGTTTTCAGATCAGAGATTTTGATGAATTTTAACGTTTTCAAGGTTTTTTATATGACGTTTGATTGTTAAATAAGCTTTGTTTTCGAATGATGCTACTAAAAAAATGAGTTTTACACTGCCTATAAATCTTATGACTTTTTCTCCCTCTTAGGTTCCTCGAGTGATTTGTTCTTTGTTTAGATCATACTTTATGCATTTAAAAATGTATGAAGTTTCTTTGAGTCATTTCTTTTTGGATTTGGCCATTGAACTATAAATGCAATAATAAATATATATTCATATTTTACATTATTTGTTCATGTTTAAAAAAGCTGAAAGATCAATTACTATGTAAATTATGTTATTTTATAGATATAAGAAATATTCATTCGCTTGCAATGCAACTAGTCATCTCAGCTGCCCCAGCGCGCATAAGATGCACAACCTCATCAACCTTTAATGTTCAGCTAGGTACAAATATAATATGTCGTTAGCTCAGGATTTCTCATTTTCACAACCTACTTTTTGGTTAAAAAGCTATTTATAGTGTTTATCTTATTATATATATTACTAGCCACGTATACGTTTTATTCCATTCTCCAGTACTTCCAGACCCACCTTATACATTCAACGAATAGAGAATTCCTCGTCGCGTGAATTCACACCTCAAAGTTCCTACGAAAAATCCCTTGAATCATCGATTTTCCAAGCTTCTTATACAGACTATACTCACAAAATCCAGTCGTCACTTCACTCCACTCCACACTTTTCGAGACAACAACAATGCGCACACACAGCCGCAGTCGCGTTGTCGCGCGACGCTTTGATTAGAGATCGTCGCGCGGCACTTTTAACGCCCCCGCGGCGGCGCTCGGCTGTAAAGGTGAAATTGATCGTTATAACGGGTGCCCTCGCGCGCGTACTACACACACACACACACATATAAAACGGAGTCTAGAAAATGAGACGCGCGACGACGACCTAGTTTTTCGCGACGCAGGATGTTTGTATATTCCTTTGGCCCTTTAATTACGCCGCGGCCGAAGGTCGCACACACATACACACAGGTTGTGCTGCCTCTGGCGGCGCGTGTCACTCGGCGGAGGCTTTGTTGCTATTGAGCTTTATCGAGCCTCGGGCGTTCGTTTGTCAGGTTGTACGCTGTTTTTCGTGCTTTTTAGAAGCAGGTGTTGTAGAGTTGAGTGGAATTGGAACTGATTGAAGTGAAAATTACAAGAAGTATTTGTTTTTGAGATATTTTTAATAGTAACTTGACTGGAGGGAGTATACTGAGAGAAAGGATTCTTTGCGGCAAAAAATATTTCTTAATTGTTAAGTTTTGTGGATTTGAATACGGTCAATTGAATATTTCTTAACAGTTAAACGCATCGTCTTAATCGTTAAGAACTGAATACTTGAGTCGCTTGTCAACGGCTGACCGCCTGACTTTAAGGTTAACTGAATTTTTCATATTTCTAAGATGTTTATATGACCGTTACATGTTAGTGTAAATTTTCGCCTTCCACGATTATGTCCACGTATAGGATCTTTTTATATTTTAATGCTTGAAAAGCGTCATTATATGCTAGAGAATTGTCAAATAATCTTTCAAACTCGGAATGTTTACCTTACTCGTGCAGACTTTTCTCAAGTTGGAGTTCTTAACTATTAATTACACGATTCATTTGCCACAAGGAATCCTTTCTCTCAGTGTAAATTGATGAAATATTATGAAAACCGCATTTCATTCTAAAGTAGGCTCTTTAGCTATGAAGAAACATTCGCTTAACTATTAAAAAGTAAGGTAAAGTTAAAGATTTTCAAAGTTATAATATTTACTAACTATTACGGAATATTCAGTTCGCCGTATTTTAAGTTTGTTATGTCAATAGTTAAGGAATCGTTTGGGTGTTTGGATATCTTATATACAAGCATTTCTTTACTATAATCATATTTACTGATTAAAGTATCATGATTTATATTTGTACCGGAGACTATAGAACAAATGGTTCTGTACAATGGAATTTTGGTTTTTAAAGTCTATAGGTTTTTTTTATTCAATTATGGTCAGAAGGTCTTTTTTATACATTATTTTGAGTTATTCTTTTTCTATATAAAAATGACTGAGCCACTTTTTTTGACATATATTTCTTCGACTAAGAAATCTAAATAAATGAAAATTACTATCTGAATATGCAGTGTGATATGCAAGAGAATATGCATCAGTTATTCTACGTCTATATTCACTCACTTATTTGATAAGTGAATATAGTCACTTATTCTAAGTGATTTTCACTTATTCAGATTTAGAGAGAAAATAAAATATAATTTTTTAAGATAAATGTATCTTCGAAAAAAATATATTCTTAACAACAGAATTCAATACATTATAGTTAGTAAAAAGAAATTTCAGCAAGTTTCACAGGGGTTGCGAAATATTGAAGCTAAATCCCTTACACAAACATGCGCAAAAATTTGTTATCTCGGTATCAATGAACGCAGATTTAATCGTTCGTTGTCACGCAGTTAGACGTTATTAAAATACATTTTCAGAACATAAATTTACAATAATTACTGAATATAACCGGAATAACTTATATTCTATCAGGAGGTTTACTTTGATTCGGTCTCCTTTACGATGTTATCACGTTAATTAATTTCGCCACACAAAGCATATAAAAATGTTGGCTCCAATATTTTTAAAACATTTTTTTGCTCAATACAAAGGAAATTCACCATCTGCCATACTGTCAATTATTCCAAGAAAAGCCGATTTTAAAAATATTTACACTCAACTTCAAGCAAAGTAAAAGGAATGCTTTTCAGGCAGCTTTGTCTATTTACGCCTGTTTCCTCCGTTTCCTCTCGCGTCCCCTCTCATTTTCTTTCAATTAATCCACTCCACTCTCTATCTCTCGTACACGTTTTTTTCTCTTTTCTGCCTTTATGGCGTACAGTATCGTCGGGCCGCGTATCGTCTGTCGTCCTTGTCGCGCCCCCTTTTTTTTCGTTGATGAATTCAAGTTCACGCCGCGGCGACTGGGAAATACTTCCGGAGTTTGACAAGTTCGTTTAGCCACATTGTACATTACGGCGACACGTGGGGGCCATTCATTATATCGCCATTGTGCGCGGATGCAATTTTACGCAACGATTGTTCTGCTTATTTTCTTGCCTTTTTGAAATGATTGATCGCTAATAATTAGATTATATCACTAGTGGGTGACTCTGTATTTGCTGTTTCTTTGTGTGTAGATTTTTCGAAAGTGTGTAATATTGTTTTCTGCTAAGTACTTTCTAAAATTTTTCGAAGTGAAAATCGCATTCTGGATTGAGTGAGACTTTTACTTAAAAAATTGTAGGGAACAATTTATGTATATTAAATTAATAAAAGCCATACTTGAAATTCATTGACCTACATCTTCATTTTTGAAACACAGAGAGAGACTTTTCTCTCGTTAGTCATGTTTAAAAATACGCACGCTCGAGAGTCTACAGCATTAGTACGTGGACGGTCAAGTTTACTATTGATTTTCTTATTCATGTTCTTACAATAACAGTCTACATTCTAAAATTAACTGTGGGTATGAGAAACTAATTCCGAGAATATTAATTCATTTTTTCGTAATCTATGTTTCTCAAATGAATATCCATCAATTAGAATGTATTCGTTATAGCTTACACCAACATTTTTTTCTGTGTGATTTTATTTTTGAGTAAGATGTTTACAAACTTGTTACAAAGTTGTTACTTTTTTCACGCATATAAATATGTAAACAAAATTTCTAAAGTTTTACATAGCCTTCAGCTATATTCTATAGTTTAAAAGATTTTCAATTCACTATAACATTGAAATAAATGTTAAAATATTTATCTATCTTTCACTTTTCTAAAATAATAATTATTAGAAGAATTAATTAAAATTTGTTGTTATTTTTATAAGTAATTTATTCAAAATACAATATAAAGATATACAATGGAATATACACGTGGTCTAGTTAACAATATAATACAGAATATAATTATGTATGAAATATATAGATGCACTGTAACTGGAATCACTGTAATATTTATAAGTCTTTATCTGTAAATATACACTGATGTGAAAGTAGCTATAGAACTATGTGGTTGATGCGATGTGCGCTCTTCGGTGGCTGCAAATAAAGGGTGCAATAAAGTTCAGGTCAAGAAGGACCTCCCACTTAGACGTGCATAAGCAAAAGACTGTATACATTCAGTTTGTTTGTTGCATGTATTGGTGTGCATATTATCGATGAACTTCAACAAAATTTCAAATGAAATTTTCTACTCAATAATTAAAATTTTAGAATTGTTACTCATAAATATTTTTAGTCTAACCAATCCAGGAAATATCTATTGTTTTAGTGAATTTCAAGGACCAAGATATCAATAGCCAATTAATACATTGAATAGTACTTAAAATTTTATTGTATAAATATTGTCTTCCTGTAGGCATTCTCTTTATGCATACTGAGCAAAATATTCCACTTACGGATAGCTTAGACGCCAAAGAAATGTGCTTATACTGCATGAAATTCCTTTTTGCTATATCAACTACCTTTCTAGGTCACAATAATCAAATCTTTTATTTCCGGAAAGGAAATATTGTTTATTATTTGCACTAATGCAATATAATTCGGGTACGTTAAACGTTCTGATCAAAATGTAAGATGAAACTATTACTAACATAAATATAATTTTTATCTACGTTAAAACTTTCTTTCTAATTCTCAGGGTGAATGAATATTTAACCTATATAAAGTAATATGGATTCAACACTGATATTTTATGTTGCTACATTTTAAAAGGTATTCGAAATACTTTAAAGCAATAATCTAACACATAAAATACATATCAACATAAAACTGGACTTGAAATATCGTTTTTAAAATCGTTATACAATATTGTCAGTTTTTCATCGCAATTCTTAAAAAGAATATTAAAGATCCTAATATTTTAGTAGAAATCAAACCACTTATGAAAAATATTTTAAACTAGAATAATTCAAGTCAATTTTATAAAAATCGATGTAAAATTGTTATAGTTATTAGTCTAAAAATTATTTAATTTATCACTAAAATGAGAATATTGTTTACACGACGTCATATAAGGAATACAGTAGTATAAGAAAATTATTTTACCAGATTCACCAGATTCGACATACTGTGCTTTATGTTATAAAACATTCCTTTTATGACGATGCTGTATGCAGATTGAGTGTTGTATCGCAGCCCAGAACAAAACTCACCTCTCAAGCCAAAACCACCACCAGCATTATTACCGCATTCCCATCAAATCCACAATATCTCCCACCTCTCGCTCCTCAGTTATACAGCCGCATCAGCAGCAGCACCGGCTAATCGGGGAAGGAAGGCGATATGGGAGGAGGCCCTAGTTCCACGAGAATATTAAACAATCGCCTCGTAGCCCGCGTATAGCACGTAAATGACGCTGACTACGACTACAACGACGAGCAGCTGCGTGGTGCAGGCTGTGACTCTCGACGCGCCGCTAGATTAACGCAAATGCGGACGTGACGTAGGCCCTTCTCTCTCTTTCACTCTTTCTCTGGCCTGTATACATATAGCGTTCATTAACGGGCCCTGCGCACTATGTAGGATTTCTCACCGCTGCTGCTGCGTGGCTGTCTCGCTTGTTGTTGCTGAGTCGTAAAGCTTTTGTTCCGTGCGCGATGCGCGCGTTTTTTCAACCGCGACGCACGGACGCGGTTTATCCGTGCATCGCGGCTGCTTATTGGCGCAGGATTGTGGATATGTATGAGTACAAAGATCGCGCAGGAGGAAGATACGATTTAGAATTGTTTTCAGAGGATGTCGGCACCTGTATTTACCTATGCGTGCTTACCGACATTTTTGTATTTCTCGTGATAATAACGTTCCTTATTATGGTAATTTAAAACCAGATGATGGATATCATCGATGAAAACTAAAAATTGACAGACTAATGGAAAATACCTAGATATTTACTGAAGTAAAGCCGCGTTTCTTATACAAATATTGAATGTGACTACTACACATATAAAAATTACCGTGAAACGGTGAATAATACACATAAAAATAATCACTTTAAAGCGTCATACGTCATACCTATACATTTTTCGCGAAGCTAGCCAAAGTTTTTGCTAAAAAAGCCAAATTGGAAAGGTAGCTTTACTCTGCAAAAATATAGAACTCAGCGAATCTTTGGCTAAAACAGTCATCAAATTCCATTGTCCTGAAATTAACGCGGAAGTAGTGCCATTTTTCACCATACGTATATTTTTTAGCTGTTTCTGCAATGCATTTTTTACCGTGTATCGTAGAGCAGAAAATTAGTCGGGTTCACGGTAAAAATTAATGTTAATATTTAATTATGAAGTTGAAGTTTGCACTGTTGCATTGCAACAAAATTCGTAAATTCGTAAGTCGTTCCAAAGTCCAATCAAAACGCCTTTAATGTATTAAATATCGTTGGAAAACATGTTTGCAACATGAATACATAAATTTAGAACCCTTAAACTACCCCTAACTAGGGGTTGAAAATATTCAGAAATTGCACGTGCCTTCCTCGATTTTTTACGCGTACGCTTATGCGAGTCACGAACTTTTCTCTGCGGATTATTGTTAAACAACCCAAAATGCACTCCCATGAATTTTTTTGTAAAGATTGGAGGAGAGGAACACTTTCAAAATGGCGGTTGTGCGTTTGTTGCACGTATTCTATAGCATTCCTCGATTTTTTACGCGTGTGCTTATGAGAGTCACGAACTTTTCTCTGCGGATTATTGTTAATCAACCCAAAATACAATCCCATGAATTTTTTTGTAAAGTTCGGAGGAAAGGAACACTTTCAAAATGGCCGCCGTAAGTTTGTTGCACCTATCATTTATACTTTCTTGATTTTTTAGGCGTGTGCTTATGAGAGTCACGAACTTTTCTCTGCGGATTATGGTTAATCAACCCAAAATACAAACCCATGAATTTTTTTGGAAAGTTCGGAGGAAAGGAACACTTTCAAAATGGCCGCCGTAAGTTTGTTGCACCTATCGTTTAAAATTCATGGGATTGTATTTTGGGTTGATTAACCATAATCCGCAGAGAAAAGTTCGTGACTCGCATAAGCATACGCGTAAAAAATCGAGGAAGGCTATAGAACACGTGCAACAAACTCACAAACGCCATTTTGAAAGTGTTCCTTTCCTCCGAACTTTACAAAAAAATTCATGGGATTGTATTTTGGGTTGATTAACAATAATCCGTAGAGAAAAGTTCGTGACTCTCATAAGCACACTCCTAAAAAATCAAGAAAGTATAAATGATAGGTGCAACAAACTTACGGCGGCCATTTTGAAAGTGTTCCTTTCCTCCGAACTTTCCAAAAAAATTCATGGGATTGTATTTTGGGTTGATTAACCATAATCCGCAGAGAAAAGTTCGTGACTCGCATAAGCATACGCGTAAAAAATCGAGGAAGGCTATAGAACACGTGCAACAAACTCACAACCGCCATTTTGAAAGTGTTCCTCTCCTCCAATCTTTACAAAAAAATTCATGGGATTGTATTTTGGGTTGATTAACAATAATCCGTAGAGAAAAGTTCGTGACTCTCATAAGCACACTCCTAAAAAATCAAGAAAGTATAAATGATAGGTGCAACAAACTTACGGCGGCCATTTTGAAAGTGTTCCTTTCCTCCGAACTTTCCAAAAAAATTCATGGGAGTGCATTTTGGGTTGTTTAACAATAATCCGTAGAGAAAAGTTCGTGACTCTCATAAGCACACTCCTAAAAAATCAAGAAAGTATAAATGATAGGTGCAACAAACTTACGGCGGCCATTTTGAAAGTGTTCCTTTCCTCCGAACTTTCCAAAAAAATTCATGGGTTTGTATTTTGGGTTGATTAACCATAATCCGCAGAGAAAAGTTCGTGACTCTCATAAGCACACGCCTAAAAAATCAAGAAAGAATAAATGACACGTGCAACAAACTCACAACCGCCATTTTGAAAGTGTTCCTTTCCTCCGAACTTTCCAAAAAAATTCATGGGATTGTATTTTGGGTTGATTAACAATAATCCGTAGAGAAAAGTTCGTGACTCTCATAAGCACACTCCTAAAAAATCAAGAAAGTATAAATGATAGGTGCAACAAACTTACGGCGGCCATTTTGAAAGTGTTCCTTTCCTCCGAACTTTCCAAAAAAATTCATGGGATTGTATTTTGGGTTGATTAACCATAATCCGCAGAGAAAAGTTCGTGACTCGCATAAGCATACGCGTAAAAAATCGAGGAAGGCTATAGAACACGTGCAACAAACTCACAACCGCCATTTTGAAAGTGTTCCTCTCCTCCAATCTTTACAAAAAAATTCATGGGAGTGCATTTTGGGTTGTTTAACAATAATCCGTAGAGAAAAATTCGTGACTCTCATAAGCACACTCCTAAAAAATCAAGAAAGTATATATGATAGGTGCAACAAACTTACGGCGGCCATTTTGAAAGTGTTCCTTTCCTCCGAACTTTCCAAAAAAATTCATGGGTTTATATTTTGGGTTGATTAACCATAATCCGCAGAGAAAAGTTCGTGACTCTCATAAGCACACGCGTAAAAAATCAAGAAAGAATAAATGACACGTGCAACGAAATTTCGGCGGCCATTTTGAAAGCGTTCCTTTCCTCCGAACTTTCCAAAAAAATTCATGGGATTGTCTTTTGGGTTGATTAACAATAATCCGCAGAGAAAAGTTCGTGACTCTCATAAGCACACTCCTAAAAAATCAAGAAAGAATAAATGACACGTGCAACGAAATTTCGGCGGCCATTTTGAAAGTGTTCCTTTCCTCCGAACTTTCCAAAAAAATTCATGGGATTGTATTTTGGGTTGTTTAACAATAATCCGTAGAGAAAAGTTCGTGACTCTCATAAGCACACTCCTAAAAAATCAAGAAAGTATAAATGATAGGTGCAACAAACTTACGGCGGCCATTTTGAAAGTGTTCCTTTCCTCCGAACTTTCCAAAAAAATTCATGGGAGTGCATTTTGGGTTGATTAACCATAATCCGCAGAGAAAAGTTCGTGACTCTCATAAGCACACACCTAAAAAATCGAGGAAGGCTATAGAACACGTGCAACAAACGCACAACCGCCATTTTGAAAGTGTTCCTCTCCTCCAATCTTTACAAAAAAATTCATGGGAGTGCATTTTGGGTTGTTTAACAATAATCCGTAGAGAAAAGTTCGTGACTCTCATAAGCACACTCCTAAAAAATCAAGAAAGTATAAATGATAGGTGCAACAAACTTACGGCGGCCATTTTAAAAGTGTTCCTTTCCTTCGAACTTTACAAAAAAATTCATGGGAGTGCATTTTGGGTTGTTTAACAATAATCCGTAGAGAAAAGTTCGTGACTCTCATAAGCACACTCCTAAAAAATCAAGAAAGTATAAATGATAGGTGCAACAAACTTACGGCGGCCATTTTAAAAGTGTTCCTTTCCTTCGAACTTTCCAAAAAAATTCATGGGAGTGCATTTTGGGTTGTTTAACAATAATCCGTAGAGAAAAGTTCGTGACTCTCATAAGCACACTCCTAAAAAATCAAGAAAGTATAAATGATAGGTGCAACAAACTTACGGCGGCCATTTTGAAAGTGTTCCTTTCCTCCGAACTTTCCAAAAAAATTCATGGGTTTGTATTTTGGGTTGATTAACCATAATCCGCAGAGAAAAGTTCGTGACTCTCATAAGCACACGCCTAAAAAATCAAGAAAGAATAAATGACACGTGCAACAAACTCACAACCGCCATTTTGAAAGTGTTCCTTTCCTCCGAACTTTCCAAAAAAATTCATGGGATTGTATTTTGGGTTGATTAACAATAATCCGTAGAGAAAAATTCGTGACTCTCATAAGCACACTCCTAAAAAATCAAGAAAGTATAAATGATACGTGCAACAAACTTACGGCGGCCATTTTGAAAGTGTTCCTTTCCTCCGAACTTTCCAAAAAAATTCATGGGATTGTATTTTGGGTTGATTAACCATAATCCGCAGAGAAAAGTTCGTGACTCGCATAAGCATACGCGTAAAAAATCGAGGAAGGCTATAGAACACGTGCAACAAAGTCACAATCGCCATTTTGAAAGTGTTCCTTTCCTCCGAACTTTACAAAAAAATTCATGGGATTGTATTTTGGGTTGATTAACAATAATCCGCAGAGAAAAGTTCGTGACTCTCATAAGCACACGCCTAAAAAATCAAGAAAGAATAAATGACACGTGCAACGAAATTTCGGCGGCCATTTTGAAAGTGTTCCTTTCCTCCGAACTTTCCAAAAAAATTCATGGGATTGTATTTTGGGTTGATTAACAATAATCCGCAGAGAAAAGTTCGTGACTCTCATAAGCACACTCCTAAAAAATCAAGAAAGTATAAATGATAGGTGCAACAAACTTACGGCGGCCATTTTGAAAGTGTTCCTTTCCTCCGAACTTTCCAAAAAAATTCATGGGAGTGCATTTTGGGTTGTTTAACAATAATCCGCAGAGAAAAGTTCGTGACTCGCATAAGCGTACGCGTAAAAAATCGAGGAAGGCACGTGCAATTTCTGAATATTTTCAACCCCTAGTTAGGGGTAGTTTAAGGGTTCTAAATTTATGTATTCATGTTGCAAACATGTTTTCCAACGATATTTAATACATTAAAGGCGTTTTGATTGGACTTTGGAACGACTTACGAATTTACGAATTTTGTTGCAATGCAACAGTGCAAACTTCAACTTCATATTTAATTACTCGTGTAATTATTAATATGCCTCAGAGTAACTTTTATCCTACCGTGTTGTTTATGATAATATTTATCAGAAATTGACTCAATGTAACGATAGATTAATTTACTTATTGATTAAAGTTCTAATGTACACAAAAGAATGAGCAAATGTCAATACTAAATGCAAGAATGAAGTGCCGTATAGACAATGATTAGACCTCAGTAATTTGGACACGAAGGAAGGTACATTTCAAGGATGCGTCATATTGGGTGTGCCCAAGGGAGCACGAATTCCGAACGTAAAACTATAACTGTATGGATTACTGCGTGAGAAGGGCAATAAACTCAAGCATTAGTGGTTGGGGTGAATATGGATGATAAAAAAATCGAAAGCTATATAAATGACTCATTGATACAATTTTTTATTGCGACAGAATTTTCCTTATCTATAATAAAAAAGGACTTTCAATTCAATTACGCAATAGAATGCATCCATAGTATAAGTCTGAAAATACAAATATTCAAACAATTGATGAAGAAATGTACAGGAAAATTCTTATTAAATTTTGGTTAACAGTTAAGTAGACAACTAGTTGAGTTGAATTTACCTAATAGGGATGAGTATAGTTTACTAGACTAGATGAGAAAATCTTACTTAACTGGTTGAATTTTGCTCAAACATTATAGGTATATTATACTCAACTTATAAAGCAGATTTTACTGCACTGAGTTATATCCATTGAACAAGTAAATTCCAGCGAATACTTAAGTAAATTTTACTAAGGATCTTTTCTTTTCGAGTCTGTGCTAAGAGTGAGTTTTTTATACCTAGTAATGATTCCTTAGGTCAGCTAACTTTACAAAAGGCAAACTGAATATTTCGTAATGGTTATACAATATCATGTACGTATATCTCTCAATGACAATAGTAAAAGAATCTGATTTAACATGAAATATGTTCTTTAAAATCATTCAAATGCATCAATTCATCCTTACAATAAAGAAATTCTATTGTAGATATAATTACTCAAGAATCCATCAGTACTTCAACAACCAGATTAACACGCACGCCCAGTAACTCGTTTTTTCTTTTCCCATTTCTCTTACATCTGCATCTACTGCATCTGACTTTCTCCCAAAAAGGTCGCTGCCTTCTTAGTCGCGCGAGCGCGCGAACGTTAACCTATTTTTCTCGAGCGTCTCGACGCTGCGCTTAAATCATTTCTCTCTTTCTTTCTATATATTTTCTTCTCCTCTTGCACGTCTTCGTCGTCGTTGTCGCGCGCAGCAGCAGCGGAGTTCTGGCTCTTGCACGGCTGCAAAAGGGCTCTTCCCGTTTTCTTGGCCTCTCTTCTGCCTCTCCCTTTCCTGTGCGCGAGCTTTTTTACTTTGCGTTTTTTGTGCACGCGCGCGCGCTCTTTTTGCGTCGGCCGATGCGCTGCTTCTTTGTACTTCTTGTTCTTGTTCTTGGTCTTCTTTTCGTCTTCGTTCTCGTTTTCTTCTTGTTGTCGTCATTCCTCTTTTTATTGCTTGAGGTTTCTGTGCTTTTTTCCGGGAGCGATGCTCATTTGTCGTTGGAAATTGTATAGGATGGATTATGGATAGATAAATAATTAGAACTTTATCATTTTTCTGCATGATTGTTGTAGTTTATTTATTGTAGAACTTGACATGATCAAATTCTCTGCTTGATGAATAATTTTATGGAAAATAATATATGTATAGGAGTTACTTTATTACTTAATTACCAAGATATTGTATTGCTTTGTACACTTTTTTCTTGCGTTAGGTTTCAGAGCCCAAATAAATTTTAAGCCAAAGGTCTTCAAAAAATCTTTGTGTCAGAATTGACAAAGAAAAAGTGAACCACGTAAAGAAGTTGAACCATCGATAAAGCCACTTCTATATATATATAAACTAATTAATGAAGGATTAAGTGTAATTGAATAAAAATTTTCTGAAAAACTAAGAAATCTGATTAAAATACGATGGCCAGATTGATCAGTTCTGCAGAAACACCAGGGAAAGACGCAGTAAAAGTATCAATTTAAGAAAAGGGAGTAAGAGTGTCGATATAGCTTTGTATTGATCCATTACTGGATTTCAGATTATTGTTCTCTGTACAAAATCCGGGACAAACTCACTAGATTGAAGTCTCTTTATTATTAACATAGACGATGCATGTAGACTTTCATGGACCATGAAACTTTTCAGAGGATAACAATGAGCAGCCAAATTAATAGATCAAGGGTACATAAATTGTCTCTTTACAATTCACTCCAGTTTCAATAGGATTGACGTAGTTTAGCTAGAGCAAATTACGATGTAATTCAATTTCAGTGTTTTAATCTAATTATCCATCAGGAAGAAGCTTGACAAACTACTTTCACATTAAAAACAAAAAATCTGCAAAACTCTAATCATAGAAACCGATCATTAAAGTATTGCTTAAATTTCTTCAATAAATATGCAGTGTACAAACCAATCTAAAAGATAACTCAATTAATATCTGCAATCGATTATATCTAAAGCGAATTGTCTCTATACTTAAAATAATGAAAAGTACTTAACCGCAGCCGTGCATGTAACCGCCACGATAAATAAATTAATAAAGTGGGCATGGTACATCCTTCACCTTATCCATCGCTGCAGTATGCGCTCTCAAGCGAATGACGCGATACATCACGCCGTGCATCTCGAAATTGACCGGCGATCTCATCCGCGAAACTGCACTGCCTGTCTGCAAGAGGCTCGCGGCTAAAAATAGCTAGACGCGAGAGCGCTTAGATATGATTCACAGTGCGAATCCGCGGCGTTTGTCATTCTTCGAGTGCTCGAAGTGCGGTGCGAGTATTACGTGTATAGCGGAGATGCGCTGCTACTAATGAGCGATTCTGCGAGAAGAAATGGGTGAGATATGCAGGATAGACGCGGGCGTGGCGATGTAGATCGATGAATAGATGGGCGGCTTTAGAGATAGCAGTTGGAAATTCCACTTTTTGATGTTCTTGGATGATTTTCATCTGTTGTTCTCTAACTCTTTTGACGAATGAAGATTCATATTCTCATGACTGCCTGTAGAAAACTGAATCCATCTAATTTTGTTCACACTTATGTATTTATATATTTATTATTTTATACGTAAATCAGTATCTAATAATGCATTTTATTTGTGTTACAGGTGAGTTGCAGAAATGGCCAGTTATTGTTAAACTTTCTTAGTCACGTAAGTTTGATACCGTATATACACTATATACAGTATATAATTATAATTATAATTTCATATTCAACCAACTATAATTTGTATCATTTAAGTTCAACCAAGATATTTAAAAGCAGAACGCAACAAACCGAAAATTTGTGTTTTCTTTTTGACTGTAATATTTTAAAACTTTATCGACGCTGAACCAACGATACGCGCAATGTACTTCCACAACTTCCTGTCCCTGTGCAACCTCAAACTCCTCTCATAAATAAATTCGATTCCGAAGTTGCACCGAGGCGATGATAATAAAAATGCAACGACGCAACGCCTTCATATTCAACGAGCCGAACTTTTTCGATAAAAAACGCGCTAAAGCTTGCAACAAGCCCTAATCACTTTAGATATTCAAGATCGTTATGAACTCGGAAAAAATATTGTAATTTCTGCTCAACTTGGTTAGGGTCGACAAAGGGAGCATGAAGTTTGGTTCCGGATTTAAATGAAACTTTGGGGATCGTTTTCTGCGCCTAAAAATATTTGATCTCATGGGTCCTAGAACCTGAAATAGAGATACAAATATTAGCATTGTTCATATATAACGCAATGTTAAAAATAAAATATTTATTATAGATATACTATGAATATTAAGGTCTTTTAGGCACCAGAAAACGGTCCCCAGTTTCATAAAAATTCGATACCCGGACTACATTGTTTGAAATTGTGAGTACAATGTAGGATGAATAAATTGGTGGTTATAAGAATTTTTTGGACTGAGTCCTAATGTATGCTTAGTAGACTATTGTCATTGGATAATTAAAAAATATTGAATAATTATGAACCATTTTACTTATTACACATACTGTACACGTATTATCGAATAAAAAGGAAAAATGTCTTAGCATTTGAACAATTATGATAAAATTTTTTGTACATACATTTTGTCAATATAAAATCACGAATAGCTTAAGAATTCAAGGATACCTGAAATTTTACTCATTCCCTAAAAACTTTCTGTCTTCCTACAACTGAATCGTAGAACCCTAGCACTTTAGTTTCATTTAAAATTATTAATTTATTCGAAAGTTATGACAAGGCAAAAATGCATTAAATACGGCGATTTTACGTGCCATTTTCGATTGCTCATAATTTTGGAATGAATTCATATTCTTATACGAAATCAAATACAATTTTAAGCATATTCCGTGTACTTTCTTTTTCGTGTTAAATGTCTTTATTAGCGTAAAATCTTGGTAGATTAATGATCAAAAGTGTATGTACAATTTTTCCCTAAAACAACTCAATTCGTATTAAAACAAGTTATATATCTCAAGAATAAAAGCTTAGTGAGAAAAACTTGAGATGAAACTAAGTGTGCAAGGATTCATTTTTAGCTACCAAAAATATCTCTTAAAGCTTCATCATAATGAGTGATATTACGACGTCCTGGCAATCAGTTTTACTCTTCGTCTTCGAATTACTCATTGTCTCGCATCATCCTTAGATAGCAATCGTCGCCCTTTGTTTCTCCGTGAAAATAAAAGACGCGCCCGTTGATTTACATTAGCGCAGGCTTACCAAGCTAGGTGTTACCGGCACGCCGGATAGGGGCGGTGTAATATATTACAGCATTATACCCCAGCATAAGGCGGTGGCGGTGAGACGCGTGCCAACAAGGTCGTCTGCGCGAGCGAGCGAATGTCGGCCACACGATGCCGGGGTTGTTGTTTGTACGTTGAACTCTGCGCCGCGTAGCGAGCGCGATTATGCTGAGCGGGGCATACTCGCTAGAGAGAGGTTTTCGAGAGAGTTTCCGGTCTGCTTGGCGTGTAAAGTTTGATAGGGATGAAATTTATGGGTTTGATGGAAGAGGGGTTTTAAATGGTTCTGTACAAGTTGTTGATCGAGCATGTTTGATAAAAATTTTTTTAGACTGTAGCATGCGTTAGTCGTCGAATTTCAAAACAAGCAATAATAGTTTGTACGCTGATACCTAGTAAACAATATGTTGCAGACCACCTGACCCGATGAATACAAAATTCGTATTTAAGTGATTTTTGGATAGATTTTATATTTAAGTGGTGGTTTTACGTGTATTTTAAGAGGTTATTGGGTAAATATAATATAATTTAAGAAATGATACGTATAATATGAGTACATAATTCTCCACAAAAATGCAAATTTGTATCTCTGCTCAGTACATTTATAATTATCTCAACTTCACTGGTTAAACTAGGTTTATTACATTGTGAATACTTTTCTTTGCATTATTCAACAGCCTAAAAACCTCATACTGCGAATGACGCATTTCCAATTTAGTCTCAAGTTGTAAATTCCGTAGATATCTGTTTGTAAACAATTTTCATCTCATATGAACTCTAATAAGTAAATTCCACCTATTTTAAGGCGCACATTATAGAGTAAAAATAACTTAGTTTGGCTGGTATCAAATCATTCCACGCGACATTTTGACAAAAGAATACGATATTTTGAATGATAATTTTCTTTATTACAGGCTTTTGTCTTTTTAATAAACTCAGTGGTAGTAAATATTTTTTTGTATATCTACTCAAATTTTCGGAATTGCCACGAAGTTTACTTAAAATTTACACATTTTCAAAGAATCATAGATGTATGTCTTACCGAACAGCACTTATTCTACTTAAACGCGTGTAATAAAACTATATGTATTCCAAATAATCTCTAAATCATAGTGAAGTGTAAAATTAATTAAATAATTAAGTGTAAAATTAAATTAATAGTGTAGTAACTCAAAAATACGTTTTTATGTGTGTCAATTAAAGATATAGATATAGTATAGTATATGTTGCATTTTAATATATTTTTTAATATTTTAAAACTTACTAATACAGTCGACTTTCGTTCATTGAAAAGTCTGGAATACGGAGTCGAAGCTCGATCTCTTGCATTTTAAATTATTGAGAGTCAAGTGTATTAAAGTCCAACGTAACGATTTTCAACCCGACGCTTACGCCTTGTCAATAGAGTCTCTATTTAACTATTGTCATCGAATGACATTTATTCTATTTATATCAACCAAACTTTATTACTTTTAAAAAACGAAGAAAAATATACTCTATCGACTCCATATACTTTAATTATCCTTATAATTGTCACACGAATGTTATTCAACATTAAAAGTTAACTGGAGACTCTATTGATCACTATATGGAGACAAGGCATTAGAATATCTTACCCAGTATAAAGCTCATATAAAGCTAGACTGTGCATCTAAAACACATATGCGTAATAACATAAAACCCGACTATTCACGAGGCCTGAATATCGAGTCACATATCGCGATAACTGATAACATTCGTCTCGCCCGCGAGAAGCGATATCGGAGTCTCACTGCAGTGCACGAGAGAGCAACTCTCCGCAAACTCAATGTATATATATATACCGCTGCACCTCAGGGGAGAAAAAGCGATGTGACAACTTGGTACAACTAGTTTTTTTGTGTTTTATCGACGGGAGGTAGAAAGACCGCGTATTAGAGGGTATATATGGCGTGACATAACCTATATTTCATTTTCAGTTGTAGCTTGCGTCGCGTCGTCGTCGAAGGCTGCATTGCATTGTGAAAATTCCCGAGGTTGTCTTTTATTCTCTTTGAAATCGAAGGATGCGAGCGATGCGACTCAATGTAGATGAAGTTGAAATTTAACGTCTGTCTGGTTTCGCAGACATTATTTTTAGAAGAAATATATTTGTAAAAATATGAAATTGTACGAAAATAGAAATAGTTACTTATGTCTCTTATATGTGTCATCGGTTTATGTTAAATCAATTTAATTTTAATCAAAATATAATTAATTATAAAATGACGCAAACACTTTATTTTACAAATGAAAGAGCAAGCGTCAGCGTTCAATTCTTACTAACTACTCGTAAAAGCTATCGTAAAATGGCAATATGTTATATGTAGTCTACTTATACTCAATTAAGAATTCATTTACCTGCTTATTTCCTAAAGTAAAATATTTTTACTGTAGCAAGTGTTTACTTATAGTAAAATTTGACCTTAAAATGTAGCTACTTTATATTTAAATAATAGATGTATCATTTTCTCATAATATAAGTACTTATGTTTTTACTAAAATATCCTACTTATAAACATATAGGTACTCTCTAAATTTTTTGGAGCGAATTTTCTCTCTTTTGGAGCTAATTTTCATTTGACCTAAGAGTCTAATATTTTTTTTACTACATTTTCTCAATTTATGCATTTTTAAGAAAAGTTTAAGATGGTATAAATACTAAATTTTTTAAAATTAATAAAACTTTTGCAATTTAAGGGGATGTAAAACACTGTCCGATTCCTACGATACCGGCTTATAATTTATACTTTTAAAATTCTCTTTAAAATTCTCTTTAAAATAAATATTTATAAAATACGACATTATATACCTCTACCAGAAATATTCAGTTGATTTTGCAAGAGGTATCATTAACTTAATTAAAAAGTGGGTCAAAAAATGTTAAGAGGATATGGGTAAGCAATGCCCCATACGCGTTGCTTACCACGGAAAATATTTAAAACTGTTTTCCGGTTAGAAATAATACCGGAATCTTTTGAAACTGCCAAAACCAAACATTGCTAATACAATATACAAATTTGCAGGGCATAGTAGTCATTTTTATTTACAAAATTAGTTAAATCTCGAATAACTGTTTAAAATAAAGAAGTCGGTAATACAGATTCCTGTAATAAATTCTATTTTTTTAAGTGGTTAAATATTCCATTTGAATTTGTAAAAAGTATATCTGGTTAAATTTTTAAGAGGTTTTAAATAAAAGCTACCTTTCAAATTTAATTGAGGATTCCTGGTGCAAATAATATTTTAAAAGTAAAAAGCCGTAATTTGAAACTTTGATTAATTTATAGGTTTTATAATACAAATTGCACTCCAACCTAGTGTGAAAGTTAGAATAAATCCTTAGTCACTCTCTAATTTAGAGTGGTCAAATTCACTCGTTTGAAGTGGAACCCCCGTTCACTCTAATTTAGAGCAAATATTTCACTCCATAAAATTTAGAGGGTACCTATTTATTAGTTGGTATTCGAAACTTGAAAGTTTATTATCTTTTAATTGTAAAAGAATGCAACTTTTTCCTATTTTTTTGCTACTTTTATTTGTTCAGACCATACTTCGTTTAGGTTTAATTTAGTAATATGCTCTCACCTTCATTTTGGCTTACCTACCTATAGAGGTCTTTTTTTCCTGAGTTCTCCATTAAGACCCTCTACGCTGATCTTTCGATCGTTTCTCGTTCTAGCTAAATGACTAGCCTATCTTAACGGAAGAGATGTATGTATACTCTTCTTCTGATAATACTAGGTTATTTATAGAGTTTCTTTTATCTCATGATTATATAATTTTCTGTATTTCCTGCTATCGATCTTCGTCCTGTTTTGCTCAAAAACATCTTTCTGTAAGAATACTTTCAATTTACTTTCTTTGCCTTTTGTTAAAGCTCATGTTTTTAATCCATATACAATCACCAGAATACAATCTCGTTTCTTTAATAACTTCTGATTCTCAGATTAGATAGTAACTGAGCTATTAATATTTTGTCAACAGAGTAAAAACTAGCATTTTCTAAATTGTAATCCTTTCCTAATTTCATTTTAATAATCATTCTCTACTTCATTTCTACTGTATATTATTCTGCCGAGATATTTAAATTCATTCACGTTTCAAAGGTCATATTGCATACCTAGAACAACACTATACATGGCAACTTAAAATTCAGATTTTTGGATAAATTGACTAAGAAACTAACAAACATGTTTCATGAGCTAAAGTGCTTATGCTTAAATTTTATTGTTACATCACAGGTCTTCCACCCCATTTTACTAATTTCCAAAGTATAATAGGTACATTATGATTCTTCTATTCGTACGATTTCTTTGTCTTGTTCTGGGGGTGCAACATCGAAAACCTCCAATCGAGCATTCCCCTGTTAACAAATATATTCCACCCTATAAACAAACACGTACCACCTCAAAGAACTTAACCTCCAAACCCCATCCAACTTTATACCACGATCCCCTATTTCGCATTCCTCATTCATTCAGCCAATAAGCCCTTCCACCAAATTCAATCCCAAACTCGAATCCCGCCTTCTCTCTCCTCACCTCGCCACCCCGTCCCAAGCCAACCCCCCCGGAAAAAGGGAAGACAGACGAGGAACACAATCACGAGGGCTCCCATGATGCGTATATAGGCTTCCCGGAAGACGCTCGCATTGCGTCGGCGCAACTCCCACGAGCAAGGGCTGCGGGGAAAAGACCGGCGCGGCGCCACGGCGACTGCAGCTCCCGCGCGCGAGAGAAAATCAATAGCTAGTCAGCTAGATAGCTAGCTGGTTGGTGTACCGTGCTATATACGTATGGGTAGGTGGCTGATGGCTAGGTGTACAGCATATATACATACAGTGCCGGCCGTCGTCTACTCGACTCGATATCGCGGCTCTCTCGCGTACATATAGGAGTATACCCCCCGTGGCGGTATGCCTCTGTCTCTCTTTGCTTTGTTTGTGTGCGCACCTACTGCCTTATTATTATCGTCCTGCGTTGAGCATATTCTTCTTCTTCTGTGTGCAGCAGTGCTCGTTGTATGGATCGGGTCTTTCTTGATTAGAGTGCACAGACTCGTTTGTTTTCCTCATGCTTGTGTGATGATGCTTTGGTGGATGGTGTATAAGGCGCGAGTTGTTGTTTTAGATTGATTTTTTTAGGAATGGTTTGGAAGTGGGATACAACGTTTTAACCAATCGGAACGAGCGGAACCAACGTTAAAACATTAGATTATTGGCACTGATTGGTCCAGTACTTGTAATGCATTGCTTGTATCCTCGTACTGATGAGCTTCGTATCCAGCGCTTATAAATACTAGACTTTTCAAATATTGGCTCTGATTGGCTGAATCCTTATATCTTGCATCGTGTATTATTGTATCCAGCTTCGAATCTAGTACTTTAAAAGTATACTACTGCACTCAAAAGTAAGCTTTTCAAACGTTGGCTCTGATTGATTGAATCCACATATCTTACAGTGTGTATACTTGCATCCAGCTTCGTATCTAATGCTTTAAAAGTACTACTGCAACTATGAAAATTGGAGTTTTTAAACGTTGACTATGATTAGTTGAATCCTTGCATCTTGTAGCTTGCATCATTGTACCTAGCTTCGTAACCAATAATTTAAGAACAAAGAATCAAAAGCAATGGAAATTTAATTGGACTCTTTTTCTTTCGTAACCTTAAAGTCACACAGCTATAACTTTAAGTTCGACTATTATTATATAACTAAGGTAAACGTACTAATGCTCGGACGCTTAAGTCCAATAATCGGACAGTTGTTCATAGCTCTGCATATTTTTAAATAAAATAATATTCATAACGTTAATTATAAAAATCATTTAATCGATCATTACTCTATAGGTCTCGGGTGATTATGAATTATTTCATGTATCTAATAAACACTTATTTTCAATATTGTCCGATCATAGGGACGTGTCCGATCATTGGTAAGTTTACATTATATACTTTTGCTCTTTATATTTTTATACAATTCTTTGTTCTGTGTAAGGTCCTTTAGTACGGATCACCTGAAAAATTGTTTTGGTAGATTGGTTGAGGTTAAGGGAGCAGGCCTGGAGTAACCCAAAAAAAAATTTATTTTTATTATAGTCCAGGAAATTTTTTATATTTAAAAGCAATCATTCTGAAAAATTTTATGCTATAAATACATGGTAATATCTTAAATTTTACCATTGTAAAACCTCATAATCTTGATCTTACGCGTCACAATGAATCACGATTTTCAATGCCATATTTATTAAAGTTACTGTGTTTCTCACACGATTGCAGGACATGATGAACGAAAATATTTTTTTTACGGTTATTCGACTCCTTTTGACATGTATTACAAAAAAAGCGTAGCACTTTTTCGTTTAAATATTTTTTATTATTTTTTTTTCGTAGACCCAACCGATTTAAAGAAGAAATAAAATAAAAAGTTTGTAAAAAATTGGTTAGGTCATCGAAAAAAAATAATTTAAAAATTTTTAACGAAAACGTGCTTTGCTCTTTTTGTACTACATGTCAAAAGGAGTCGAATAATAGTTAAAAAAAATTATGTTCATCATGTCACCTACAATCGTGTGAGGAACACAGTAACTTTAATAAATATGGTATTGAAAATAGTGATCTATTGTGACGTGTAGGATCAAGATCTTGAGGCTTTACAACGGTAAAATGTAATATATTACTAAGTACATATAGCACAAATATTTTCAGAATGATTGCTTTAAAGCATAAAAGGTTTCCTAGACCAGTTAAAAAAAAATTATTTTTTGGGTTTAACCCAGGTCTGTCCCCTTAAGAAAAATGAAGGAACGATTTCGCTGATACAGCTGTGGGAGTTCGGCATTAGTTAGCAGCGACCGTTGAGATTTCCGCGTCTCTGTTCTTAATCATCCTGCAGACTGGAATCAGTATCTATCAATCAAGTATTTATTGGCTATGCGCTATTTTGAAAAGAGTCAATAAGTTGTGATTGAAAGTTCATTGACATTCGAGGCTTAGATTGTTCCATGATTGTTGAAAAAAAATTGTAAGAAAGTACTTGTATGCGAGGCTATTGATATTTTCTCCATTGTGTTTTTGTTAAGTGTACCTGTGCTTCAGAGATTCGTGAAAATCTGTATAGACAAAATGCTCCTTCTTTGTACTTACAGAGGAGATTCTGACCTGTGTTCGAATGTACGAAAATGCAAAGTAGTAAATTATCCAATATTTGATTTTAAAGATAAAATACAAGATGGAATCTCTACTTGTAATATTGATTCAATGCACTTAAATGGTGTATGTTCAAACGAGGTTGCAAGTTAATGAAGATCAAACAGTATATTCTAAGCAGGTACATATAAAGATATTTTTAATTATGTCGACTGAATTCGCTATTTTCATATCCAATCTAAAAAAGATAAAGAATGTCAGTATATTCTTTATTAGCTGAAACTGAAGCAGTTAGTAACTACTATGTATTTGTAATATTATCTTAGTTAGAAACTAACCAGAAAATATTTGAATTTCTAGTTCAGTGATTGTCTTCATGAATGCATGAGTTAATATCTTGACAAAACAGAAACTACCACAATCGCATGACCTACAAGTGCACGTGCAAGTAGAGTAAAGTTCTACCGCGAATATTACCTCTATAATCCTCAATTCGCATGTGCTGTACGGTAACGCTTTCCAATAGCAATCTTAATAAGATATAATAAGATATATAGGTATAAGCTTTCAAGTTAATGTGTGCAATACGGGTCATCTATTATTAGTAATGATAGTGACATTGGCACTACAATTAGAAGGAAATGTTATTGTGCAGTGCACGCCAACATGTATGTACGATGGAACATAGTATTCTTGGATGGGTTTTTGTATACTTATACTTTTTACAAAAAATGAAAATTTTATATAAAAGCAACCATTCTAAGATTAGTTAAAACTATTTTTAAAGCAGTGACTAGCTACTTTTTTATTAATTTTTCAGAAAATTCATTCATTCTAGTCTAAAAAGCTTTTTATAAATTGTCTAATTTCTTTAAGATTATTTTATTTTATTATCATACGATATGTTAGTGCATGTACTATTGCTAGAATAAAATTGACAATTCGATTATCGCAATAATTTAATTTATTATAACTGCAGAAGTTCTCAAAATAGAAGCGAAAAAATATCTATAAATAGTCGGGTAATTTGTTTCTTGCATACTCTGTTTATATATCATATTCTAATACATCATCGTATGTTTTCTTTGTAAACTTTTCAAATCATTACAATACATCAAAAACTGAAGAAGATCAGCAATGCGTATGTACATGAATTTTAGTGACGTCATATTTAAGTTTTTGAACTGTACTAAGATTTTACGTCATCATAGAAGCTATATCTTTTTCAAATTTCCTTTTCTCAAGAAAATCAAACGGCAAAAATTGAAATTAAAAAGGACTTAATGTCTATCCTTATCATAGATAGTTACCGACGAAAAAAAAGATTTCTTGTAACAAACTCCCAATTAGCGCAAAAAAGAGCAAAATGACGTCCTTATTCTAATAACGAGGTTATAAGCAACTTCCGACTTCCAAATACAATTTAAAAGGCACGGTCTTTAAGCTCTCAAGCGCAATAAAACAAAATAAAATCCCAATCTCATACATGTTCCACTACATATTCTAAGCTTAACAGCTGCACAACATATAAATCACCACCCAGCTAATCTCAGACGAGTCTCCAGACGATTTTCCTGCGGCAGCAGCGCTTCTCTCATTCTTTCTCTCTCTCCACTCGCACACTCGCAAGCACATCAAACAGTCAGCCACAGTATACTCGAGCCTCTGCGTGCACGTCGCTCTTTTTCTCGCCCCCTCGTGACTTCCAGTTTCGCCACAACCACCACTTCGCAACGGACACACACATCCACACATTACGCGTGTACATGTGCGCGTGTACCAACATTGGGGGTGCATGCGCGGTCGCCTTGTTTCCCTTTCTCGTCGCGTCTATCCGCTGTACGTATGTACAGCTCGTCGCCGTCGCATGCATGCACCACTTTCTCCTTCTTTTTGTCTTGATTTCGTCCCCTCAATAATTGACGAGGCGCGTTCCACCGACGACGACGACGACGACGACGACGGTATACATATGTAGGTACGTTCATGTATATCACGATGAGGGCGAAGGTCGCGCGCGCCTCGGAAATAGAAGACTTGTGGAGTCTATATACATCGGGCGAGCCTCTTCTTGCTTGATCCTCTTCTATACCTGCTTGCTGGTTCTTGCTTTCTTTTTGAAGCGCGCGCTACTTGAAATGGAGAGCGAGAGGAGAATGAGAGATTTCTAAGAAACGACGGTCTTGAGTTGCTTTTTTTTCGTATTTTTGGGGCCGGCTTTTTTGTTTTTTATATTATAATTCATTTTTACGCAATTGATTGTACTTGGAAGCATGCATTTTATGAGATTTATTAATAAAGAAATCTAGTTTTTATGAATACATATCATTCATTTTACAATTTACTCAAATACTAAAATCGTGGTGAATAAAAAGGAATTATATGATCAAATTCTTGGAACAATAAGGGATCAAGTATTGCTGCGTAGTACCGCTCTTATTTTACACCATTGTGCTTTAATTAAACTCAGAGAGCCAATTGAAATATGTTTTTAGAATTTAAACGTTAAAAGTAACAATCTACAAATTTATTCTATGTAATATACTGATATAATCAAAAATGTTTGTAAATGTCAATAAAATTTTATCCCAATGTAAAATGGATAGGCTTGTGACATTACCTTTATAAAGCAATAATCAACTTTACTTGCAGCTAAAAATTTTATAAATTTATGCTAAAGGAACTGAAACTTCATGTGATAAAATGCATTAAATATATGCATAGTCGCTTTTTTCAATTTCATATGAAAATATAACAGTTATGTGGAAATATTACATATTTATATGTAAATATTTTTGTCTACATATTTTAAAATTATGTAATTTTAGTTGAATTTATTCTTATTTGTAAATAGGATATATGCTTTTAGTTAGTTATGCATTTTTTTAGACTTACTAAATTAATTGTTAACGATTGCATGTCACTTCACGATATTATATGTGCTTTAGCATCGTGATTTGATTGTATAAATGTAATTTTCTCTTTTTATTTTATAAATTATTATTTTATATAATTAAGACAGTTTTGTGATTTCAATTAAGTCTGCTTATAACAAAATTTGAAACATCTGTATGCAGTATGATTTATACGTTGTACAGTTTCACAAGTCTTCAAGCGTACATCACCTTTTCTCTGTGAAATGAATTATGAAGCTAATTTTAGTCTCCAAGGAAGTTTTATAATCATATGCAATACATCATTCTCAAGTGTCACTTTAAAAAATACGTTAGATAGTACGAACCGAATGAATGAATTACCTGTGCAGAAATTAAACAATTTATATTTTAAATACTATGATGATATTATTAAATAAAAAATAAAACAACAATTACTATTTCTGTTAATCATAGTATTTACCAAATTTTACTGTAAATAAAAAGAGCAGAAATGTGAAAGATATTTCCTCGATTGAAAATCTCAGATAGGACAATTTATCCTATAAATATAGTAATTTTTATAGAAAATTGAGTGAGACGTAAAAATAAAAAATAATAAATTGTGCTATATATAAATTCTCTCTGTGTAAAAGCCATAAAACATTAAAAGAAACACCATTCGAGTCTACCATATAAAGCGTTTTTTTCTCTCTCTTTCCATCAGGTGTACCTACGGCCCTATCGCTTGCTCACGGCCTATCGTCGGTCTCATTATACGCGTACACGCACGCATAATGTATATTGCCGCTCGCCCACGCACGCACACAAAATATATACAACACGAGCAACTTCAACTTCTCCTCCCGTAGGTGTCGCGCTGTGCACATGACGGCACTGGCGCGTAATTGCTCTTAATTCGGCGTAAGTGTTCGCTGTGCACGACGACGGGACTGACCCCCGAGAATGTATATATCGTCGGTTGGCTCTCTGTAGCGTTCACTTTTCTCTGAGCTCGATTTTTTTAACAGTCGCGATGATGTATTGAGTCTGCGAGAGATGGAGATGGAGCTGGATGTTGAGGCTGCGAGGCGCGATGACGCTTAGATTTGTTAGTGTAGAATGGAGTAATGTGTAAGAAGTGAAGGTATCCTACTGAAATAGCTGTTCAGCTTTGTTTTTTAAAGAGAATAAGATAAGTGCCAATTGAAGATTAAAAATAATATTGAAGGATCTAATAAAAAGTAACCTCACGTTTCGAATTTATTTTAAAAAATGGGAAATTCAATAAATGTGAAAAATTCTTTATCCTGAAAATAATTCACTACTTTAATAATAATTCATCAAAAATTCAAGTCTTGAAACGATAATTTTTTAAACCGATATTCAAATAAAACCCAATTATTGGAGTTTTTGTCATGAAAATTGTTATGTAAATGGTTTAGCAAATACAAGAGAATATTCAATTAGTACTTTACAATGATTTTTTACTAACTTTTATAACGTAATTGAATTGTGTATAACTCTAAAGCGTTAGTTAATTATCTATTATAGTTGTTTTTACTTGCTCATTACGTTTGATTGCATAACATTAAATTTGTTCGAGTTTTTCTTTTCATTAAAGATTAGTAGGTTCGTTAAGGTCATGTGTTTTATGCAGGATCATCATTGGTATAATCTTTTATTTGCATAATAACACTTGATACAAAAATTGCGTGTGTTATTATCGTTGATAATCAATGTATATTTTGAGTATATATTTATATAATTATTCTAATTATATAATTTTTGTATTACGATTTTATTTTGCATTGCTATATACGATTAAATTCTAAACATAGACAAAATTATTAGTTAATTCCATGTATTATTTCAAATTTTATTTTTATAAAATGTATGCCTATTCGTAATAAATTAATCACATTTCTTTTATTTACGTTACGTTTCTCCTGTCCTGATTTTCATTCACGAATACACGCGGGTCTCGCTGAATGAGCGGACTAATTGTTTGCGATCCGCAGTGTGCTAAAAGCGTTGATTACGAAGCGAGGCAATTAAGTATGTAAAGCTCCAACTCTTTTCTTCTCGTTCTTTGCCACTGAGTGCACGTGTAGCGGATTTAAAAATAGAGAATTCTAAAGAGCGTTACCGAATTCGTTTGCGCGTATCTTCCGCAGTTGTGCAACCTTACGTCGGAGCCAATTGGTTGTAAATCGAGTTTAATTTTCAATAAGAGTTTCCGTTATCGTGTTTTCATCTTCCAGAAAGAATATGTGCCGAGCATCAAATTAATTTGAAAATTTAATTAAGATTGAAAGTTCCGATTTGACTCGAAAGCAGAGTGACTGGATAGTTTAGGAGATATGTTTAAGTGATTGAGTTTCAGATTTGACTTTGTTAAGCCAAGATTTAAGTATCTTGAAACCAATTTAAAAACAATTAGTTCAAATTTTGATTCATCATTTAGATGCTTATTTTTTATGTCACGTAGAATTATTATGGTAATGAATATATTACTGATTCACTTGTAATAACAATAGATGTAATTAATGAAAAATTGCTTAATACTACTATGAAAAAAGAGACTTATTCGTTTAAATATATTTTGGGTCTGACTCAATTTTCGAATTTATATATTTATTTTTTACCTCTCTTCCACTGGTGAGTCACAATTTCAGTTTCTTATATATAAAAAATAAAAAAAACAATGAAAACCTTAGTAAGCTTTGAGTTTATTATCTTATATCGTACTCCCACATGTATATGAAATACGATCGTATTACAGGAAATAGATTTTACAAAAGAATATTGGATACGTATACAGCTAGTCTTCAACATTATATTAAGTGAGGATTTAAAATACAGTATAACGTGCAACTAGTGCCCAAAACAGATGATTGAAAAGAGTATAAGAAGTTATATCACGAGATATTAGCTCAAATAATGCTATCATGTATAAAAAAAGATAAAAACAAAGTTGTACGAACAGCAAAGTGTATCTTTCGTAGCGTGCGAAAAACACTTTGTATCTGTTAAAAGTGCGCAAATCGAGCACTTCTCGCACGCTATTCTAGCATGAAAAATCGAGCTTCTAGCACAGAGTTGCAAAAAATAATGTTTTAAAAGCCCTTAAAAATTTATTTCTTGCTCTAAAGATTAAATAAATTTTCAATATCCAGCACTTGCGATCAAAAATGCAAAAAATTAATATATTTTCTCGCTTCAAAAACAGTGATTACATCAACCCAATCTGTCCCACGAAATCCAAGCAACCTTGTCCAGAAAAAAATTACAATAAAAAAAGCCACCATCCACATCCCAACAACAAACAAAAAAAGAAGCAAACTGATATACCATCGAAGATTTCCGTTCGATAAACCCATCTCTATCCATTAGCAGACGAAGCGCGTATATAGAACGCCGTTCGCACACACACGTGCGCTTATACTTGCCTTTATCAGGCTGTTAAATCAATAAAGCCCCGTTGACATTTAGACTCGCGCTCGCTCTTCTCTATACACACACATACACATCACACGTGCACCTATATAGGTTACAGCGAGTAAGCATCGCCGCGCCCACCGCGACCGGATCGTCATCGTCGTCGTCGCACACACAGGGCGGCGGCGTCTCTCGTTTATCGACTTTGTTCCGGGTTGACGCGCCTCCTCGCGGCTGGCTGGCCGACCGGCGGGCTAGTCCGCTAATGAATTCCTAATTGGGATTCGCGATTGAGAAAATATGCGAGCGCAGCTGGGGCCGTAGTACGGTAGTCATATAGATGTATAAGTCGTCGCTGATGCGCTTCGTCGTGCATGTCTAAGTCGCGCCGCGGGGTAGCCGATCATCAGGTGTATACGTAGATATAGGTATATGGGTAGTTATATATAGGTAGGTGCAGCGGGAGTGCATACATATGCAGTTGGGTATCTTATATATAGTGAGAGATGGTCGTGAGCGTGAAGCCATGCGAGGAATGTGGTTTGGTAATTGGGTATGGGAATTGTACGGATTTGTCGGTTTATTTACGAATTAGCCTGAATGATTAGGTTGTTAATTGGATTTGTATTAAACAAGATGGTTTTTGGAATTTTTGGGCTTGACGATTATGAATTCAATGCCAGATTTAATACTGGTAGATCAACATAGTCGAATTTATGATTGATGAAGTATATATCTATTTTTATATTTATAACTGGAGTAATATTAAACGGCTCGACACTTGAAACTCTGGATTACTCTGAGAAACGAGATTGTTTATATCTAGTACGATTTCTGAACTATTAAGTTAGCATTTTTGTTAATAGATAAAAAATCGTGACTTTAAGAATCTCTACACTCAAAATTCCTCGTAATCAAATTAAAATTCAAGGAACAAGTCAACCATAATTTTCATTTTCTTGAATTTTATTTTGAGTCAGAAAATGTCTAACAATTAAAGGATCTAATTTTGAATGAAATGAGTTTTTCATAATATTTCAAACGTTATGAAATTATTCTCTCAGTATATAATCACATAAGATATAATTAGTACTTCAATCCAGCAGAATAAAGGTTCAAAAACATTTTGATCTTCAAAACTTATCTCTAATTGGTTAAACGCCTTGATTCTCTATTCAAATTATGAGTATATCATCAATAAAAACAACAATTAAGCAAGATATTATAATACTTAATCCTCAACCGAGTCTTACAATGAATTTCTATATTAAAGTTGAGTTTACAAGTCACTGCGAGTTTTCGTAAAAAATTAACAATTCACGGTTACGTTTGATTAGTTATTAGATTTTCCGGTTGTAACCCAAGATGAGACTGTTTTAATTTACAATAGCCCTGCTAGAAATCGAAACCACTTTGAGAGTAAACTGAGCCGTCTTACGTTGAACTACCGGCTAGCCTAGTATTTGTCCAGTAAAACTGTACCAGAACCGGATTTAAGATCAGATCGGATTTCTATTGATACGCTGAGATGCCTCGAAGCTGCCTTACTTCCTTCTATGCCATACTTTCAATTATATAACCTACACTCAGAAAAATGGTATCTTGAACGATATAGAATATTTTAAAATAGTTTGCCCTTATACTTGTTCTTCATTTTGTAAATTATAGTCTTATCTTTTTGCGTGAATCAAATGTGTCTTACATCAAAACCTTAGGGTCATACTTAAATTGAAACAGATACATATTCTTATGAGATTCAGTTCTATTGGCATGAAATTTTTCATTCATGTCCTTATCCGTCCATCGTCGTTTATCATTTCCGTAATTACAAGATTCTATTTCAATAAAAATGATTCTCTCTAAATTAATAGCAACGTTTCGGTTTGCAATAATTATTCTCTTAGCAACTAATTCAAAATTATTATTTTTGGTTCAAAATAATATTTCTCTAAATGTAATTCAGAGTAGGATAACTGCACCAGTGAATGACGATCTAAATGACCTGGTCAAGAAGCACTGCATTTCCTTTGTATTATTTATAATTACATCACAAGTTTTAATAATTTGTTTTTTTATACTTTTCTTAAGTATCGAGGCCATTCAATTACTCTACAATCAATAATTATCGTTACCATGATTCTAGAATTTACAGACCGTATAAGTATATGACATTCGTGAGAGTCCCAAACAACCTATCCACCATTTAAATGCCCACAAGTTCACCACGCGATCGTAAACAAAAATAACATACCTAGCTCATCTTAGACCTCGGTCGTCGCATCATTGCCAATTGTTCCGAGCTGAGACGATTGACCTCCGAGCGAGCCTCTCTCGCACATACATTTATATATACAATATATACATCTACACGTGCACACATATGTACCTATGCGCAAAGAAGTGCAGGTTGGAGACGATGGATGGATGGATGCATGCTGCGGGGACAGCAATGGCAGCGTAGGAATGTCGCCGGTCGTCGTCTTCGTTCACTGCGGCTACATTTCTCTCCTTTAGCGTATATAAAGTGAAATGGTCGAGGCAGTGCCGGTTTTCCTTGAGGGACCCTAAGAGTTGTGCAGCAAAAAGCGCAAATTCGAGTTTTTTGCTAGGGTAGTGTAGCACGCGTGCGCTTGGTTTTTTTTGGTAACGCGGTAAGATGTAAGGTGTTAGGTTGAGCGTTGCTTTTTAACAGGATGCATGGTGGGTACTTTTTAAGTTCTGCGTACATAGGGTAGTAAAGATTGTGTTTTTATCATATTATTGTTACAGTTTTGTACAAACATTACAAACTTAATTTATATTTATTAAACCAGTTTTCTAAGCTTTCTAAGTTCTTATTTTTGTTTATATTATGTTTCTGAAGAGGGATACCAATGGATATAAGCAGCTGAAACGTTGATTAATATGTACTGAATAAAAATAGGTCTATATAAAAGTTGATTGACAATGAAATCGAAAATTTCTTGTTCTTGAATTTTCTTACCGATAACATTCACTAAATGTTACATAAGCTTCATTAGGAGAAATACAAGGTGTTTGTTCTTCCCATCTATTACAGTTGAAAGACTGACTCTTAAAAGTAAGGATTAGAAACTATGGCGTTCTATTCGTGTCTTGCTCATGTTCTACTTACCTATGATTCTCTACAGTCTTTAGAGTGTATGTACTTAAAGATCTTCATTGTCATTTGTAAGTCTCCCTGACATTTATTTCTTTTATTAAGAAACGTCACGAGTACAAACTAGTGGGACAACTATTAAGCACGCTTAGAATATATTCATTTAAAGAAGGTCTTCGCTAAATATAGGGCATAAAACAAAAAATGATATGAGAGTTTATAAAGGTCCTACGATGAAACTAAGGAAATGTACTTAATAATAGTCCATAAGTAAATGAAAAAAAAATTGGTCCAAACAAATCGTGACGTCACAAGTGTAAATATTGTCAATTTAAAAAATATTTAGTTAAATCCCAATTTTCTTTTTATTTGTTAACCAATTTTAATGTTTCGGGGTTTATTTTTTCCCTTAAACATTTCTCTACAACGTTAATGAAAGAAATTTACAAAATAATATATCTGTGATTAGAGAAAGCAAATTGTTTATAAAATTTTACACGTTTACTTATAAATCATAAGCTTTCTCTTATTACAGATATATTATTTTATAATTTTCTTCCGTTAACTTTATAGAGAAATGTTTAAGGAAAAAAATAAGCCCCGAAATATTAAAATTGGTTAAGAAATACAGAAAACAATTGGAGTTTAACAAAATACTTTTAAATTCACAATATTTACACTTGTGACGTCCCGATTTTTTTGGATCAATTTTTTTGTCATGTAGTTATGGACTATTATTAAGTACATTTCATTAGTTTTATCATAGGATCTTTATAAACTCTCATATAGTTTTTTGTTTTATGCCCTACATCTAGCGAAAGACCCTCCTTAAAAA
The DNA here is from genome assembly GCA_949152435.1 of Gastracanthus pulcherrimus. Lineage (NCBI taxonomy): Eukaryota > Metazoa > Arthropoda > Insecta > Hymenoptera > Pteromalidae > Gastracanthus > Gastracanthus pulcherrimus. Next base: position 103,802,322 of record OX424572.1, read on the forward strand.
CCTAATAGATATGTCTATAGACGTATCTAATAAAAAAATATTATTATAGTAACTAATATATATTGTGCTACAAAACGAATATTGATAAGCCTTAATTGATTAGTAATAGTACTTTATATACGCAATATTTGCGTGAAATATGTCGATTTAAAGCCTGTTTTGTGGGCGTGTAATGCAATCGTACGTAAACATACAAAATAATGTTTGAATCTCGGGCGTTGAATGTTGCGCTCCGAGTGGCAATCTCACAACACAAGGATCACACTAAAGAGTGAAATTCCATGCCTGAGTTGTAAAAACATTATTTTTTAATGGTAGCGTAAACGTGGCATTTTACGCTCGCTAAGCTGGTAAAAATTTACCAATAATTGACTAAATCTCATGAAAGAACCATTCACACCTTATTCACATAACTGTCCATAAACCGTCGTTCCTGTAATCATATAAAAATCGTCGTTTAATAAAATGACTGTAGACCGCACATCGAAGACGAAAGAAACATTACTATACAGATTTTATCTAGCTACTATAGATTATTCAGGCGATTCGGCTGCTGTGTGTATAATTTAATGCGTGTGACATCATCGTAGCTGGTGCGTGACGTAATCCGGAGCCGAGGCTCCGGCGGGCCGCGCGTGCGATTATTGCACGTTCAGTATACGGTGTTTATTGCGGACGGTAGATTGACCGGACGGTTTTAAAGTTGGCGTGTACACAGTCTGGCGCTCCAAATTTTAAAATTGAGTCTGACATTGTACATACTGATACTAGTAGAGGGAAAACATTTTAAGGACCTTTTTAAATGCTAAGTGTTAAGTGTTATTTATTTTCTACTATAAAGAATATAGTAGATATAATTTTAAAATTATTAAATAAATGATTGATTATAAATAGATAATATTATATTTATGTAGAATATTGAATCTATCAAGCAGATATGTAAAAATACATTTAACTAACATTAAACCTTTCGAAAATATAACATAACAACGTAAACGATAATTCAATAATGGTATTTGACTCACTAAGTATAAGTACCTAAAAAGTGCCTGAATTATAAATGGCCGTGTGGAGTAAATTTTTATGAATATTACTATGTGGGTATTTATAAGTAGAGCTATTTTTGAACGCTTAATCATACTGCACTTACAGTCATTTTGTTTAATAGTAATCGAGGAAGTCGTTAAAAATTATGTTAAACATCGTAGGTTCTTCGAGATAGGAAATTTCTCCGCCACGCGGTATCGCGCCGAGGATGTTGCGTCATAATCATTGTTAGTGCCCTCTGTGAGAGATGGGAGTGTCAATGTTTGCCAAGGATAAACAATACATTGGAATGCCATAGAAATATCGTAAATTTTTAATCAGGTTGTAAATACCTGTCCATTTTGAAAATTAGAATTGGCATCCTTGATGTCGTACATTAGTCCGTACATTGTGCCCATTTCTTTAACATTTATATTTATTTATTTTTTTATAATTATACAGAAATTAATTTATATTGCTATATATACATCATTTAAATCTGATAGAGATATTCTTAATCATCTGCACGCTTCATTGAAAGTAATTCGTATTGAAGCTTTTGAAATAGTACATCTCATTGATTAAATATACCTTCTAACCAATAATAACCATAATAACCATACGGATTATTTTTCGCCAAACGTAAATGAAATTGTAATAAATAAAATAACGTAACAATTATTTAAAATAATTAAATGTAAAATATCTAGTATTTTTATAGAGAATATTCCATTTAAAACTTCTAACAATGTTATACGATGAAAGCTCGTTTTCAAACATGTATTGATTTTCAATATAAACTTCGAACTAACTTCTCTTGTATATTGTATATATTGATTAAACTGTTTTCGAAGGAATCTTTGAATTTATGGCATATAAAACTGCATCATCAGTTGTATTTCCCTATCCATTTCTATAAAATTTTAGCAACCGTTATTGGTGAAATTGCGATGCAAAAATATACAGTCAAAAAGTTAAGCTGCATTTAATAATAATGCTGACTGGTATCACTTTGCAGAACATTTTTCAACAAACATTGTATGTTAAAGAAATATGCCATTTTGATGAATTTCTTAAAACATAAGTACGTGATCAAATTTCCATGTCCTCGTTCATGTCGATATGTGTCACTTATTTAGATTGCTGTAAAATCAATTTTTTCCTGAAACTTACTCTATAAATCTTGAATATTCACTTATTATAAGTTGAAAGTAGCTTCTTTATTAAATAAATGAGCAAAGCTGAATGTAAAATAAGTGCATATTTACGTATTGTAAGTGATTTTCACTTATTCATATTTAGAGAGTAGATAACTATTTAGAATTTGTTATCATAGTATTTTTTACAACTAATAACAAAAATTGATTCTTCACCTTTTCTACACGTGTATAAACATCTTCACAGATCTTGAAAGTACAAAAAATCCAAATTAAAAGGCCAAAAACACAGCTTAAATAAAAAAAATGATGAAAATTCAGGTAATACCGTAGCATTATGCTTAAGCGCGTTAAGCAACGATTGTCTATACTATATATAGGCATAAATTGAAAGAAAAAATACAACAAGAAATTATCATAAAATATTTTTTATACACGAAACTAACGAGAACGATAAAATTGTGATTACAGGAGTGCCCTTAAGGATTGGAAGGGGCTTGAGCTGTTGGTCCCGGTGAGGGGGGCGGCGGCGGCGGTCGCGGCTACAACGACAACAACGGCAACAAAATGACGACCGACATCTCGGTGCAACGCACGGGCTGGGACCCTACGCTCCAGCAAGAGATCGTCGACGAGTACGAATACGATGGGGGAAACTCCAGCTCGAGGCTCTTCGAGCGCTCGCGCATCAAAGCACTAGCTGGTGAGGAATCTTTTCTGTACATTCGGGAATTTAAAAGAGGAATGTGCTTATGCATTGGAGATATAGGGATAATAGGGATGCATACGTATATGTACTCGCGTACAAATAGTGAGATCAATAAAAGATCAAAAATTGATTTGTATAGATAATGTCCGATTTTTACATGTTTTAAGACGAAGAAACCTTCCTTAGGCAAAGATTATTTTAGTCTCTTAATTTTTGCGGAAGAAGTCGAACAAATTCTAAAATAATACAAAAAATTTATAATATTTTAAATTCGGTAAAAGAAAATTGAGTAAATATCTTAAATAACTCACAGAAGAATTAAAAAAAATTCATCGTAAACGTAATAATTGTAAAGATCGTAGAAAGATCATAAATTAATCATTGCCTTATGAAGATCTGTCCGTCTTAAGAACTGTTAAAATCGGACATTTTCGGTACATATCAATTTTTGATCTTTTATATCTCATTTTTCTCGCGTGGTATGACGCAGACCGAAATTATTTTCTTTGACATAAAGAGAAATCCTTTTGATTCAAATATTTAAATATGCTCACATCAGTTGTTCCGATTATTATTTTGTAGATCTAAGTCGATTACAAGTTCATCTATAATAACACGCAATTATTTTCCTCTCGGATGTACCCGATCATTGGTCCATTTACCTTATGTCACACCAATATTCACGGCGCACATTTAACACTTATTCTACTTTTCGTGCGAGGAGGCAAGTGCAGAGCGAGTGTGCGCGCACATGCCGAGCCGACGCCTCGTTATGCAACGCCCGATGCTCGGTGTACCCTCTCCTGTTCTCCCGGTTTTAGCGCTGTTGTATACACCAGCGGCTGCGTATCTCGACGATTTTGCAGATTGCCTGTTTCGGCTCATTGAATTCTGCTATTTTTCATGTTGTAAATGCCTAGTCTGCATTTCTTTGTGCAGACTTAATGAAGGATCAAAGCTCTTCGAGATGATTTTGTTTTATCGCGCGATCTTTTTTATTTTGAGATTTTGAGATATATAGTAGATTTGTTAAGTAAAGACATAAAAGATTTAAGTCTGCTGGAGTAGCATATCCTTAGGTGTAAATGGTTATAAAGCTTTCTGAACGAAGAAAACTGAATTTCCAAATGGTTTTATAATCGAAAATAAAATACAAGAACGTTTTAGATTTTTTGGAATTTTTGCGAAATTTTGAATGAATTTCGAATGAGCAAAAAAGAAAATTTTGTGGCAGATTGCCTAGGTTACGTTGGTGCAAAATTGATTTAATTTTCGCATAATATATATATTGTTATATATATATATACAAGCCAAGTTCAAGTGCTAGCCAAGGAAAAAAGTCGCTACATATAGTTCAATGCCAAATTCAATTCTCAGATGAAATTTATCTGCTGCTTCTTAGAACGACAGCTAAAATACACATGACTTATACGAACTATCTCAGAATTAGTATTTTTTTGTGTATAATATATTGAATAATAATTGATATAAATCATGCTCTCCTAATTTTGTTTCATCTAAAACTCAGTTATATCTAACTCTCTATAAATGAACCAGAACTCTCTAAAAACAGTGACACGTATGTCAATGTCACTAATAAGTGCAAAAAGCCTACTAATTCATAAGCCAATTTTCACTAATCTGCAGTGAAAATGTAACTTCACTGTATTAAAAAATTAATATTCACGGTTAAATTAATGACTTTTTTCATCAATCCCGTGCCACTGCTGCATGCACTTCACTATTTCATTTATACAAATATAAATCATTAATTCCATCATTCCAAAAAGCGCATCAACACTAACTGTAAAAAAAATCTCTTGATTCGCAGGCGAGCGTGAACTCGTCCAAAAGAAGACCTTCCAGAAATGGGTTAACTCGCACCTGGTCCGCTGCTCGTCGCGCATCGGCGACCTCTACGTCGACCTGCGCGACGGCAAGATGCTGATCAAGCTCCTGGAGATCCTCTCGGGCGAGCGCCTGCCCCGCCCGACCAAGGGCAAAATGCGCATCCACTGCCTGGAGAACGTCGACAAGGCCCTGCAGTTCCTGCGCGAGCAGCGCGTCCACCTGGAGAACATGGGCTCGCACGACATCGTCGACGGCAATCCGCGCCTCACCCTCGGCCTCATCTGGACGATAATCCTGCGCTTCCAGATCCAGGACATCACGATCGAGGAGACGGACAACCAGGAGACCAAGAGCGCCAAGGACGCGCTGCTGCTCTGGTGCCAGATGAAGACGGCTGGTTATCACAATGTCAACGTCAGGAATTTTACGACCTCCTGGAGGGACGGATTGGCCTTCAACGCGATTATACATAAACACAGGCCGGATCTTATACAGTTCGACAAGTTGTCCAAGAGCAACGCTATTTACAATCTTAATAACGCTTTTAACGTGGCGGAAGACAAGCTGGGACTGACCAAGCTGCTGGATGCCGAGGATATCATCGTTGATCATCCCGATGAGAAGTCCATTATTACGTATGTCGTGACGTACTATCACTACTTCTCCAAGATGAAGCAGGAGACCGTGCAAGGTGAGTCTTTCAAGGTTCTTTTTTATATACAGGAGTGTAATATGACATATATAAGAACATAAGTTTCTAGTTTGGATATAATTTAAGAAACTTAAGAGAGGTCTCTGTCCTCTGCCCTCTTTGATGATTTTTATAAATGACAAAGAAAGTCTTTTTTTCCAATTATATTAAACAAAATAAATTTATGTTATTAAATATATATTTGTTTTATACATAAAATATCATGTTTATTTTAGTTAAAGTGAATTTAAAGATTATACTAATGCTCTTTGGACAATGGTTCCATAGAAGCTCAGAAATATTTTCTGTGCAAAAGAATTAAATAGAACAATTAACTTAAACTTGGTTCGAAGACTCATTATGATATTTTGTATACAAATTTGTGTATTCTTGTTTTTTCGAATAAATCTTCAAACAAAGTTGCAAATATAGATTGATATAATGTAAATTATTATATACATAATATAAAGACGTCAGCTGAATCCATAAATATATATTTCTTTAAATAAGAATTTATAATAATTAATCAGAATGTTACGAGTACAATCTTTATTCCACTTCAAAGATATCTAGATTAAGAGGAGGTCGGAGCCGATTACAGACTTCTGCATTGAATTTGATATTACTCTAATTTAATTGTTCATAAAAGTTAAAAACTTTAGTTGTCCGGTGTTCTCAATCTACTAATGAACACCGGACAACTGAAATAATTGAAAAGAATTAAAAATTGAATGAGAATACTGAAAAATACGAAATTGCCGGTAACTACGTAACTGCATGTAAACTCCGACCTCCCCTTAAAGATAAATATCTTACTGGCTTCATACTTTTACAATTTTTCTCTGTAATAAATAAATATTTCGGAAAAACGTCTAAATTATGTCTTACGTATTCATACCAGGAATCTTCAGATAAATATTGAAGAATGCATTTATCTACCATAGTTAATAATGAAAAGTCTTTAAAATTAAACTGAAGATTCCTTGTATAAATACGGAGGGCATAGTAAGGCTTTTTATTGAATATATTTATTCATTACAGAGCACAAATAAAACTAAAACGCCGGTAAGGTAGGAATCGGGTTGGTATTCCACACTCCCTTAAAGAACATTTCCAAAAAGAAACCTAAAAATATTTCCACCTTAAACCACCCTACTAACGAACCAATCTTAATCGCTTAACAGGCAAGAGGATAGGCAAGGTCGTGGGCATCGCTATGGAGAATGACCGCATGATCCGCGAGTACGAGAGCCTGACCAGCGACCTGCTCAGGTGGATCGAGTCGACGATCACGGCCCTGGGCGATCGCCAGTTCGCCAATTCACTGCTGGGCGTCCAGTCCCAGCTCTCGCAGTTCTCCAATTATCGCACCGTCGAGAAGCCCCCGAAATTCGTGGAGAAGGGCAACCTCGAGGTGCTGCTCTTCACTCTGCAGTCCAAGATGCGCGCCAACAATCAGAAGCCCTACACGCCCAAGGAGGGCAAGATGATTGCCGACATCAATAAGGCCTGGGAGAGACTGGAGAAGGCCGAGCACGAGAGGGAGCTGGCGCTCAGGGAGGAACTGATCAGGCAGGAGAAGCTGGACCAGCTGGCTGCGAGATTCAACCGGAAGGCCAGTATGAGGGAGACCTGGCTGTCCGAGAATCAGCGACTCGTGTCCCAGGTAAAGAAACTATAGTTAATGACGTTATGCTAGGTAGTACCTGACTGGAAACACGGCAAGGTTTTTATCAAGGAATAGATTTTGAAAGAACTTTTATGAATACGAAATCTCTAAAATCTTATTTCAATGACTGTGTATTGACATTTTTTGAGTGGATTTTTACTCTAATCGCGTGAAAACACAGTGACTGGAGTGAAATTGTTTCTCCAAAATTTTTGGCAAAATGCTCTCGATTGATATTGTATTATGAGCATCAATTTAAAATATTTGATTTCCATTAAAAAAAAGATCAAATTTGATGTATAATATTGTTGTTTGTACCTAATAGTACTCAGATATACAATACATTCTTAACTTTAGAGTACATTTTAAGCAATTTTAAGCATGCATACTTAGTCAACTATGCTTTTTTTAAAGACGATCACTTAATTTCTTTCAAATTTTACTGATCGTCAGTAAGATTTCTAAATTCTGAATAGGTCATTAAAAATCAGTTTTGTAGGTATGAAGGTTCTTTAATGTTTTCTTGTTAGTAAAGTATCCAGTATTCATTTATAAAGACTTAAACACTTGGTACTCAAGTTAAGAGCAAAATTATAAAAAGTATGATTTTTGAAAAATAACTTAATATGTAGGTATAGTATTATAGATATAGTAATAGATAGATAAAGGAATTATTTTGCGCTTGTCAAAAAGATATTAAATTTTACATATCGGTGGCTTATTCATAACGAGAAGTTGTAGATTCACAATTTAGTTACTAAAGTGACTTAAATGTGTTTTGAAAATGTCTTTGGACAAGCTTTTTGAGTCAAAATCACGTTGAAAACAAAATTGAGATATATACTAATTAACAAAGAGAGTATCAGGGGTTTGGGTCACGGATCTTGCTGAAACTTTAGGATATATTTTCTTGTACCTTTGAAATACACTTATGTTAAACTGATTTGTATCGAAACTTTTGAACTCTCGTATAATCCCGCTTGATAAAATTTAGTTTCTGCACAATTTTGTTGGATTTTTCAGAAACGTTCGATACGAATTTATTTTCATCGAGTGTATAAATAATTTAATATTGTGAGGGTTTACATTAGAAAATTGTGTACAACTTATCTCTGTCCCCCATCCTCCTGCACATTAATAACAAAAACATGTAAATACTGATTAAAATTACGAAAGCAAAATCTCATGCTTCTTCGATCCATCCCCAGGACAATTTCGGCTTCGACCTGGCGGCGGTGGAGGCCGCGGCGAAGAAGCACGAGGCCATCGAGACCGACATCTTCGCGTACGAGGAGCGCGTACAGGCCGTCATGGCCGTGTCCCAGGAGCTCGAGACCGAGAACTACCATGACATCGAGCGCATAAACGCGCGCAAGGACAACGTCCTCCGGCTCTGGAACTACCTGCTGGAGCTGCTGCGAGCTCGTCGCTCCAGACTCGAGCTGTCGCTCCAGCTGCAGCAGAACTTCCAGGAGATGCTATACATTCTCGACAGCATGGAAGAGATCAAGCTCAGACTACTCACCGACGACTACGGCAAGCATCTCATGGGGGTCGAGGATCTGCTGCAAAAGCACTCGCTCGTCGAGGCCGACATCAATGTGTTGGGCGAGAGGGTCAAGGCCGTGGTACAGCAGAGCCAGAGATTCCTCGAACAGGTGAGAGATATTAGAATTTGAAGGTTACATTTTTTAGAGGAGTATTCGGTATTGGAATATTATCTCGATACACTCGTAAATTCTGCAGATCCATGATTATGATGAATTGCAGATTAAATTTTTAATCTTTTGATTTACAATTTTTCCTTTTGTAAGTAATTAAATATTTGTCATTTCCGTACTGTTGGTAACACATTTCTGTAGAAAGAGAGCAAAAAATGAATTTTCATGAATATACAATATACATATTATCTAGTTGATCAAAATACAATGAAAGAATGCTGTCTATGTGCTCTATTATAATCTCTTTTTTTCTTAGATTATGCTAAAAGTGTAGTTTTTTCATTGATAGATACGTCAAAAATTTATTAATTTATAATATTCTACTTTTAGCAATTGTCAAGTGATGTAAAATTTTGAAGATAATGCTTTTTAAATATTCTGATATTCTGGAATATAAATGAATAAAACTTTATATCTCTTTAGGTTGATTTTATTTTTAGTAATATCTATAAAAGGGAATCCCACTTTAAAATTTTTATAAAATCGATATTTTTTATTGCATTATATTAATCTTTTTAGTTTAAAAAAAATTCTTTTTTCTAAAAATACTAGAAAAATTGACTAAGTAACAAACCATTTTGAGAAGGGAAAGTTTTTTATCAACTGGACGGGTATATATAACTCAATCAATTATTTCGCAATTCATTTATTGTAGAATAATTATATTTAAATGAAGAAAAAATAGTATAGTGCATGCATAAAAGGTAACTCGGGGAATCAAATGATTCGGTTCTATTTTTAATTATAATACAGGTATTTACTTACTACTGGCCATCTTTCAGCCCTCTATATTCAGACATTTAATAATCTTAAACGTAAAGATAGCTTAATTTATTAAAGAAAAGAAGATACAAATTAAATGGATGGTTTATAACATATATGTATCAATTAATAGAATAAAACTGTAGGCAATTTTCTTACAGAGAGCTCTTTCTCTAACGCACAGCGGGACAAAAATCTAAGTTTTAGTCCTTGTCAATATCGCAAGAACTGAAATGTATAATGAACGAAAAATACTTATAGTAATTCAAATCTTAATACACACGAATTTTACATTCCCTTACAACTAATTCCATTGCGCAATTCATCAGGACGAGGGCTACAGACCGTGCGACCCTACGATCATCGTTGAGCGCGTGCAGCAGCTCGAGGACGCGTACGCGGAGCTGGTGCGCCTGGCCGTGGAGCGTCGGGCCCGGCTCGAGGAGTCGCGCAAGCTCTGGCAGTTCTACTGGGATATGGCCGACGAGGAGAACTGGATCAAGGAGAAGGAGCAGATCGTGTCTACCGGCGACATTGGCCACGATCTCACCACCATCAATCTGCTGTTGTCCAAGCATAAGGCACTAGAGAACGAGATACAGTCTCACGAGCCCCAGCTCATGTCCGTCGTCTCCGTGGGAGACGAACTGGGTACTTACGAATTGACTTGCTTAAACTTGTGTGGAGACTGTTCGTTGACACTAGGTGGTCACGTGTTGTTTTTTACTTTTACACGAAATGTACGCTTGTATGTAAAAATAGAGCTGATTTTAAATAAACTTTTTAAAATAACGTAATTTTAAATCGTAGCTTACAGATTAGCTGTATATAAAGTAAATTACATGTAAAGTACGTTTTTCAAACGCATCTGTACGATTTTTCTATACAAAGTTATATTGCATCAAACTTGAATCTATATATTTTTAAAAGTAGCTAATAAAAATTGTATACAAATATTTAAAATTTATTTTTCACCACACTGCGCGTAAAGTGCTGACTGTACGCCCTCTCAGCAGGCCGTACAGTACCGCATGGACTGCCTAGGGAATAAAGTGACTTGCGCATGCGCGATGCGCCTTTTTCCGCTCTCGACTGCGTCTCGAGCGGTAAAACAGCGCGTCGCGCGTACACAAGTCACTTTACTTCTAGGCAGAGCATGGGGTACTGTACGGCCTGCTGAGATGCGTACAGTCATTTCTTTACGGGGGTGTGGTGAAAAGTAGTATATGCACCTCTGGAGTACAGTAGGCAAGCATGCACTGTGTGAAATGTCGACCTCGCTTCGCTCGGTCGGCAACGTCACACAGTGCGTACATTGCCCACTTTACTCCCTTGATGCATAATGTACTATTACTTAATTTTTGCGGTCAAGTAATTGTTTTGTGTATTGCAAAGGTAGACATCAGAAAATCAAAATAAAAAGAGACGATATGAAGAATCCTGTACAGTTTGAAAAATGACTGGAGTCCCATAGATCCTTCAATAGCTGCCCTGGGTTAAAGCACAGATAAAGCATAATCAACGGTATAACCTATTCAATAAAATAATTAATATATGAAAATTTTTCTTCAACAGTTCGTCAACAACACTTTGGATCCGACAGAATTCAAGAAAGATTACAAGAGATTCTCACGATGTGGAATCACTTATTGGATTTGGCTGCGTTCCGAAGGAAGAGGCTCGAGGAGGCTGTCGACTATCACCAGCTTTTCGCCGACGCCGACGACATTGACGTCTGGATGCTGGATACCAGAAAATTGGTGTCCTCCGAGGACGTCGGCAGAGACGAGGCTAACGTACAGTCGCTTCTCAAGAAACACAAGGACGTGTCCGACGAGCTCAAGAATTACGCCACGGCAGTGGAACAGCTTCATCAACAATTGGGTAATTATGAAAATTATGATTTAACCTATTTATCGCCGAACCGTAGATTTGTTGATACAGAAACTTTAATATTTCATTCAACCTTTATTTTCAAATCTTAGACGAATACAAACTTAGAAAATGAGTTAAAATTTGAGAAGAGCACCCGCTAAAATGTAATGTATGTCCTTGTAGGAGATTTTATAAGAATTAAACGTGCTACTGCGCCTAAAAATACTACAAGAAAACATGCAAAGTTTATGTACAATAAATTTATGACAATTCGAGAAAAAGGAATAAATAAATTGTTTTGAACAAAACACGTATTTATTGCATAACTTCCAGAGTCAGTACTTTATTCGGTTTCCAACGAATCGTCTTTGTCGATAAATTTATGATTCGGCTGTAATCTCTAGTAGAGCTTTGTCTCAATGAATTACATGAATATTAATATATATTTTGTTTCAATTAGGACAACTCGGCGAACAAGACGCCAAGTCGCCGAAAGTCGTCGACAGACTCTCGAACATCGACGAGAGCTACAAGGAGCTACTGGAGCTGTCCAAGCTGCGGAAGCAGAGGCTGCTCGATGCTCTGTCCCTGTACAAGCTGTTCAGCGAGGCCGATGGCGTCGAGCAATGGATCGGCGAGAAGAACAGGATGCTGGACACCATGGTTCCGGCCAAGGATATCGAAGACGTCGAGATAATGAAGCATCGTTACGATGGATTCGAGAAGGAGATGAATGCCAATGCCTCGCGCGTCGCAGTTGTCAATCAATTGGGTAATTATTGACTCACTGTTTTTTCTATTTATACGCATACCTCCAGAAGGCTTCTTATGTTGTAATTTCTAGTGCTAATACAGTATGTTTAATAGTTTATGCATAATTTTACTGACTGAGCAGCAATTACTTTGAACTGAGCAACTCCTATTAAAATAAAATATAAATATTCTTTGATAATTAATAGAAATCATATGTGAGATAAACGTTTGACTATTGTTGTGAACTTTATTTTCTAATAAAATAATATTTCAATAGAATCTCTTCACATCTTCAATGTGCACCAATATCGTAATTCTGATCATTAAGACTAATGAAGGAAACTTAGTTACCAAAAAACCGCGTATTAAATATTTTTGATTAAACCAAAATTTTGTATAGAATCTTTATACTTAATATAATTATCTCTTAAAGTATTACACTAATTCTGATCACTTTGTCCTATAAATACAACTCCCTTAACTTACAAAAAAGAACGTATCACTAAAACAATCGTCCTCTTGAAAATCCAGCGAGACAGCTACTGCACGTCGAGCACCCGAACTCGAACGAGATAGTACAGCGGCAGAACGAGCTCAACCAGAAATGGGCGGAGCTTCGCGAGAAGGCCGAGTCGAAGCGCGAGGCCCTCAATTCCGCCCACGGTGTACAGACCTTCCACATCGAGTGTCGCGAGACCGTCTCCTGGATCGAGGACAAGAAGCGCATCCTCCAGCAGACCGACAGCCTGGAGATGGACCTGACGGGCGTCATGACTCTGCAGCGTCGTCTCAGCGGCATGGAGCGCGACCTCGCTGCCATCCAGGCCAAGCTCGACGCCCTGGAGAAGGAGGCGCAGCTGATCGAGGGCGACCACCCGGAGGAGGCGGCAGTTATCCGGGAGAGGATCACCCAGATCCAGACGATCTGGGAGCAGCTGACGCAGATGCTCAAGGAGCGGGACGCGAAGCTCGAGGAGGCAGGCGATCTGCATCGCTTCCTGCGCGACCTCGATCACTTCCAGGCCTGGCTCACCAAGACCCAGACCGACGTTGCCAGCGAGGACGAGCCCATCAGTCTCGCCGACGCGGAGAAGCTCCTGACCCAGCACCAGAACATCAAGGAGGAGATCGACAACTACACGGACGACTATCAGAAGATGATGGAGTATGGCGAGAAGCTCACCAGCGAGGCTGGAGACGGGGACACGCAGTACATGTTCCTGAGGGAGAGACTGAACGCCCTGAAGATGGGCTGGGAGGAGTTGCACCAGATGTGGGCCAACCGGCAGAATCTGCTCTCCAACTCGCTCAACTTCCAGGTAAATATTTTTTATAGCTTCTGGGAGACATTGATTGAAAAAGTATGTTTCTCATTTTGTATGATGAAACTAACGAGTAGGAAATATTCGGGCAACTTTTTAAATGTTGGATGTCTTTTAGTACTTCATACTTGTATTAATAAGTTAGTTTTACAAAATATTCTATTTAATATACCGTACGGTGAGAACATTTTAAAAAGATACTAGAAGCGATAGATGTCCTGCACAAAATAAGACTTGTAGTGTTTTAAAGTTTTTTGCAAATATTTCAGTAACAATTTGAAGTATGGAAGAAAACTAATTACAAAATCTTCGTTATAAAAAATGACCATTTTAATGTTGATCACATGGTTCCATGTCTATTATTTAAACTATTCTTTCGATATCACGGCTATTTTATTTTACAATTAATTTGTTAATAACGAATTACTAGTAAATTTTATGAAAAGTAAGCAACAGTTTTGTAAATACCATAAATAGAACTATCGTTCAAGACAGAGTTGTATAAAAGTTTATCTGGCGTAGTACAGGCAATATCGTTGTACTCTGATTTTGCATTTTTATTTCGAAAATCTGAGTAGTTAATTATGCATCATAAAAGTTTATTAGTAATGAATTTTAATAAAATGTATGGGTAGGTACTCGGAAAACACGGGTGTGTTCGTTTTTGTTGAATTGTGGTCTTATATTCCAGACGTTTTCGGATATTCGATTTTTACGGATGATCTGATTGTCCCTAACTATCCTAGCATTTTTCCGCTAAAATCCGACTAAACTCATGCTTTTCTGATTCCCGTACACTCCTAATGCACATCGTTTTTCTATACTATTAAATCAAATAAAAAATAGTTGAGATAAATCGGTCAATGTGAATCAGCCGCTAGCTTCTGAGTCACCGTGTCGCTATACCAATTTAGGAATAAACAAGAAAAAGAAAAGTCAAACTCGCACTAAACACTCTGTATTCTCTCGCAGGTGTTCGATCGCGACGCACGCCAGGCAGAGGTACTCCTGTCCCAACAGGAGCACATCCTGGCCAAGGACGAGGCGCCAACCAACTTCGAGCAGGCCGAGAACCTGATCAAGCGCCACGAGGCCTTCATGACGACCATGGACGCCAACGACGAGAAGATCAACTCTGTCGTGCAGTTCGCCACTCGCCTCGTCAACGACGGCCACTTCGCCGCCGACAAGGTCAAGAAGAAGGCCGAGTCCATAAACGAGCGTCGCAACGTCAATCGCGACAAGGCCCAGCAGCTGATGGACAAGCTGCGCGACCAGCAGCAGCTCCAGCTCTTCCTGCAGGACTGCGAGGAGCTGGGCGAGTGGATCCAGGAGAAGCACATCGTCGCCCAGGACGAGACCTACCGCAGCGCCAAGACCGTCCACAGCAAGTGGACGCGCCACCAGGCCTTCGAGGCCGAGATCGCCAGCAACAAGGACCGACTGCAGCAGCTGAAGGCCGCCGCGGACGAGCTCGTCCAGCAGAAGCCCGAGCTCGCCGAGACCATTCGGCCCAAGGTCACCGAGCTCGCCGACCAGTTCGAGGAACTCGAGACCACGACCCACGACAAGGGCAAGCGCCTGTTCGACGCGAACCGCGAGGTCCTCATACACCAGACCTGCGACGACATCGACTCCTGGATGAACGAGCTCGAGAAGCAGATCGAGAGCACGGACACCGGCTCCGATCTCGCATCCGTCAACATACTCATGCAGAAGCAGCAGATGATCGAGACCCAGATGGCGGTGAAGGCGCGCCAGGTTACCGAGCTCGACAAGCAGGCTGAGCACCTGCAGCAGACCGTGCCCGACGACAAGATGGAGGAGATCAAGTGCAAGAAGGAGAAGGTAGCGCAGAGGTTCGCCCAGCTCAAGGCGCCCCTCATCGACCGACAGCGACAGCTCGAGAAGAAGAAGGAGGCCTTCCAGTTCAGGCGCGACGTCGAGGACGAGAAGCTCTGGATCGCCGAGAAGATGCCCCAGGCCAACAGCAAGGAATTCGGAAACTCGCTCTTCAATGTGCACATGCTGAAGAAGAAGAATCAATCTTTGAGGTGAGTGCTTATATCATTGTTTAGTTGCTTAACGTGTTACATCCGAAGCGACTGTGTGAATATAGATTAGTTTTTCAACTAGAAAAACAGTTCAATCATCGAGTTAACCATGAAAAGCAAAAGTATGGTTTTTGAAAGAGAAAGATTTGCTTCTTCCGATTCGCTCAAAGTAGTAAAAATATATAAGAGAAAATAATATAATTGAGTAACCATATTTCAGTTTGGTTGAAAATTTAAAACAATTTTATAGAATTGGAAAGAATTTGTTAATTATCCTAAAATATGAATATTTTCTTTTTTGTAATATTAGATGAAATAAATTACATTTATGTTATGACATTTTATTTATGTTTTTAAATAAACTTATTTTGTAAATTAAGATAATGTTCATTCCGTTTCAAATGAGTTTAAAGACTATTGATGGTCATATCGTTTATAAATATTAGTTTTATCCAGGGCTTTAAGCATGAAACGTTCATATGTATGAGAAATTTATGAGTCAACCTAAAATTTTGTTCAAAGGTATGTTCACTTATTGACATTTTGAACAAGTGAATTCTAATGTGTTAAAAAATAATATATAGGCAATAAGAATTAAAAGTAATAAGTTTTCAAACAGGCACACTTTTGTTCTCAATTTCTCATATATACGACTAATAAGCTATAAATTATAAATTCATAAATCATGATTCAAATTCATAGAAATTCGATGATAAATCATTTTTTAATACGTTAAGAACGGAGATCGACAACCACGAGCCGCGCATCCACCTCGTCTGCAACAACGGCCAGAAGCTGATCGACGAGGGTCACGAGGACAGCGACGAGTTCACGCGGCTCATCCCCGAGCTGACCGAGAAGTGGAAGGAGCTGAAGGATGCGGTGGACGAGAGGAACGCCCACCTGGCCCAGAACGAGAAGGCCCAGCAGTACTTCTTCGACGCGACGGAGGCCGAGTCCTGGATGAGCGAGCAGGAGCTGTACATGATGGTGGAGGATCGCGGCAAGGACGAGATATCCGCCCAGAACCTCATGAAGAAGCACGAGGGCCTGGAGCACGCGGTCGAGGATTACGCAGAGACCATCCGACAGCTGGGAGAGACGTCCAGGCAGCTCATCAGCGATCAGCATCCGCTGGCCGATCAGATCGCGGTCAAGCAGTCGCAGGTGAGCATAATAAAGTGTTTGAATACCGTGCAGAATTGAACGGAATTGCTCAAATTATTCATTATTTTTTAACCGGAATCGACTTTCTTTCAAAACTTATATAAAAAATATAGGTAAAGTTTTGAAAATAATACTTTTGAGTGATCTTAAAGTTTGCAAAAATTTATTGACTCTACAAAGTTACTGAAACTTAGGATTTCAAAATCTTCTCTTGTTTTTCTTTTTTTCTATCCTAATATAATCGCTTTTAATAAAACTATTATCTATAATAGTTTTAGCAAAATTTATTACGATATAACAGATTTGAACTTACCATTGCCTCAAACGTTCGTGGATTAAGGGGCAAGACCTGGGTTAAACACAAAACAAGAATTTTTTTTACGAGTCCAGAAAACTTTTTATGTTTTAAAGCAATCATTCTGAAAAATTTTATGCTATCAGTACTTAATAATATCTTAAGTTTTACCGTTGTAAAACCTCAAAATCTTGATCTTACACGTTACAGTAAATCACTATTTTCAATACCATATTTATTAAAGTAGCTGTGTTCCTCACACGATTCGAGGTGACATGATAAATTAAAATTCTTTTTTTGATGGTTATTTGACTCCTTTCGGCATGTATTACAAAATAAACGGAGTACTCTTCCGTTAAAATTTGTTTTATTATTTTTTTCGGAGATCCAATCGATTTTTTGAAAAAAAATTTTTATTATTTTTTAAAAAATTGATTGGATTTTCAAAAAAGAATAATAATAAATTTTAAAGAAAAAGTACTCCACTAATTTTGTAATACATGTCAAAAGGAGTCGAATAACCGTCGAAAAGATTTTTTTCGTTTATCCTGTCACCTAGAATCGTGTGAGAAACGAGGTTACTTTAATAAATATGGTACTGAAAATAGTAAAATTAAAAATAATATTAAGTATTGATAGCATAAAAATTTTCAGAAATATTGCTTTTAAACGTAAAATTTTTCAGGAATGGTAAAAAAAAAATCTTTTTTGGTTGTAACCTAGGCCTGCCCCCTTAATGTAATCGAACTTCGCACAATACAAATTACAGATGATTATAAAAGTTTTGTAGACAATATCGAAAGTATTATGATTCTTTTATATAATAACGCTGCACTTGAATAAATTTCTTATGTTAACAAAAAATTTTAATTGGAAGTTAAGTAAAAAATCGACTGAATCTGAACTGAATCAATACCAAGATTTTTATAAATGAAGAATGAATTAAAGAAATATAAATTAAAAATTCGAAAGTAAATTAATGATTTAAATTAGTTTCCTTACATACTTTGAATTTCGTCCTTGAAGACTCTGAAAAACTTGGAATACTTATTCAAGTGAAACGCTATCACCTTGGACTATAATATGTATCATAAATCATTAAAATATTTCCTATAATTTCTTCAATAGCTATTAAAGAAAAAACTATTTCTCCCCTCAATTCCAGGTTGACAAGCTGTACGCCGGGCTGAAGGACCTGGCGGGCGAGCGTCGCGCCAAGCTCGAGGAGGCTCTGCAGCTGTTCATCCTGCACCGCGAGGTCGACGACCTGGAGCAGTGGATCGCGGAGCGCGAGCTCGTCGCCGGCAGCCACGAGCTCGGCCAGGACTACGACCACGTGACCCTGCTGTGGGAGCGCTTCAAGGAGTTCGCGCGCGACACCGAGGCCATCGGCTCCGAGAGGGTGGCGGCCGTCAACGGCATCGCCGACTCGCTCATCGCAGCCGGGCACTCGGACGCCGCCACCATCGCCGAGTGGAAGGACGGACTGAACGAGGTATGTGGTGGCTTTTCTTCTTTTTGGCGATTGAGTTTGGATTGGTCGGATTTGCAAAAGAAAATGTAAAGACGTTTTTAGGGATCGAAAAGTTGTCTTATAGTTTTTCATCAATGAAAATTTGTATAGTAACGTTTTAGAAAATTAAATAGTACTAATAATATATTCTCTAAACTTACTATCTTCTTTAGAGAAAAAAATTATATTAAATATAATACTACTGATATTTTAAACTGGAAAAAATTGATATCTTCTAACTGTATTGTGTATAGTTAGGAGAAGGTTCTGTGGGTTTTTCTTAGTATTTGATTACCAACTTTTATAATTCAGTTTAAATTTTCAAAATCTTTACAGAATATGTATTATTGTGTATAATAAGAAATATATTCCTGTGCCAGAAATGCCAAACTCACTCTCTGATGGATAATTTAATCGAATGCCTGATTTTGACTATAACGTTTTTTGAGTGTATACTAGATTAGATCAATCTTCTTGAAACGAAATCAAAAACTAATTTTTTTTATATTAGTACAAATGAAAGTTGGCTTTTTCGATTTAGAAAAATATTTTGTTCTCTGACTATTTTTATGATTCCTTAAGTATTTTATTTATTTTTGAAAACTTTTTGCAAACAATGTGAAGTCTGTAAAATAGAAGGAAATATAGGTATCTATGAGAATTGAGATTAAGTATAACTAAAATTTTTAATATTCTTATTCATACCTGTACCAAAATGAGACCTAAGCTAGATGTAATTTCAAATACTAAATACTGATTTTCAATACTCTACAACTCTGGCAATCCTAACAATTGAGATTTTTACACGACAAAGCACCCAAGTAAACTGTTATTTCGAAAATGCCATCCCACAAAATCTAAAACGTCTCCCAAAAAACATGAAATTTCCAGGTCTGGCAAGATCTGCTGGAGCTGATTGAGACGCGCACACAGATGCTCGCCGCCAGTCGCGAGTTGCACAAGTTCTTCCACGACTGCAAGGACGTGCTCGGCCGCATCCTCGAGAAGCAGAACGCCATGTCGGACGAGCTGGGCCGCGACGCCGGCTCCGTCTCTGCCTTGCAGCGCAAGCACGGTAACTTCATCCAGGACCTGTCGACCCTGCAGAGCCAGGTCTCGCAGATCCAGGAGGAGTCAGCCAAGCTGCAGGCGAGCTACGCGGGCGACAAGGCGCGCGAGATCACGAATCGTGAGGCCGAGGTCGTAGCCGCCTGGAACAATCTCCAGTCACTCTGCGAGGCGCGAAAAAACAAACTCGGTACGATGTGCAGCTCTTTTGGGGTCCCTTTTGTTCTTGGTTAAATGATGCTTCGAATTAATTTCTAGAAATATGGTTTTGTTTGGAACACGGGATAGATCAGATTCATGAGAGTTTTCATTAATTTAACATTACAATTGTTTTATAATTTGAGTGGTTTATGCGGATCTGTTACTGTTTTAATTCTTAAATGACACAAGTCAAAGAAATTACGTAGGTGACACACTGGGGTCAAATTGACAACAACCCAATCCTTAAATATATAAGAAACTAAGCATTATTTAAAAAAGAACAAGAAATCTATTTACAATTGAATAAATCTACAATCTGACCACTAGACTAGATTATAAAAAAGTTATTATGCATAAACACCAATTTTCATTTTTATGAAGAATCCTACATAAAAAATACGTAAAATTAATTTTCTGCAGCAAAAGGAAACGAAAATATATAACTAATGAAACATTTATCTTTTTCCAGAGGATACCGGTGATTTGTTCAGATTCTTCAACATGGTGAGGACACTCATGATTTGGATGGACGACGTAGTCAGACAGATGAACACAAGCGAGAAACCGAGAGACGTGAGTGGAGTAGAGCTGTTGATGAACAACCACCAGAGCCTGAAGGCAGAGATCGACACAAGAGAAGATAATCTACTAAGTTGCATCAACTTGGGCAAAGATTTGTTGTCCAGAAATCACTATGCCAGCTCACAGATCAAGGAGAAACTTACAGCCCTTACAGACCACAGAAACGCGTTGTTACATCGTTGGGAAGAACGCTGGGAAAATCTGCAACTCAGTACGTACTTTTCTCTAGATGCTGAAATAAATCAAGAGTATTATATTTAGTCATTTGAATGTATTAAAAATTTTATCTTTTCTTATAGTTCTGGAAGTATACCAATTTGCAAGAGACGCTGCCGTTGCGGAAGCTTGGTTAATCGCTCAGGAACCATACCTTATGAGTCAAGAACTTGGAGTAAGTTATTTTTTGCATATTTCAATCTAAATAATTTTGTTCCCTTTTTCGTGCATTTGCTCAACGATTTCTTTGTTCTCATGATTTACAGCACACAATAGATGAGGTTGAAAACCTCATAAAGAAGCACGAGGCATTTGAAAAATCGGCAGCTGCACAAGAAGAAAGATTCAGTGCCTTGCAACGTCTGACAACGGTATGTATGAATACGAGCGCGCTGGAATCACTCTTGAGTCATAAAATTAGCATTGCATGAGATTAATAATACTGTGCTGCTTTCTTCCCTAGTTCGAACTGAGAGAATTGAAGAGACGAGAACAGGAGAGGGAAGAGGAAGAGAGGCGCAAGAAAGAAGAAGCAGCCGCTGCGGAAGCTGCAAGACTGGCCAAGGCAACTCCAGTCGCTAGTCCACAAGAACCAGAAGGCGAAAGGTAAATTATTTTATTTATTTAGCAATTATGAGGATTAGCCGCAGATTACACGCTAAAGGGATAAAGAACAATACCATAAGAGTAACATTGGTTAGTGTATTTATATATATATATATATATATATATATATATATATATATATATATATATTATATACTTATTATATTTTCCTTAATTAGGCCGATTACACGCTAAGGGAATAAACAATACTTTAGGAGTAACATTGGTTAGTATATCTATATATTTGAGGAATAGGAGGAACAAGCAGCTTATTCCTCTTGTTCTTTATATATATATATATATATATATATATATATATATATATATATATATATATATATATATATATATATATATATATATATATATATATATATATATATATATATATATATATATATATATATATATATATATATATATAAAGAACAAGAGGAATAAGCTGCTTGTTCCTCCTATTCCTCAAATATATAGATATACTAACCAATGTTACTCCTAAAGTATTGTTTATTCCCTTAGCGTGTAATCGGCCTAATTAAGGAAAATATAATAAGTAATAAAATTTTGGTGTAATTCAATAAAAACTACGCTCTTAACAATATTTAAAAGAAGAAGTATAACTATGATGCAGGTTGTGGCCATTAAAAATATACCAAATTAAGGCGCGCGATAATCATGATCGATAATCTTTCATCGAATATGAATGATAAGTATCTGCCGAAACAGTTTTGTACTTTTTCGGTGCAATATTTATCCATTGATAAAAAAAGTTCATTATGCATAGTTAAGATCGGTCAAAACCAAAAATTTAAACAAACTAGTACAAATGAAATAGAATTAATTTTCATTTTACTTTAATCATTCTGTAGTAATAAAGTAAACATTGTACAATTTTTATTGTTGCAGAGAGCAGGCCGATGGTGTTCCAAGCAGAGACCGCGACGATGATCACGGTAAGTTACCCAGAGTTAACGCATTAAACCAATTCATTTGTTTTGTTTCGCAAAATTGTGTACGTAAAATTGAAGTTTGTCAACATTACTATAACTCTATTAAGTGTCGAATAAAATTCGTAGAATTTTTCGCTTTTTAAAAATTAAAATAATCCAGTAATTCAAAAAAGTACTTAACAATGAATTTTTTTCACTTAAAATTTACATTCATGCAATTAATACGAGAAAGAATAATTTTTTTTCGTGCTTATTCAGAAGTAAAGACAAAATCGAATAGGATTAAAAATTCGTGCTATGAAATTAGAAGGTTCATTCTCTATTTTCTCTCGGAGCAAAAAATACAAATCTATACCTCTGTCTGCAAATCTATCCAAGATACTAACCTTCTAGTTTGATAGGAGAAGGTATTAATAATGTGCAAATGAAGCATGACTCTCGCTAACAGCACGTTTCTTTTTTGCCTCTGTTCTACCTCTCCTCCCATCCCGAAAAAACTATTCTTTCCGTATCCCGTGCTTCCCGACAAACAATTCTAATCCTCCCGAATCGAATAACGCACCCCAAAAAACAAATTAACGCGGCACGGAATGCACACGAACCACAGCGGCACAGCGTAAATCTTCCACGCGAACAACGCAGGCTCAAGAGAAGCCCAAGGAAGGTGAGTGTCTGCCCGTTGCCGTTGTTTAATTAGAATCTCCGTCGCTAGTGCATTTTGTACATATAACTCCATTCTTGAATGTTTCATTCGATCTGCCGTGTGTGCTATACTTTTTTTCATACGATTACTCTCATTTTGGTGTTTGTTCTGCGTTAAACATGTACATAATTATACATAACCAGCATTTTATAACATATAATACTATTTAGCAATAATATTTCAAATACACAATCGAATATATAATTATGTATTATCAATCACACGCAATGGTATATGTCAATTTATTTTATCAGGCTCTGCTAATGTGATTCAAATTTTCATATTTTTATGGGTGATTCATTATGCTCAGGTGATGGAACGTCAAAGCGAATATATCAGTATTTTTTTATGTTTTCTATTTTCAGCCTATATGATATTTTATGCAATTTTCTTTGATACATTAATCTTGTAGCGGAGTGGTCGTGTCTCTTTGTAACCCATGTGTACTTCTTCATTCATTCACTCTTTTATAATAAAAAAAACAGGTGATGGACGAGCACTTCATAGGAGCATTCTCATCCGAGCACTTGATTAATACATTAACATATAACGATGAAAATTTTCAGGTTCTTGGCCTAACTTTTTTTTTATATATTACGCTAATAAGCTTTCGTAGTTGCACAAATTTTCAGAGTTAGTCTCTACGCACATGGTAGGTACTGAAAATCAGCACTTTAACTCTTTGTTGAGTACAATTTTTTTTATACTTTTTTTATACAAAAAATTGCATGCTTGTAGATTTTTTTACTGAACTATCTTTTGTATTAAATGCTCTATGTTAAATGTTTGTGTGCTTATCATTATTTTTGGAGTATTCTAATCATTACGTAGTAAAAAATGTATTTTTATTTTTTTTATGTAGCGAATAATCTATCTACTTACCATTACTTATATTTCAAATTTCTTGTGGCCATTTAATTAACAATAAAATTAGCAGTCTTCAAAGCACTCAAATGAATTCATTAAAAATTTTCCGAATTCATGACAATAAATTTTCCGTTCGATCATGTCGTTCACCTTGGCACACAAGAAATTTCACTCGAAGTATATATAAAAAGCATGTACATTTGATAAATCTCGGTGTGTGGAGAGTAGTGCATGCTCAGAGGAGCGAGCGGAGTCAGGTCCCGGCTGAGGTACCTATAAGGCAATCGCCATCCCCATCGAAGCAGCGAACCTCGCCCTCCGCCCCCACAAGTAAGTTCACGACGAGCTGACGTTGAAAACAATTTCTTCTTTTAGAATTTTAAAATTTATTGTCACTTAGTTGGAGGACTCGCACGCAGAGAAATATGTGCTTTGAATGGGAACAACTTTTTATAAGATTTTTTATGATATTGTACATGGAGAAAAGTTGCATAGAAACTTTCTTAAATGATCTTTTAATTTGTGTCAGATACTACGGTAATTTCGTTACAAACTGGCAGAATCCAAACAAATACTATATCTTTACGGAAAAAATGTTTTGTTAATTTAACAAAGTCACTTGATAAAATACGCACTATTTTTTTATAAAGCGATTAGTTAATTTTACTAGCCCATTTGTTAAATTAACAAATTACTTGGCAAGTGGAATAAAAAAAATAGTGCGTATTTTACAAAGTAACATAGTTAAATTAACAAAGCATTTTTTCCGCGTTCTAGTAACTTGATTTATTAAGTTTTAACAGTATCAAAAATTACTATGCTCTCTGGTCAAATTCGAAAACGGGTTAAAAGATTTACTATACAATTGCTCTACGGGTTTATACAGAAAAAAGTCAAAAACAAATCCCTGCATTTGGACAATAAAAAGTTTATTTCATTTAAAAGGGACATACTTCGCTACGTAGTACATATTTGGTCGCGAATTAAATCTAGTTATTCAAATATAGTTCATATTTTTATTTAAAAATAGTTCTTTTAGTTTTCATGGTTTTCATATTTCTAGTTAATATTTAGTTATTTATTTTACCTTCAATCGAACGAGAAACATGTAATACTTTTATTGTCATCGACGAATTTTCTTATCAAAAAGACTGTGAAAAAAAACGACTGAAATTATATAGTTATACAACTTATTTAATTCAAGTAATTGTAGGAAATTTTCCTTTAAAATTAAATTTTACTTCATTTATGAATTCACATGCGATTTGTCAAGAGTATCTAAATCGATTGTTTTTCATCCATTAATAGAAGCTATTTTTAGCGATTGAATTCAATTGCCAAAATTTATTGATGCGCTTGCCGAATTAAAATTAATGGCACAGCGGACGACGGCAATAAATATAGAAGAATCTATACACACATGGATGTAGTTTAGATCTCGTAATCCCTCAATGAGATTTCCTGCAATTTCGAATCAATTATTATCTTACGCCAGACCAGTTCAAAGCCGATTCAAGCGGCAGAGTAATGGCTATAGATTGAAGTCCTTTTTACAGCAGTCTCGAATACAAGTAATTTATATGTGGAATTTCGTTCACAATATGCTATTTAAACTTGGTTACGCGATTTACACGTTAACGTTTTAATAATCGGTAGTAATTTACAAGGAACAGACACGTCACATGTCCTAAATGCATGAAATTTGCTATTCAAAATAAGTAGATAGTATATGCATACAGCATTAACAAAAGTAATTTTTAGATACATATTTATTTATAAGTAAGCATTGAAAGTTGAGTTTTTCTCTAAACAAATACTTTGAAAAACAAGACTGCAATTGTAGTTTCTTTGTAAGATGCATGAAAGTATAACGGTATTATTTTGCAATGGTCTGCTTTTCATCAATGTTCAGAAACAATCTTTTACAGTCTATACGTTTTTTAAAACGAGAATTTCGTATGTGATAACTAACAATTTGTAAATTTTTCGAAAAAATGTAGCAGTTTTAAAAGTAAAATGTTTTTGTTTGTTGCATTTATTCAAAAGGAGACCATTACAAAATATAACAATGTAAATTGCATGAGCACGTTTGCACGTGTATTCGTAGAGACCTTGTAGTTCGAATATCTTCCACTATTCACCTCAATACCGGAAAAGGAAGATTTTGCTCTTCATAAAAGCGTGAGAGAGAATAAAAGAGAGACCATAAGGGAAATGCCAGATGTTCGCTGTTTTTGTATTATCGATATTTTGAGTTTTGTTTCTTTTTTGTCGTGTTCTGGGATATTTTAAATTTAGATGCAGTGTATTGCAGCATATAATTATAATATAAAGTATATTGAATACGTGAAAGAAGAAACTATTAAAAGTATACTTTTTAAAAAGTTGAGTAAATTTAAAGAAACGTTTCAATGCTGCTACAAAAATATTTACTTGAAATTAATAAATTAATAAACACTTATTAAAATTTGTTTAAAAAAAATGTTATTGTATCGGCATAAAAATAAAGGAATTTTTAGTGAACTGTGTATTCTTGTAGATCGTGGTATAGTTTCTTTGTAAACTTTTGGAATTTTCACAATATCTTCAAAATTAAAGAATATATATAGTTAAATCTTTTTCACCACACTGCGCGTAAAGTGCTGACTGTACGCCCTCTCAGCAGGCCGTACAGTACCGCATGGACTGCCTAGGGAATAAAGTGACTTGCGCATGCGCGATGCGCCTTTTTCCGCTCTCGACTGCGTCTCGAGCGGTAAAACAGCGCGTCGCGCGTACACAAGTCACTTTACTTCTAGGCAGAGCATGGGATACTGTACGGCCTGCTGAGATGCGTACAGTCATTTCTTTACGGGGGTGTGGTGAAAAGTAGTATACGCACCTCTGGAGTACAGTAGGCAAGCATGCACTGTGTCCAATGCCGACCTCGCTTCGCTCGGTCGGCAACGTCACACGGTGCGTACATTGCCCACTTTACTCCCTTGATGCATAATGTACTATTAAAACCTTGTGACGTCACTCTGGCCGGCACCTTTTGATGTTTTAATGGCGTGACGTCACTCAAAGGACATTTAATAAGCTTAAACTTTGACTATTAAGTTTTCTTTTTTAATTTCGAAAAGCAATACACGTCGGTTTAGATTCTCTACCATTTGCACAGGTACCGATCAAAAAATAAGTTTTGTATTCTTTCCTATTATTATCTCAACTATATCGAGTTGTTCTGTGAAGAAATTACTTTTTTTTTTAAATTTTCATACCGGCTCTTCCAAGTACTTATGCATAACTGCAATTTTGTCGTTTACACACTCGCCCAAAATTCGTTAAACAGCTTATGAATTACCAAAAAACAAAGCAAACAATCAAACAAACTCTCCAAATCGACGAAACAGAACAAACAAAACGTCCAGGCCCAGCCGCTATACTCTTATAAAAACCTTCTTACATAAACTCGACGCACATCTCGCAGGCTCTCGCGAAAGTAAGTAACGCCTAATTCACTCAACAATTCCTCGTTTTTGTTTTCTCTTCTTCTCTTCCCCGTTTGCACGTTGTTGTGTGTGTCGTTATCGTTGTTGTCGATCGCACTGACGCCGGCGGCACAACAGCGCCGAGAGCCGGCTCGGAGTCGGGCACGCTGAGGCGCAAGGACCGCAGCCGCAGCAAGTCGCCGTTCCGCAGCTTCCGCTGGAAGAAGACGGCCAAGTCGCCGAGCCTGGACCGCAGCGGCGCAAGCGACGACGAGTACGGTGAGTTAGACCCAGCTCTCGATCAGAAGTGCGGGAAGAGCGCGCGGCATGGTTTTTTCTTGCAGGTTCCGGAAAGAGCGATGGTGAGTGGTTGCGGGTGCTGCTGTATTGGAAATTGAAGTACTTACGATTTTGTGTATACCTTTTTTGTGTTTCAGCATACGTCGTATACATAGCATGCGAATGATGAATTTATTTTTGGAGATTTTGTATCAACGTTTCTGACGAAGTTATTTAGCTGTTTTTTTTAAGTTACAATTTTCTTATTATGTACGTTACTATATCTATTTATGTTTGAAAGTTTAAAAATTATGGTAATTTATTAATTTTATTGATATGTTCTATTTTTGTATTTTAATGGACCATTTTTTTGTTATTTAAATCAGCTTTTTGCCTCATAAAACTAAACAGTTTTACTGCATGATGAAATGCTACATTCTTCGTAAAAGAAACATCGATATTTAGAATTTAAGTTATTCATTTTATTGCGCTGAATTGTTTTAGTCATAGTATACATTATGAATGATGTTTCCAGACGTTCCCCGTTAAACAAAAGCGTAAAAGATAGAAGTTTATCGATGTTTCCAAATGAAAAAAGTTAATTTTGATAAAAGTAGATGCCAATTATCAGTGCATACATTTCATACACATCTGCTAATTTTCAAAATTAATTTGTTGGTCCAAAAACACCGATAAATTATATTTTCATACGACTATGCTCCACAAAGGAGTTTAGATGCAATAATCACCGAATGATATATATTATATAACAATTCAAATTACAAAAATTTTTTTGAATTCAGACGTAGTGTTGAAAACGTCCTTAAGCTGTGTACTTGTTGTACAAGCTTCATGATAGTAAATGTTGAAACGTCAATAAACCATTAAAACGCATAAAAAAGCTACAGATTTAGTCGAAAAAATGTATGTAATATAAATATAGCTTGGAGCATTAAAAAAGACCGTTTCACATATTCTTATTGAATGAATCATCGATATTCAATCGTTGAAACAGTGTGTTGATGATATTTATATCGGGTCTAGAAACGTACACTTACAATGAGAGTATGAATAAATATTATAATGCAAGATGTAAAATATCTCATGAAGTCCAATTATACGGATCGACAGTGTCATTTTTTAACAAATACCTCACGGATAGTACATTTTTTATTCTAATTCCTCAATTTCTCATTAATATAACTAAATTATATGTAAATGATAAATTATAAACACGGGTTAATATTACTTAAGTATAAGAATGCAATAAGAAGAAAGTAATTTAAATGTAATGAGAAATCGAGACATTGATTTAGAATTAAAATCAGAAAATTTATTTTCAATTTCCTTTACAGTATGCCAAAGGATGACACCTCGTAAGCAAAGGAGAAAAATGCAAATATTTATTAGATAATTTTTTAGTTAACTAGGCACCTTTTAGAGTGGTTAGGATTTGACTTTCCTTTTTAGGTATACTTTGCTTATTAGGTATACCTTTTATATGCTTATTAGGTTTACTATAGATATACAAGGCTGCGAACCAAATAGAAATAGGTAGTATTAGAAATTTTAGACTTCTTAAATATGGTCAATTATTGTTTTGTTTTGCAGTGAAGAATAAAATACTGTAAAATCTCAAATGTCATGCACATTGTGAAATAGTTTCTATTGACTTTATCGAAACATAACTTCTTCGTAAACATTGTTTTTTTAATAGATATGAATACAAAATGTGGAAGATCGTTAGTAAGTTGAAAATAGAAAATTTCGGAAGGTTTACCATAACTTTTTTTTATTTCTAGCATTTAAACATTATTTGCATTGGTATATTTCATTATACATACCCAGGCTTGATGGAAAGATGGAATCTTTGGTATAACTGCATGTAACGAGGAAATAAATTTATATGTACACGTATATAATAATTTTCGCTTCCAGGTTCATTTATATGACTAATGAAATCGCTGTTTCGGACGATCCATCGCCTCGTGTCTTTAATATAAACATTTACATACATAATTCACACTATAGCATATAGAATAATGTATATTCGTTCATTAATATCAATTAAGTGTGCAGTAATAATAATAATAAAACATATAAATACCATTGTTATCTACGTTATCTATCTAGATGTTAGAACTAGTGCATAAAAACTGCTAGATCTTGCTTGAGCTAGACGTCCTCCTTTATTACGTACGACTGTAGCGCAATTTTTTTACGAGTGTCCTTTTTCTCTTCCGCCGAGTGCAGAAGCGCGAAGCCCGAGCGACGACGAGTTCGAGGGCACACTGGTGCGCAAGCACGAGTGGGAGAACACAACGAAGAAGGCGTCGAATCGCTCCTGGGACAAGGTCTACATGGTGGTGAGGGCCCAGACCCTGGTCGCCTACAAGGATCAGAAGTCGTGCAAGTCGGCGCCGGATCAGCTCTACAAGGGCGAGGCGCCCCTCAATCTCAACGGCGCGAACGTCGTCGTCGCTAGTGATTATACCAAGAAGAAACATGTCTTCCGCGTCAAGTGAGTATAATATTTGCAGGGATTTCTTGGCTTCGTTTATTCGTAGTTTCTTTGGTGATAAACGCGAATTTTAGTATTTTACACTCAACGAGAGCAATGAGAAATATAATACTCAAAAGAACTCTCGATTTGAGTTGAAAGTAGCACTCGAGTCTTATATTTTATTTAAGTGTAGATAATTGTTTACGATATAATTAAATGTTACTTGAGTGTCGTTTTGAGTGTACCCTTCACTTACGTGTCGTTTTGAGTGTTACTCTGAATTTGAATGTGTCTCGCAAATTGAGTGTAAACCTTTGTATTATCTTTTTTTTTTATCTTTTTACTTTCCAACCTGTATACCCTTTCGGGTTTTTACAGGATACCTCCACCATCTGTGTGTGGAGGTACTTGATCCTAACACACCCCGCCTTCCCCAAACCGATCCCGCATTCGCACAAGTTACCGACATGGCAGATTTCTACCTATGCCGATAACCTGTGACGGAGGAAAAACCCGTAGGAAAAAACTTTTGCCAGAACCAGTGCGCAGTCTGCGTTCCTTTCCGGCAGGAAACAGAGAGAAAAAATCCTCGATCTGCTCCCACCGGGAATCGAACCCAGGCCGCTCAGGCAAGCGTATCTCCGCGTGCGCCTTAACCGACTCAGCTACGCAGGCCCTCCCGAAACCTTTGTATTTACAGTTCGATATTAACATACTTTTTTTATAATATATTTTTATATTATTTTTGTGAACCGGTTTGCGTTGTTTCCCTTAACTTGAGTGTTACATTCAACTTGAGTATCCCTTACAAATTTAGAGTATAACTGCAGAGTGCAGTCGATTTGACGCAATCATGCCCAATCGTTTCCTTGGTAGTATATGCGTTGATATCTATACAAATAAGATATAACAGATATGCTGACCAGATATAAATATAGAGAACGATTAGGGAACGATTTCTGAAATTGAATGTACTCACTGAAAGCAAAATCACGTAAAAAAAAGACACTCGATATAAGAGCTGAGATCAGGAGTTGAACCCGGAGCTTAATTGGAATCCATTAAGAATAAAAGATTGAGTGTTACACGCAATATGGAGATATATGGAAGTTGACTTAATGGAGAGTCAACTCCCATTTGTTTAGTGTTCTACAGTCTCTAAATCGTGAGTATATTGCTCCATATTGCGTGTAACACTAAATCTTTTATTCCTAATGGTTCACCAATTCATTTCCGGGTAGTTCTCAACAGTTTAGCATAAACTATTAAAATTTTTGAGTAAATTTTAATATCTGAGAGTAAACGTTCAGCAGTTGAAAATTAACTTTCAATATTTGAGAGTATACACGCCCAACCTTGATATAATAAATTCTTAACTTTTGAGAAGACACAATAAACTTTAAGGTGATGCTAAAGCCACCAGTCACCGACAAATACGAGGAACCACTTTTCTCATTTTATTTTCAATTTTAAGTAAATATCGCTATGAAACGTTATAGTCCTACTAAAAAACAACAACTTTCCAGAGAGATATTTTCTCAAAACTAAAAATTGAATGAAAAAAGTGGTTCCCCGTATTTAACGGTAACACGAGGGTTTAGCATCACCTTAAGAGTAATTAACACTTAATTTTTTAAAGTATATACTGAACTTTGAAAGCTATTGTTTCGGAGCCCGTACTTAACTTTGTGAGTTAACTAATTAATATTCAACTTTAAGAATCTCCTCTCAATTTTTTAAAGTAAGCATCCAACTTTGAGTATTAACTATAAAACTTGAAAATAAACATTTAGACCGAATATAAAAACACATGAACATTGAGACTAGAAAGCACTATTTATCTCTCGAATTTTGCAATATTTGTAACAAAACCTTTCAAATTCCTCCCCCGCTACAGTAGCTACCCCCCAAACTCCATAAAACCCCGGCCAATCCACTAATCACCCTTCATTTCCACTCCTTCATTCCAGGACGCAGAGCGGAGCCGACTTCCTGTTCCAGGCCAAGGACGACGCCGAGATGAACGAGTGGGTCTCGGTGCTGAACCAGGCGGCTCAGGGCGCGTCCGGGGCCGCGGGCTCGTCGCGGGCCCACACGCTGCCCGCGCCCACCCAGGCCGAGACCAAGCGACGCAGCTTCTTCACCCTGAAGAAAAAGTGAGTAGTCTCTCTTCCGTCTGGAAAAGAAAGAACTCCCCGTTTTTTGTTTTCTTTTTTATCTATGTGTCCCGTCGCGCTAAAAGAAGCCGGAACTGTGTGTAATTGTAATAGCAGTCTTCTGTCGGACTAGGATTGTCGAGATTATTTGTCGGGCAAGAGAGGAGTGTGTTTTGCAGGAGTGTGCAGACGCGAGTATAGATATTGTTATACATTTGTCGATATATAATCGTGCATTTCTATCATTTATATGTCGTGTAGCCACACTGATGCGCTCTTGTAGTTTATAGAAGCTTTGAGAGATCCGAGAGATGACACTGACTGGTATATTTCATTTTTTATGTGTACAGATTAATGCTTTATAACAGCTAAGTTTCTTTATAATTAAGTTAAACGTTAATTGTTTTACGCCAAATCTCTGTGCGAGGGAATATCTAGTAAATTTAAGTGATTTCTTACTCTGCCATAAAATAGCCGTGTTGGACGAAAAGAGTATATATTTTTAATTTTAAAAATATTCTCTTTTTGAGTGTAAAGAAATAACACCGTTATTGTAAAATCCAATTAGCCGAGAGTAATTTAGTCACTCTTTTGAAAAGAGAAACTACTATACTAACCATATTATATACAGAATTATGTACGTACATATTTATATCCTCACTCTTCAAAAAACTTACTCTTTCTCAAGTGAGACACTAAAAATTTAAGAAAGTACTACTTATTACTTAATACTCTTTTTCGGAGTGGGATATTCACTCGGCAAAATTTAGCGTGTTGGGACTTGTTCGTTTACGTTTTACCCTACAAAAGTAATATGAACTAAATTACTTACTAAAAATAATTATTTACTATGATGTAAATATTTGATTATAAATGTAAAATAGTAATACTGTAATTGTTGTAGTCAAAAACAGTTAAGATATATTCTTATCTGATAAGTACTTATCGGACAGACTTTGATTACTGTCATGATCATTAATTTTATCTTGAGAACGGATTACTTTAATTTTTCAATCACAATTCATCAAGTAAATCCAGCATGTTGTTTATTTTAATTATTAGAATATTACCTTATAGATACTTGTTTATTGAAAGAAGTATTTATAAAGTGGATAACAAGCATTAATCTTACAAATAGTAAGTGAAATATGAGATTTATTGGATCTCTGAAAGAATGTCATAACCTCTACATATTTCATCTTGCTACTGCCAACACAATGAAATTAATCATATATAGAAAGCGCATTCTGCTCGTCTTCATCTTGCTTACATTATCTATTTAGTCTTCATCAATACATATGTAGAGAGTAGAGTGCAAATCTTTAGCAAATAAAAAATAAATAAAAGAAATAAAAATAGGGTGCACCGCATAAAACATCCGATCATATTCGCATTTATCATATTTTAGAAAAGCCAAAAAGTAGAAAGCGATACCCAATGAACAGTAAGAAAAACACAGTATCACACAATTGGAACAACATTTAGATGCGGTGAGTCAGTCGCACAATATTATCAACAAGTTACCGTTGTAATACTTGCACGATTAAGCGATCGTATATCCATTATTATTTTATTAATTTTTCCGATCATTGTTTTGTCAAGGGAATACTATGGTTTTTTTAAAACGTTGCATTGGATTAAAGTGAAGAGATTTTTTTTTATCAAATAACTTTCTTTAGAGGCAACTGTATAACATTCTTTATTAAACATAATTGTTGTGATACTTACTTTGCAATTTAAATAACGATCAGAACTTCTTTTTTAACTCAATAAATTTCTATATTATTATTTTATATATTATTATTCTATACATTATTATATTATTATCTATAGTATTATGCAAACTTAAACTTTCTATACAACGTTTTTGAATTGCTCTCGTAAAGTATATATGTGTTAGAATTGTTTTCAAAACGTAAGACTGTAGTATCCTCTTTATTTTTATGAGTATAATTTTAATTTTTATTTTTATTAGCTTAGTTTTATTTGGGATAAACATACGAGGAATGTTCTTCCAATTGTGAATGCGGAATGACATGATATCATAGGTGTCACAAGACATCTACCACCTTCTGGTGATTCATACGACTTTGAAAAAAAATCCGATACAATGCGACCAATTATTTGCATAGTGACGTATTTTCAAACAAATATGACTTTTCATTATAATTTTTATATTTATTTTGAATGTTCCTTTGTTTTCGTTGTAAAATCGAAGTTTAAATACAGTTTTTATTTAGCATGTTATTTATTTATTTTTATTACGTATACATTGAATAAAGTAAATAGTACTTATTACAATAGGATACAAAAATTTGACGTATGAAACACCATGAAACATCCATTTACTTATCAACCGATATCCATCGAATTAATAAATTCATTATCAAAGCGCTTGTTACTCTTAAGTTGATTTTTATTGAGTAATATATTATTTATTCTTATTGTTATTAATTATTATTATTATTATTATTATTACTATTATTATTATTATTCATTTTTTTTAAAGTAAATTGTTAGCGTTACCATCCAATATCGATGTTGTATCGCTGTTAGTCATTACACATTGCTATATACCATTCATCATTTCATTTTCATCGCTTTTTGTCGCATCATAACCATTATATACGTACCTCGAAATGCTTTGCTGCTATAGCTATATAGATTATTTATATTAAATGAAGTACCGTACGTGACGTCCAGGATTTTAAAGTAATATACAAAACTTAATAGATTCAAATATTGTATACCTAACTATACAAAAATATATTCAATCCTTTTTATTTTTTTAATATACGATAAGTAAGTATCTTTGGTGCGTAACACTCGCGCCGTCTACCGGATTTTTTTTTTTTCAATTTTGGGATTGTGCGTGCAGCGACTCGTACCCAAAAAAACGTAAAACGTGCCCTTTTCAATTCGCTTTTTAAGGAACCCGGAGTGTCATTGATGTAATATAATGATTGTAATAATAAAAGCTGGACTTCAACTAGTCAATACAAGCATATTTAGAGACTTTCCATACGGGAATCCCGCTCCTTTGCTGTTCCCTGTTTTAACATTATTCAGTATATATATATATACATAACCTATATAGATATACTGAATAATGTTAAAGTGCGGAATAATACAGGAGTGGAATCCCCATATAAAAAATCTCTAAATATGCTTCACTGACTAGTTAAACTTCAGCTTTTATTATAACAATCATTATATTACATGGATAACACTCCAGATTCGTTAAAAAGCAAATTGAAAAGGCACGTTTCACGTTTGTTTGGGCACGGGTCGCTGCACGTACAACCCCAAAATTGAAAAAACTCAACGTCAGGCGGCGCTGTCCGCGATACTTACCAAGGGTATAGATTTATCTTTAAATTTAGTATATTGTATTTATTTAACGTGTAGTGATAACTTTCTATAAAGCAAATTAATTCATTTGAAACCCTACAAAATTCGTTTTTATTTACTTTAGACAACAGTTATCGAGATACAATAAATAAAATTTATTGCATGATAATAATATTATATTAATATATTTGTAGAACTGATTAGGCTTTTTCACGCCTGACGTCATTGGCAAGATGGCCGATCTCTGGGAGACATTGAAATTTCAAAAAGTAAACATTACGAATAAAAAATATTGTAGTTCGTATTTGGCATTTTTGACTGGTGGTTTTGCAGATTCATAAAGTAGGGGCGAGTGGGGAAAAAGAGTCCCTTTGCGGGGTAAAATAGACATTTTGGATTTAATAGTACATTGTGCATCTAGGGGGGAAAATTGGTGGGAAAAAGAGTACTATCTGAAGTTTTGCCAGTGACTATTTTGCCTCTGCCGGGGAAGAATAGACAAGTAATACAAAAAGAATGAGGCAAATTTATCAGTTTGCGGGGTGTAATTAAAACTTTGCAGGTGAATATGAACACTTTAGTACGCATAAGATTATAGTTATTTAATTTTAATTTTAACTTAAAGTAAAACAAATAAGACAAATAAGGTGGGGCAAAATGGTCAGTTTATTTCTTATTCGATTGTAGTTAATTTTAACCTTATTTTTACTTTACCAACATTAACTTTATACATCTGTGTTAATAAAAATTTTTTGAACTTTCAACAAAGCCTGCTTTTTATAATTAATTAAAATATCCTCTAAGTATTAACAGTGACCAAATAAAACATTTATTATATAGTTTAAACAAGTTGTAATGAGAATATTAATGCAGTGTTGGGTTTTTTAGTGATTATTTATTACTATTATGACTTAGTTAAAGTGCGCGTAGTAAATATTTCCGTATGGAAAAAACACTCACGTGGAGTGTTATTTCGTACCCTCAACTAAATTTTTATATTGTACAAGTCTTAATATCCCACTAAATTTTAGTTGAATGTGCGAAATAACACTCAACTTGAGAGTTTTTTTCCATACGGGTTTCTTTTTATAATATGATAACTGGATAGGGTAAAACCTACTATAAATATAGAAGCTGGTAAGTTTTCGGTTATCTCTGATTATTTTCATTCGCACTTTAACTAACTTAGTCAAACTAATAAATAATCACTAAAAACCCTAACACTGAGTTTTATTATAATCCCTTAATTTTTGCATACCGGCTTGCTTAAAGTGTATATTATACATTATTTATTTGATTGCTGTTAATATTTACTTTATTTATCTGCAAAAACACTCGTTAAAATTGTCAAATACCTACATACTAGAATATTTTTATTCGCAATGTTTACTTTTTGAAACTCCAATGTTTTACTACCAGAGGTCTGCCATCTTGCCGATGACGTCAGACGTGAACAAGTCTAATTTGTAAAACGAAGTAGTAAATTTATTTGAATAAAATAAAACTAATACTATTTTAATATTTGTACAAGTCATATTATATTATTTAAAACTATAAATAAGTATATTTGTTTATATGAAACGTAAATAACAAATAGCTTTTGCTTTTTATTATGCTTACTGTTTTCATGACTAAAAATTGTATGTATAATAATTTTTACTTTTAAACATATACAATGAGACCAAAGTTATAATATAATCACTTTATCTTTATCTTTATAATTAAAAATAAATATCTCTCCTTAGTTTCATGATTTTAATAAAACTGTTAAAGTAAATAAAACGCATAACTCGTATCATCAATTTCTATGAGAATGCCAATATTTCACGAAATAAACAATTTCAAATAAATACAAAATTATTCTATTGTATAAAAATTCTGGAATCGACTAAGACATTTTAACTACCCTTTAAAAACACATTACCCGTAGAATGTTTAAGGTGACTCTTTGAATAGGCTAAAGTCGAACGTCTCAATAACGCGCATGCAAATCTGTTTTCTTTTTCCAGCTAAACTAGAGCAGTGAAGTTTGGCGAGAGAGAAAGAATGAGAGCTGAAAAACCGCCCACACGCTCGATGTGCGCGAGACGACGCAAGAAGAAAAAAACTACACACACACACACACGCGCGCGCAAACACTCGCCCAATTACACGAATAAACAAGCCAACACACAAAACAAACAACACCCATACGCAGACACGAAGCTTCAAAGAAATCGGAGATGAAGAAGAAGAATATTTCGTCGCTCTACTTGGATAAAGCAACGCTAATAAACGAGTGAGAGAAGGTGAAAAGAAGATAAATGAATGTCCCCCTTCGAGCGCGAACCCGAGTAGCCCGCGCGCGCATACATAATATTAACATTAGAGAAAGAGAGAGAGAGAGAGAGAGCGCGAAGGGGTCGCCCCGTGTTTTAACGCAAAGTAATCGCTCAAGTAGAGAATGATAAACAAAACAAAGATGTAATGTTTAAAACGAAAAAAAAAATTAATGAAAAAATTAATAATGTCCCAAGTTAGTGCGATCGATTTTTCTACTTAGGCGAGAAAGTGAAGACAAAAGTAAAAAAAAACAAATGTCCCGCCTCCGTCGTCCTCATCGTTATCGCCGTGTCCCCACCTGTAATGTGTCTCTTCGGCATCATCGACATACAATTGTAATACGAGCATGAATAATTATTATATACATTGTGTGGAACTATGCGAATATCCCATCGGCGATGCATGAATTTTAACGCACCATAAGTACTACGAAGTAGTAGCTCATAGGGACTGTCTGTCGTGTTCTTTTTTTTCCTTTGTCTAGATTATTATTATTATATTATTATTATATTATGTTATTATTATATTATTTATCGAATGACGACACACAGTAAAATGAAAAAGAAAAGGAGGAACGTGTATAACAGTTCTTTCAGATTCGAGCGTTGATTTTTTCGCGTACGATAATAGAATTTGATATTAACGTGCAGCGAGATGCAATGGCCAAAGTCGACTGGACTGTCTTTTATTGTGTACGCAGTTAATTTCTTAATAACGATGAATTATTATCATCTCCCTCTTTGTATTCTTCGATTCTTTACGACGACTTTTTAACGAAACTGTTTCTTCTTTTTTTTTTAATAAACGAAGCTAAGCAAAGATCATTGATTTTGCGAACGAGTTTTGGAAAAACGAATGAGTTCCGAGCGTGTCCCTTCTTTTATACTGATTTTTTTAGACTCGCAAAATTGTGTTGATTCCCCGATTGTGTACGAACTTTGCTTGTGCAAACTGTTCTCAGTTGCTCATTTTTTTATACGAAAACGAAAAAGAGGCGATGATTATTGCGTTTTTTAATCGCGGTAAGTCGACAAATGTTTGTAAAATCGAAGACGATGCGCGGAATGAAACATAAAAATGTTGCGCAGGATGAGAAACAAAAATACCGTGTGTGTCTTTTACTTTTTTGAAAACCATTGACTTTGAAAGGATTCTCTTTTTTTATGTGCACTGCCCACCCGAAGGAAATTAACGTATTACTCTGTCATTTTCTCTTATGTCGGCGATCATTGACTGCCATATGTATTTTTATTATGAGCTTAGCTGCGCTAACTTGGGATAATGTATGAGATATAGCTTTTAACGATTGTTAAAGTCGTATTGTCTTGAGTGGGAGAGTAGAGAAGGAAAGAGAGAGTAAAAAAGATGTTTAATCTGTAATGATTAATGAAAAAAGAGTTTCCTCCCATATGAACCCAAATTAATAACATTAATTAAATGAACATAAACAAATCGAGGCAAAATGCATATACATATATATATTTAATTCTCTAAAGGCTTTTGAAGAAAACGCAAAAGCTTTATACACTTAGATAAGTAATGTGAATTGTGCGATCCTCGCCAAATCGAATCGTGTAGTATATTTGCGAATCGTATTCGTTTTTTTCTTTTTTTTGTAACTGTAAAATTTTCTTTAAGAAAAAATGTTTTAAGAATTTTACTTTTGAAAATTCGAACAATACTCTAGCTGCAATATAACGTCGTTCATACATACATATTAAAAATAAAAATTGTCTCAGCTTTTATTTCCTTGACAAGTATGGTAAATGATATTATATGTCATATTTGATAAATTAATGGAGAGGATCGAACGTCGGTTTACCTGACGAGTCAGATGTTGTTTAGGAGAAAATAAAGAGAGAAAGAAAGAAAGGAAAAAACAAGGAAAAATAGAAGTTCTTGTACTACGAGAGACTTGTACATAAGATATATGTGAATCTCTATTGCACAAGAATGCTTTCGAGAGACAGCAGAGGCAGCATACACATGTTATTATATATATTCTTTATTTTAAATGACTTTAAATCTGCTTTATTCGCGCGGATCTATATTATATATAAGACATTTTATTTAAGTCTAAAAGGTTGCATCGCTTAAATTAAATACAAATTTATAATATCAATTATCGCTGTGCTTTTCCTTCACTTTTACTTTTTCTTTAACGTATAGTTTATGAATATTATATTATACATTTAACGGTAAGAATGTATAAGTGATAAACAGACAGATGAATCGACTATTATAATAATAATGTATGACACTAAGAAAAAACTTTTAGACGACTCCTCTTTCATTTTCTATAAAATTATCGCATATTAAAAGACGCTTGTTGGTCAGTTTCTCTGAATG
The DNA here is from genome assembly GCA_949152435.1 of Gastracanthus pulcherrimus. NCBI lineage: Eukaryota > Metazoa > Arthropoda > Insecta > Hymenoptera > Pteromalidae > Gastracanthus > Gastracanthus pulcherrimus. Next base: position 103,842,510 of record OX424572.1, read on the forward strand.
AATGTATCGTAGTTCATCTTCTCTGTCATTGTCGTAAAAATGATAAAAAAGTAATAAAAGAAAAATCAAACTTCAAAGTTCATCGCGTTTAGAAATAATATCAAATACATAAATCAACATAGATAAAAAATTTGCATGTTTAAGAATGCGATACGTATTTTTAAGTTTACATACACATAAACTCGTCAGCAATTTAAGAAAGAGGTGTTTTAAATGTTTCGCTTGCTATTATTGTGACACGTGAAAAACAACAAAGGATGCATAGGGGAAATAAATATAAAACAAAGGAAAGAAGAGAGAAAAACTGCCAGTGAATGAAAGAAGAATTTCGATCCTGAACTTGATTAGCTTAATATATTTATAGATCTAGTCTCGAGTTGTTAAGAAATAAAAACTGCGGAGGCTGGATTTTCTTGTAAGAAAAAAGCTGTCATCAAGAGAAAAATCAAATGCGACTTACTGCTATAATAAATCGTTGTTGGAACAATTTACAGTGTTTTGTCGCTACTCATTTTTGAGAAATTCGTAGTTTTTCTCTGTAGCGATTAGTGAAATAGTTTTATTAATTGAAATTCATATTTTAATTGAATCTTTGTTCATCAATAAACTGAGGTTCGTCTAAAACTAGTTTTCACAAATTTTTAGATTTCATTTTCTTCAAAAGAGTTGAAAAACCTAAACCATTTGAAGTCGTATATAGAGTTTTAACATTTTTTCCTAATTTGCTTTTTTTCATTTAAATTTATTTTTCCATTTCGTTTACTAATGTAAATATATTTTTTCATCTTTTTTAAATAAATTAAACTTTAGAATAAAGTTCATTTTTAAATACTCTGTTATAAAATTTAAATAAATAATGATATAACAATTTCATTATAGATCCTTTAAGATGTAATGCATATTTCCATAAAGCAAAACACATTCATTGTTATAAGTCAGTATTGATAAAATAACTTTGACACAATTGCATCTAACCGAGTCTAAAAATGGAATTCTAGAACGTCAGTTGAATTAAAAATAATTTTTTATGCACGATTTCAACAACTTAAAAGGTCAGTACTACTTTGCGCACAATTTCAATAAAAGAAGTTTACTTTTCTATTTCATTTGAGGAGTCTTATATAAGGAGATAAGTGTCAGTTTGAAAGAGCAGATTTTAATTATGCTTTGAAAGGTATTTTCAGGTACATAAAATTAATTCCAGTGCTCCTAGTGTTCCTCTGAGGGCACGTAAGGGGGGCCTAAGTTATTTCTAACCGTAGTATAGAACAAAGACTAGAAGCCGAGAAAATTAAAAAATTTACTTTTATTGCAAAAACAAGCATTGAAAAAAGACTGACACAAATTTTTAAAGAGACAGAAACACATGCTTAATCTTAACGCGTAGCCATTTCATTATTTTCTCTTTCTTTCATAATACTGTAACTATTGTGGGTCCCCTTAAAATATCGGAAAGATATTTATTCGGAAAGCCAAAATATCGGAATATTTAAAATTCGGATATTTAAAAAATCGGAAAGTTGAAAAATAGGATTTAGAAAATTTCGGAAAATATTTTTACTTAGAGTTAAAAATTCGAAAAATGGGAAAATATTTTAAGGGAAACTATGTTTTCTCATATCTAACAAATGTAAACTGATTACAAATCTAGACACATCATTTATTTTTACATGGGCCTTATGGCGCCAATAAGAATATGCTGTTTTAATGTTAGATTCCCTACAGAATGCATACTTTCAGTACGGCGTGCCACTCCATTTAATATTCCGAATTTGCGGCATTCCGAATATCTAATTTCCGTTATGTTAGTAATCCGATTTTTAATTTTCCGAATTTTTAACTCTCAGTAAAAATATTTTCTAAATTTTTCTAAATCCTATTTTCAACTTTCCGATTTTTTAAATATCCGAATTTTAAATATTCCGATATTCTGGCTTTCCGGATAAATAACTTTCCGATGTTTTAAGGGGGCCCGCTATTGTTTTTCAATATTGTTTTACAATAATTAACATTACCTTTGTTTGTAACAGTTTTATTTACTATTCGGCCATATTTCTAACATAAATGTATAAAGGTGCCATTTTTTTTACTAAAATAACGTACTATTGAGGTCAACTGACTCATACTTCAAGAACAAGGGACCATTATAATAAACTGCGACTGCAAGAAAAGGTTTCAGTTTTAGAAGCCAGAAAATACCTTTCACCCTAGTGGAAGTGTGGAAAACTGACAGATCAGTGAAAAAGCGTGTAAAAGCTCGAGAAATTCGTGAAAAACTGTGAATTTTGGGTTACAGTTGGAACAGGATTTTAAAAAATATGATAGAATATTTCGTTTCATTTTATCACAGTTTCTCATAGTTTTTCACTGTTTTTCACATTTTATCCCAATTTCTCACAATTGTAATTTTCTTTATATAAGAAAATGCTACGAAACAAAATGTGAAATAATGTGAATGACTGTGCAAGTTTTATTAGATAAAATACCTTTTCTTAGAAGGGTGAAAAACTGTGTTAAAATATAAAAAAAGTGAAAAACTGTGAAAAAATGTGCACATTTGTTTGTAAAAAATGTTTATAAGTATGTGTATTTCCACATTTTGTCACACTTCCTCTCACTTTTTTGAGAATTTCTCACAGTTTCTCACAGTAGTCTTTTCCATAGGGCAGTTTCATTAACATACGTTTCACGGAGGGATTCTCCGTATTAGTGACACAATAAAAGAGAAAACGTTTACCTTCTAAATTCCAAGTTTTTTTGTTTTCTAAATTACTGGCATAAATTAACATCATTTTCATTAAATTTAATTTTAATTTTGTATTTTCTCAAGATTCTTCTTAATTTAATTTTTATAAACTTTGCTATTAAGGGAAATCACGAATAGGCAAACGTTTTTTAAAAGGTGAATATTGTACTTTACTGAAATAGTGTATTCAATAGTTTGAATAGTTTTTGATTTGATTTTTCTTTTAATTTTAACAACAGATCATCAACGACATCAACTTCTATACGCTTATTTTCTTCTGTCTAGAAGATCCACAAATGACGTCTTCGTATTCAACAGCATTAAAACAATAAAAAACCATATATATATATTATGCACGATACTGTGAAAAAGCTTGGAAGTTTTATGAGACTATCGTATTTTATGTTCTGTGATAAAACAACAGAAAAATATTCTACCGTTTAAAACGCATGGAACATTATTTGTAGATAAAAATACTTAAAATAATAGTCATTTGACTCATTTGAAATCATGTTAATTTATACATATTTTGTTTAGAAACTTTAGAATTTAGAACTACATTTTGTTTAATAAGAATAATTGAAACATCAAAACTGGATCCCATAAGATTGAAAAATTATTAGTTTTAAAAGAATTATTTAGAGCCTAAAATTTTTATAGGAAACAATCAGTAATTTTTCAACTGACATTTAATTATTTAATTGGAATTCATGGGAATTCGATACTCTAAAATTCGGCATGTTTTTAGTGCTTTTTCTAATAAGAAAGTAATCGTAATTTTAGCCCTTCCCTGTATTAAAATTTTCACAATTATATTGATAATTTATAGGAATTTATTTTGAATAGTTATGAATTATTCCACTTTTTGAGAATTTTTGGAATTGAGCCATATAGCCAGTAATTAACATCCTGGGTAACAGGAAAGATCAAATGAGATGACAGCTCCGACGAACTGCCTCTCGCAGACCTCCAAATCGCGATGCCCTTTATTTATAATTGACACGCTAATTTGGTCATATATTAACGCGAAACATTATATAAGGTTCGCCACCTAACCGTGACTAGCGAATTACGACGATAATGAATAATTTATCAATAAATACTCATAAAATTTTCTTGTAAGATCCCATAAATTTATCATTTAACATTTAAGAAAAAATTTTATAAAAACTTATAGTTCTGGATTCGTTAATATGTCTATTGGCACCCGAAATATATCTTAAAAAATACGTTTAAATAAAATATTGAAAGCATTTTTCTTTATTGGGTAATGCAAATAAATATATATAAATTGTACATAGGAAAATATATTAAACTATTTAAATTTATTAAAATGCTAACTTTTTTAACCTGTTAAAAAACGCAAAAATGTACTGATTTTGGACCTTTTTTTAACTGATTGAGGCTCTTATTTTTCAAATATGAATTTTATGAAAAAAGTAAATTATACCTACAAAAGTTTTCAAACATGAAAGTAATAAACCTCACGCGCACGGAGCATCATGAAAATGAAAAAATGTATGTCTATAAAAAATGCATTTGATTTCCTATGCTACATACTGCTAATTAATTTATTAAAATCATTATTTTCGAAAGATTATGTGGGTTGTATATTGGTGAAAATAAGTAATATAGTTTATTAAGAAATATAAAGTATTTATTGATACACTTCGTTAAGATACATATGTTCACAAGAAAGAATAAGCGCGTCGTTTCTCTTAGTCGTATACACAACGAGTGACTCGCACAGCAGCTTGGTCCAACTAACTCTGTGCGTAATAGTAGGGGAACCTTAAAACAATCTACAGTCTCTATGCCCACTGTATAATCTACACACAGACACACTCATATACGTATGTGTGGGCGCACACATATTCCAACAATAATAATAATTTTATTTAATTTTAGCTGAGTTATCTATGAGGTCTTAAAATATTCATTTAATTATGAACTATAATAAAACACAATAAAAAATTGACTTTTTAAGTGATTTAGCGTATATTTTTTTTCTTCATATTTCGAAAGTATATATCGACGGTCCCTACGAAGACTAGCACATTTCAAACTGCCACGAAGAGTAGCACATTTGGAAATCTGCCACGAAGACTAGAACAATTCGCCGGTCTACCACGAAGACTATAGCACAATTCGCCGTGCTCCCACGAAGACTAGCACAATTCGCCGTTCTCCCACGAAGACTAGTACGGTTCGCAATTCTGCCACGAAGACTAGCACTTTTCATACAGAATATGTAAAATAAAGTTGTAAGTACTGATAAACTATCGGTGAATCGAGTTGATGCTTTTTTTATCGGGTACTCAAAAAATTATCGGTTTATTTGAGAAAATCGGACTAATCGAATAAATAAAAGTAGCCCGAAAAAGTCAGGCGGTAGAAAATCGCCAAATGTGCTATAGTCTTTGTGGTAAATTTTCAAATGGGCTGGTCTTCGTGGGAGATTGGCGAAAAGTGCTATAATCTTCGTGGGAGATTTCCAAATGTGCTACTCTTCGTGTGCAAACACCGCAAACGTGCTTATAATCTTCGTAAGGGCTATCGATATATCCAAGAATAGATAGAACCATTTTTACCAAAATTTTTTTACCGCGGTACGATACTTCAAACTTTAAACGCGCAGATATCTTAAGACAACATTTTTACGATTGACGGAATTAATATAACTCGAACGGGTTAACCAATTGCTTTAAAACTTTCGGGAGGTTGTTATATATATATATATATATATATAACTGATGACCGTCTTAGCTTTTATAACCTTCATTCATTGCATTATTCATATTTCAAAAACCTAACCATCGTGAAGAAAACGTGAAAATTGAGCTTATTTCTACGCATGCTCCATTTTCTTTTCGACGACATTTGTTAAAATGAGAATGGCACTCATATACTAATGAAGAAAAAATTTGTTTTGTTTGTTTTAAATGAATATACGAGGAGTTAACAATTCCGCTAGCAACATAAGGTTTTTAAGACATCATTTTGGTACCGCTTCATTACATACATAAACAGCGTCAAGATAAATAAAAAAAATTTGTACGCTCAAGAAGTTGTGTAATAAGCACCAAAAAACTTTTTCTCAATATCTAATTTATTGCATTTAAAAAAAAATCTCGAAAATTTATGAATTTTTAGTCGTCAATGATGCGTCATGTAATGAGCATTCATAAAAATTCATACACTTACTATGAAACATGAATTTACAAATTATGTGCCGAAATAATTAATTTAAGAAGAATAGTTTTAAAAGTATTAAAACCTAAGTGTGTACATTCACCCCACTCTCCCCTATACATTTGATAAAATATTTACTTCAACAAAAATTTAATTAAACGAAAATTAACCGAATTTGTAATGAAAATTTTTTTTAATTTAACGAATAGCTAGATATTTTATGGAATTGTATGAGTTTTTATTGGATTCCTCCAATCGGGATTTTCTTTTTGCTGGGAATTCTCTAAATTTTATATGAAAGAAGCGAATAATTACGATAGTGCAAGTTTGAACAAGAGTTATTTCGTTATTTTTTGCATTAATTAGACTGTAACAACACTCATTATATGGATCAATAGTCTTTGTGTAAATCGTTTCTTTATGTACAATTTTGGTCAAATAAAAATAATATATGAGTTTTAATTCTATATCTATATCAATATCTTTCTATAATAAAAAGAACCCTTGAAAACTATCATTTTTACGTCCATCACTTTGGAAAGCCCCCGTAAAAAAAGATAAGCTTTATTTATTGTATTTTAGCGTTTATACCTAAACCTCACATGTTTACAATTATAACGATTATTATGCGAACTTTCAGGGTAAAACCGACCTTTTATTACCGGACACGCCCCCTCAACTAGATAATGGACGCCTACACATATTATGAGCACCGATAACACAAACTAGCAATATCGGAAAGAAACTCAAATTCATAGTAATCGACACTATTAATACCTCAGATATCACACAGCTTGTCGTGGGTATGACGTGAATAAACGTACGTGAAAGTTGCAGCAACGTTTTGGCAACGTTCCAGCAATGAGGAAAAATTCGTTGCCTCAGAAGCGTACAATACATTGTTAACAATGAAAAATGAATAACAATCTTAATTTGGTAAAATGGCTCTTGGCTGGTGAGGCTTTTATTTTGCTAAGTACCATCCGGATGATAGAAACAATAATATGGTTAATTATTACATCAGATCTATAAACCTACCTATTCCTCTTTTTGTTATAAATGCATTATTTAATTTTGTTACGTGGCTGTGACAGTGTTCTAGCAACGTATATAAAAAACTTCGGCAAGTTCATGAGGATTTAGAGACGTCTTTCGAAGACTTTCTGGGAACGTGGTTGACAAATATCGTTAGTAGATACGTCACCTCGCATGGCTACAATAAAAGTATATGTGTACAAGCGTGTTACGCCGTGTACCGTGCACGTGTGCTGGCCAATCAGCGTGAATCTCTTTAGCGAAAGTCACTCCATCAATATATCAATATCCAGACTGCACTCGCCGATAAAATAGAAACCTTCCCCGGTAGCTCTCACAGAAAGAAAAGGCCCGAAGCCAAATTCAAATCTCCCGCCGCGCAACATCTGCGCGCAGAGCGCCTTGAGTAGGTATAACGCACGCGTACTCCCTCAGCTGCGCAGACCGATTTTGCGCCGAGCCGCCGACAACAACAAACTCACCACCATCACCAGTCGCACGTCTGTCTCTGAACTTTCGCCGCGCCTTGCGCGCTCGCTCTCTCCGCTCCTCAGTGTTCGAGCGCGTCGCTCCGCGCCAGCATCGCCTCTGCCCCCCGAGAGCAGCGCAACCACGAGACAGATCTCTCCTCCCTCCCTCCCCCTACACCTCGCGAGAGCATAGACAAAAAACGCGCGTGTGCAGGAGGCGCGCACGTACGAGTATACGCACTCCTTTGTGCGCCAACACCGCCGCGGTCGTACCTCTCGTGCAGGAGCCGCCGCGCGATTCCCCTGCCTCGGACTATCGAGTATATAGAGCGCACGTATACCCCCGCACACATACATACAATTTGTATACTCGAGTGCGCAAAACGTTGTGCGTGGATCGTGCCGCCGCGGCTGTACACAGCGCGACGACAACAACAACACAAACATCGGCAAGATGGCCGCGACTGCGCGACTGTCGGTGCTGCTGCTGCTCGGCGTGATCGGCTTCCTGGGGCGGCCGGGCGCGGCGGCGAGATTCGGCGACGCGCCCACCACGCTGCACGTGGACGCCGACGAGGAGTACGCCGGCCTGAGGAAGCCCATCCTCATCGAGAGGCCGAAGAGATCGTACCGGCTTGAGGACGAGGAGGAGGACTTCGCTGCTGGTAGATCGAAGAGGGACGTGCCCGCGACGAGCACCAGTACCAGCAGCAGTACCAGTGCCACCACCAACAGCGGCACCACCACCACGGCCCTGCCACCGACGCCCCATCATGTGAATAATCCCAATATCACGGCTAGGGTATGTTGGTCTTTTTGCTTTTTTTCATTGGTCTTTGTTTGCTTTGTGCTCCGGAGGAAGAGGCTTGTGTAGTGTGATTAGGAGGGAGATTGACTGCTCCCAGCAGCACCACTCTTTCAAAAGACTTCATTGATAAGATTTTTTAACTGTCCGTAAAGGGTCAGAATGTTATGGGATTTAAACATTTTAAATATATTCTTTATGAACAGTTTGTGATTAGGCTGTGAATTCTTCACCAAGGTCTCAATGATTGCTTTTAACGCTCTTTAAATTGAATTCTGTTAAGCAGGCAGTTGTAAAGTCTTTTAAAATAATTCAAAAGAGTTTCTTTGAACCTGAACACAACTATTTTCTATACATCGCAAGAAAAATCTTTGTATACTCTACGTATTCTTAATGAATTAATTAAGGAGTGCTTTTATGAACTTTTGTAAAACTTATTTTAATGAACTCTTACTTTCAATGAATAGAACTGTGATTTCAATGAGCGCTTATTTCAATGAAACTTATTTATAAACTCTTTATGATGTGACATTCGATACTCTTTTTGAATACTTAAGAGAATTATTTAAAAATATCAATATTCAAAAAGAATTCATTTTGCTGTCAAATATTATAATAGAAATAAGCATTTGTTGACAATAAAGTTGGATTCTTTACTATTAAAGAGGATACAACTTTGAATTAAGAGTTAAGACATACTTTTCTCATTAACTATAAATAGATACTACGAGTAGAAACAAATTCTAAATGCACCGAATCCTTAATTATAGAAGCAGTCATTTTTATTAGTGTGTTTTTGTTGGATCATGTATACTCTGGAGTTTTAAGAAATAATAGAACAGTAGGATTTGTAAAATTATACTGCGATTTGATAAAAATGTACACATTAATGATTTCAAAAGTTAACTGTATCTACGCTACTCTATAATTTTCGGTTTTGTATATTAAATTTTAACTAGTGCTCCAAAATTAAAATTTAGCTATGCGATACTATATACTTACAGGAATAAAAAAATGTAAAATCTACCTAGTTGCCATTAATTAACATTTCGGAGCAAAGCATTTTAGCTTTCCCTTTTTTACAGTGATGAATACTTGCAGTTTTGCGCGGAGTTCGGTGTAGGAGTTGATCTTTTGGCTTTAAAGGCGACACTAGACTTTTTGGCTTTGTTTCAAAAGTCGGAATGTTTACTCGCAACTTTGTGCAATCGCGGTTGATCGCCATACGGAGAGAGAAAGTGAAACGGAGCATCTTTTAAAAGAGAAGCAATTATCGTATTTTCGGCTCATTAAAAACGGACCAGGAACAATGAACGTCTTTCATGTCTAGTTAGAAAAAATTCGGAGAGTCATTCTTTATTCGTACTCCGAAAATTACGCAGCGGTTAACAACGTTTATTTTGGAACCACTCTTTGGCTCCGACTTTGTGTGAATTCTAACGTGTATAATATGCAAATATCGCCTTTACGATCTCCGGATTTTTTGTGCTACGAAATTTCCTGGTTGTGTTCTAGAACTTTCTGTAATCCTTTTACCGTAAAATACGTTCAGGTGTTTTGCACTTTACTAAATATCTTTTTGTTTACGGTTGAGGTATTGCTTTGCTCCAAAATAACTTTATTTTAAATTTGATAAATGTTTTGATAAGTTGGTTTATAGATTATAGATACGTTGGAAATTGTATTTTGTTGCGATCGAAAATTTAATTGTTATACTCGGGCTCGGGTTTTAACATATGAACTTCGTTTCTGCATTGAATTTGTTTTTGTTTACATTTTAGATATAACGACGTATAAGATTTAAGATATCTCTGATAGTCAAGTTTTTCAAATATTTTTTGTATTTTCCCATTTTGCGCATTTGTTTTGTAATTATTAAACGGAGTGCGTATTTAAAACGACGAGAAACGTATAAAACCTAGTTATAGACTCTGTTTGAAACGATAAATACAGTTTCATTCGGTGTGTATAATTTTTTATCATTTCAAACGCAGTGTATATGTGCGAGAGAGTTACTTGTTGACGCGTATACGTATCGAATACAGTGTGATATTATTATGATTCATGTAATTCGAGATAGCGAATCTCGTTTTATTCTGCGACGAAATATTTTTTCTTCTGTCACACACGAGCATATTTTTCTTTTTGTGTACTTTCCATTGTCGCTAAATAGGATAGAAATTTCTTCAATTACGATCTAAAATTGCTATAATATTCTGAATGATGTGTTTTTCGCGAGTGTATGTAAGATGCTGAAACATCAACAGAACTCTCAGGAGTCAATAAGTATTTACTTAACGTGAATCTTCAGATTTGTTTGCGCTGCGTCTTTATGCGAATGCATAAAACATCCTATTGAGTTTCATTTTAAAAATTTCAAATACTTAACGTACGTTTACTATTTTATCCGATCTAGAACGTCTGTATAAAAATCCATAATCGTTGCAAAACGTTACTGCTTTTTTATTTCACTTTTTTACTTGAACGTTTTTTTTCTGTATTTTGCGATTATCATCATCTACTGTGCAAGATTGAAATTGGCGCTTATAGAACAATTAAAAATATCAGCATAGAAAACCAGTATTAATTATCCATTTAATATTCAATGTGCTTACATATAGTAGGTAATATCATTTAAATTTGTTATTGTGTCGATTCCTTTGAACAATTTTAGAACAAACGAGCAATTTAAAAAAATAATATATTTCGTGGCTGCTTCTTTGTCTTCTCGGTATTCATGTTTGTTACAGATAAATTTATAATTACAGTACATAAGCATGATGAAACACCGACAATAATTGTACGCCCGTCGAATAGTATAATACGACAAAGAAAAAATTACTTCGATAAACCGTATTTTTCCATCTCATTTCGCTCTGTTTACACTTGTTTTATTTTGCAAATTCAAACTAACATTAAAAGTCTTTTAAAACCAGACGCCCAATTAAATTTTTCCACAGTCTTAAAGTTAAATGTCACCAAGGAAAACCTTTGTTTTCATTTTCATTCTGGCATCATCATCGCCGCCCAAGGATCCTCGTCGCGTACTCTCGACGTATACAAGTATAAAACGCGTCGCATCATTAATTGCGAATCGATCGACGGCGGAGCAATCGAATTCTCTTTTTCGTCGATACCTTTCGAACGCGCGAGAAATTTGCGCGCTGCGTCTTTTTTTCTCTTTTGTTTGGACAGCCTTTCTCTTATCGGCGGGAGATTACGCCCGTGACATCGTCGTCCCGTCCCCGCGGCTGTATATGTATCTTCTTTGTTTGCGCAGAGAGCGAGTGAGCAGAACGGCAAGTTCATAGTATTGTAGAATCGACAACGCATCATTTCGTTTAATATGCGCTTGTAACATTGTAACATTGTAAAATACTGCTAGGGTGCGAGTAAGGGAAATTGTATGTTTTATATAAAAATGAATCATATTTTTAGCGAACATGTTCAAACGTATATTGAATTTTACTATGAATATGGAAATTATTACTATGAATATGGTGATTTGAATAGACAATCGTGTATATCCGCAATGTAGAAACAGAAACAGTAATTTTGACCATATAAGTTTTCCTATATGTACGTTGTAAATCACAAAAAGAAGCTGTGAATTACACAATTAAAATGTTGCTTTGAAATTGATACAATATAGATTCTGAGAAACCGAAGCAATCAGTTGCAAATGCAGAATTTTAATTACCATTGAATATGAAAAGTGGAAGACTTAGTAGATTAATTAACGCCTTGTTGTCATAATAGGATATCTTCATTTAAATATAAAATCGAATTTCGAGATTTTAACTATTTTTTTATTTTGAATGGTTTACTGAAAATTATATTACAGCTTTTTAAATTATTTTTCGTTTTTATTGATTTAAAACATTTCTTTTAGAATGTGATGTAACTACTTTCGATTTATAGTCAATATTAGCACTCGAGACAGCTGATTAAAATAAGCGTATACGTTAGACAGGTTGAACGATGCCGTATCAGTATATAGCTGTAGACTTGAACACCTGTAGAGGTTTTGTTGAGTATGTATTAGGATTAACACTAATGACAAGGTTAAGGGAGGTGATCCGTAAATGATTTGTTTACTTCGTCGAAGTAAATGAAGTAATGTGTTATAAAGTTAAGATTATTATTACAATCGATCAATTCTTAAGAATGTATACTTTTTTTATTGAAATTTAAGTTTTTTACAGGGATTGTTTTGTATTATCTTCTATATTACCTTCTATTTTTCTCGATTTTCTATAAAAAGGTGTGCAAAATATGTCTATTGTAATCAAATAATACTATACAAAATTTTGGTTTTAATTCAAATTTTATAGTATATTATTATAATATATATATATATATATGCATAACTATTGAAAAATTATTATTTGATTTATAAAATGTAATTATTAAAAGTTATTGTCTTCAAATTTTGTAAAAGCCTTTGATATAATTCGAAAAATTAAATAACAATTATTTAACCTTGAGAGTACCGGCATTTGGGGTATGTGATTCCTCTAAGAAAGTGAATAAAAAAGGTATCTTATATCATGGATTGACCATGTGTGAAGTATCAATTATGAGTCGAGCGACTATAGTGGCTTTCCGGTCTGGAAGGGTAATGTAAATGTTAGATTTCCCATTTTTAAAAAAATTTCTCATCCGACTTAAAATTCACGTAATCAGTGACCCTGAAAAACCCTAAATGCTATAGATTGAACAAAGACTGTAAAACTTTTTTCTGAGCCATTATAGTAGCTTTCCGGTACTCTAAAGGTTAAAGTATTAAAAAATGCGTAGTATTTACTTAATCAAAATAGACATCTTATATTATAAATTAGATCAGATGGAAATATTCATTTTTATTTGGATGTACGTTGTGATGGTTTAACTTTGTATACATAACAAAGTAATGTGTTCAATTTAAAAAATCTCTTTATTATTACAAGACTGACTCTTATGACTCAGCTATTAAACGAATAAAACCGAAGCTGATTCATCTTTGCATTACAAAAATGTTTATTCTGTATTTTTATTGATACATGTTAATAAATAAAGGCTCTAGCCGATTAACAATGTTAAATTTGTCTTCGCGGTATCGGACTTTTTGAGTATTTTTTCTCGATTTTTGCAATGCCAGCGGTGTAACTTTTAATTTCAAAACTAACACTACTATTTCTAGAAAATATCAGTTGGTCTACAAAAACTGTTTGTATTTAATATCACTGTGGCTCAGAAAAGGATCTTTTATTTTGAATGCTTTTTCTTCAATCTACCAATCGACAATTTCATAACCATACGATTGTCTGCAAAATGTCTGCAAAAATGTAGCAATCAGTGTCTCAAGCTTCGAATGAGAAATTCAACAATGAAAGTTAGAAGCAATCATCGAAATACTAATTAAAATTTATGTTAGTAAAAGCTTTAGCACGAAAAAATAAAATGGAACAAATATTATGAACACGGCATGAATGGATATCCAGTAGTACGAGACGAGCTTTATTACCTCCATGCATAGAATAAGATGACACCTAAAATTCAGTACTTCTCACGGACGATTCGGTAGTTACTCAACCAACGCACACATACACACGCACACACACATACACACAAATTTATATATGCATATACATATATAAATGTGTATGTGTTTGTGTTGAGTAACTACCGAATCGTCTGTGAGAAGTACTGAATTGTAGGTGTCACCTCAGTCTATACAGGGAGGTAATAAAGCTCGTCTCCTACTACTGGCTATCTATTCATGCCGTAATTTTAATATTTGTTCCATTTCATTTTTTGTGCTAAAGCTTTTACTATACCTACACTATGTCTAATACAAACAGAAAATTTAATTAGCATGTTACAAATATATGCTACTTTGAACTAATATTGTAATCAATAAACATTGTAAGTAGAAATAGTTAAGCTTGGGCTTATATCGTTATAGTATATTTTAACCAATATCAGAAGTAGAAATAGTCGTAAATATGTGTTTAATAGGTTAGAAAAGCAATTTTTCTGATGTTGTATGCGGATATAAGCTAAGAAAGTGGAGTACAACATAAATAATGCGAAACAAATATAAACCGATTTGTATGATCTATTTTAAGTGTGAATAATAGCGAAAAATGAGAAAAAAATAGTTTATCGGAATTTTCAGCATCGCACACCTTTTGAAAAATTTCGAAAAAATTCACGCAAGTAAAAAGCAAACAAGGAACACAACAAAAATTTTAATTTTTTAATACATGTGAATTAGTAAAAAAATGTTTGAAATATTAAAATACAATTTGGAGGTTATGTTTGCCGATGAAGGTATCTTAGAAAAATTTCCCCAAATTTTGTGATATATTAAGTGAAGCTACCCTGGTAGTTTCAGCCTAAACGACCACGAACAGCCAGAGAAAGAAATAAAAAAGTAAAAAACACATTTTTAAGACTAGCTCATAAGGGGGGGGGGGCAAAAACAATCTTAAAAATTATGTTTTTGTAATATAAATCGAGAAAAAATACTCGATATCGCGAAGGCAAACTTAACATTGTTAATCGGCCAGAGCCTTTATATATTTAGTGCATCTTACATACAAATAACTTGTGAGTATCTGTCTGATAATTTACAAGTCTGAAAGTCTATGAATCGATTATGGAATTTCGTCTGAATAGACAAATAGTGCCGTACTATCTTTGATTTTACACATTTATACATACTCTTCATATAGTATGAAGAATTAGATTTTGAAACGATAAAGCGAAGCTTGTTAAATTTAAAAAACTTTTTATATCAAAGATGCAATTATAATTATTATCATAAATGGAGTAGTAGATAAAAAAGCTTAATTAGAAAGATGAAGTTAACAATATTATATTTTTATCCGTTTTTAGTTATTCTTCCTTTTGAAGTTATATAACATTTCTTGCATTCTAAAATAACTCTCATCTAACTGTTTATACATCTGCTTCTGCTTTTGAAATAACGAATGCAAATTTTACAAAAAACACGTCATCATTGTAACAGATGTTGATAAGAACCTTAATTTTGGCCATGATTTAATTTTTTTCTTCTACGAAACAAATAAATAATGCGCAAACAATGCAAACAAATAATAATAAATAATCTATTTTCAATATCTCTAAATAAATATTATGTCATTCATCAATATTGCAATATATACAAATCAATCGAAAAAAGGTACCGTACCTTGTCACGGACGAGCGTATGCGCGCCAGACGCGCACTCAGCTCTGCCCGACTCTGCTCCAGCGTTCTCGCGCGCAAAGGTGCAGTGCTTGCACCTTTTGCGAGCGGGCCAACAGATACTCGGCGATATTCACGGCGAGAGGTGCTCGGGACGAATAAAGCTGTACTCTACTAAAAGCCCTGTTTCCTTGATTCCTGCGCGCCTCTCTGGCGGCACAGGAGATCCCCACCAACCATCCGTCACAACCTATAACTTCTTTAAAAAAAAGAAAATTTCGCAGACGAACAACTGATCGCACATTTTCCCTTGAGTTTAGTTTGAAGACAAATTTTATCCCCCGACGTTGCGCTTAAAAAGATCATGTTTATTATATTTCCACATTAAATTATTACATGTACTTAATTTTAATTCTGAAAGATAATTATATATGGATGATAATTAAACAGTTTTAGTAAATATTAATTGATAGAAGAAATTGGTTTATTAAAAATAAGTTTGTTGAAATAGTTAAGATATATATAATACGTTAATAATTTGCCAATCAGTTTTTAGTTCTTTTTTAAAAATGAACTACCAGGGTAAAGTGATATTGAAAAAATGCGATGATACTAATTTATACGTCGTAGAACGTAAAATTTTACAAAATACATATTGAGGTAAGTGCTAGTGTCGTATTACATGTCGGAAGTGCAACGTATTCCTTATGTATTCAAAAATTGACTAACATAACCGCATATTTAACTGTTTCGTATTTTACAATAATTTAAACGTTTTTAGATGCTAAGAGAGAGAGAGTGGGGACATTTTTGAACATTAACGCTTGTCTTAAGATTAAAAATTAACATATTACAAATCAATAAAGGGCTGAACAAATTTCAATAGTTATTTTAAACTGTGCAGTATTTGATGAAGAAGATAAATTAAAATAAAGTATAGTACACAAAAATGTCAAGCTTTCTTCTGTATTTATTATCATCTAAATTAGCATTCTTATTATATATTCTCGTACAAAAAATAAAGAAATATTTTAAAAGTGTTTTAATTCTGTTCTTTAGTTTACTTATCCGCAATGAAGTGAATGGATCTTTTTTCAGGGATGAAACAATATTAAAAATAATACATTTTCTTTCATGTGTGACTTATAAAAGAGCGCTTTAAACCCGAAAAGTAATTTTTTTTCACATTTAGAGCTGATATATTACGTTCACCTACTCGGAAATTCGATTCACGCCAAAAGTCAACGTTATATATACTACATACCAACAACAAACTCCCTAACAGTCCCTCGACGCTGTTCCCTCACATTCCACGCAGAAAAACGCGTTGCCATACAGCACGCGGAGATACAGCGTGCAAAAATGTATCTCAATCTCGTTGCTCCTGTACAACACCAGCACTATATATACAGGAGTAAACACTATGTCGACGGTCGATTCCTCGCATATAAGTCGTCGGCGCGTACTTTCTCACGCCGCTCACAACTTCGCTCTCGTTTTCTCTCTCTCTCTCTCTCTCTCTCTTTCTCTTTCCCTCTCTCGGTTTCTCTCTCATTCTCTTTCTCTCTTTTTCTCTTTCCCTCTCTCGTTTTCTCTCTCATTCTCTCTCTCTCGCTCTCTCTCTCTCTATCTCTCTTAAGATTTTGTCTTCTGACGAATAAAAAGTATATCTATCTATCTATCTATCTTTATCTTTTTCTCTCTCTATTTCTCTCTTTATCTCTCTCTCTCTTTATCTCTCTCTCTCTTGGCTGCTGCGGGAAAGGGTATGTAATTTCGTTGCTTTTTTCTGGCAATGCGTGTAACTGCGTGTTGCGGGTGCGGTGGAGGTTCAGAGTTGCGAGAAGAAAGGCATCTATAAGTGGCAGAGTATCTATGCATATATATGTGATAATGAAAAATGAAATAGGAGGGCTGAACTGGAATGAAAAACCAACAACGTTTTTCGTAAATCACATGCAAAAATGACTCTGGATATATGACCTAGAATCAAAGCAAAATATTAAAAATACGATGTTTTGTGCATGCTCAAACAACAAATATTACAAAAAAAGTTTTATTATTTGTTAAAAGAAAATAGATAAAAAAAGACCGCGTTTATTAAACTGAAACATTTTGATTGCAGGTATAATCTTTCGTATAACATATAAAACGAATCTTATTACGAATAGCACGAACAAAGTATTTTTGAAATCGGTTAAGCAGTTCTTTCTATATTGTGCGCAACATCTATTTTTTTCATCAAGTTGTTTAATGGAAGGCATTATTAAAGTGACATATTTTTTATAATTTATCTAAAAACGATGTTGTTCAATCTATAGAAGATAATAAAATCATCTATTAAAAGTAATTTGAATTAGAAGTCTCAACAAAAAGTACTACAAATTTTATGAGAATATATATTTCTACGTTATGAACCATTTTTATTTAAAGAATACAAAAAAATATATTCTTGTCGTAAAATTAACCCGTTAAGGACGTATGGTCTATTTTTGTATCATAAGATTTTCGCGTTTATTTTAGATTTCTACGTGATATATTCGGAATTTTGCAAATCTAATTGCAGGATCAGATCAAAGTGGACTATTTCCGATCTCGTATGATGGGCCTAAGTTACTTTTGATCGCATAGAAACCAAATAAACTAAAAAAATTTTAAAAAATATTTTGCAAAAATCCTCTAGTTAAGGGCTAATAATCCTTAACGGGTTAAAAACATTTGCTATATATTTTTTAAATGTTTTTTTATGAGTTTATAATTTTTCTCGTTTGGTTAAAAGCAACGTTAGATCAACTTGCAGTAGGGGCTCCTGTTTTCTTAGTATTTATGTAAGTATAAACATAAAAACGATATTTTACTTCATGTTCAGATATAATAATATATATATAGTTACAAATTTTCGTAAAAACATACAGCCAAAATTAATTTATATGATATGTAAACAACGGATATCTCAATAGCAATGTTGCAATCGTCACATCGTTCCTCTTTCGCATTTCAATTTTATACTCGATTTGTTTGTATACACTTCAGTATATAAAAAATCGAGCATTCAATCGCGCCCATAAAAACATACTTGATTTTGGAAAGAAAACACGAGGGCAACCTTAGCGAGTGCTCGCAAATTCAGGCCCCTGCACGTCGGTAGTTCCAATCGCAAACGTTGCCTCTCGACCGTTCAACTCGTGCCCGCAATAAATGTTTACCCGCCTCTATACTCTCTCTCTCTCTCTCTCTCTCTTTCTCTCTCTTTCTTCCTCTCTCAATATACTCGCCCCAAATTCCCGCGGGTGTTTTAACCATTAATAGTCTGCCGGTGCCTTTGCGCTCTCTCTCTCTCTCTCTCCCCCCCTCCCTCCCTTCCTCTAACACACAGTGCAAACCGCGTGCCCCGAAGGATCGCATAGTCGCTGCTGCCGTCCAAGCGGGGAAATTTTCGACAATGTTACAACGATCGTTCTCGAAAGGTCAACCTCCCAGCTCCAACGCGTCAGCCGAAAGTTCGCGCGCTCCGGGAATTGAATTCTCTCTGTTTTCTTTAGTGCAGCCACGGCAGGAGCGCGGGTGACTATATACGCGAATGACTGAGAGTGACTGACTTTTATTTTTGCTTGCTTGCTTGACGAGAGGCGAGAAGTGCTGCGTTCGCAGTGGCTTTTCTTGTTCATTCGTAAGTAGGTTAGTGGTGTTTCGTTGTGTTGTATATACCGTGTTGATATTACGTACATGCGTAAAACGGTAGCGAGGGTGGAATGCTTTTTATTTTTTAGTTGGGTGTTGACTTATTTTTACCTGCTTTTTTCGTTATTGTAGTTTGTTGGTAGTAGATTATTGGTGGTTACATCGTATTCCAGTTAGCTGAGAAATACGCTGCGAAGAGGGGATGGTAATATTTAATTAGCGCAAAACAGAGAAAAAGTATGTCCAGTTGATAAGTTCCAAATATACCAACTAAAACCATAGTTTGTTAATGATAAAGTTACGCACCTCTTGTAGAATGCAGCAATATTTGTTAAGTAACAAACTCTTTTAACATAAACTGTTGAAAACGGGTACTCATACTAGTCACAACAAAGTTTAACATAATTGTAACATGGACAATTCCCCCTTTATGGAATAAAGGGTAGCCCTTTCCGAAATCTTCATATTTAATACATATATTTATCATACGCATTGGAAATTTGATAAGAATCTAAGATTATCAAGCAATTTCTATGCTCACGAAAATGGAATGAAATGGCCCTGGTAAAATGGGATAGAATACGTGAATAATAAACTGAAAATTTGAATGTACAATGCAGCATCTATTTTGGAGGGCTACAAACCGCACGACAGGGCCGAGAGAACTTTTGGTAGTCAAATTTAATGTATAATGGGGTTGTTTAACATGCTTCGGCATAATTTGCTTATAATTACATGAATAAACCGTGCGCAGCAGCGTGATGCGTATTTGCAGGAAATTAACGTGGTCGAGAGTAAATTAATTTACAACCTATATCTGTGTCAGGATTTAATGCATGGTCCTACTCTATTGTACTCTGAAATTCATTTCAAATTCACTAATTCAGTCAGTACTACTGTTAATAAAGAAACGTATTGTTGTATGCGAAAATAATTATACCGCCATTATTTTATATGAATAATTTTGTATAACGGCTTTTTAATCTTATTACGAATACTAAATCCTGTAGGGGAGAGCGGGGCACGCTTGGCAGGTCAACTTTGATCCAGGCTATGTTAAAAACTAATTAACTTTAAGAATCTTAAAAATCGTAGCCTACTTATTAACTATCACCGAAATTAATGCCGTACTTTGTAAAAGCATACATGTATAATATTTTTTGTATGTTTATCGAAATGAAACCTGCCAAACGTGCCCCGCCTTTCTGACTAGCGGGGTAATATTGGCATGCGGGTGGGGCGAAATTGGCGCGGTATTGCAGAAGAAAGTTCAAAGCTTCAAATTAGAAAATGTGATCAGGATTTGGTTATAGGTAAAAAAACAAAGGTTTTGATATTAGAATTAATTTACTTTTATTAATGTACATCAGTTAGAGTCAGTCTGTTACATTATTCTTATTATTACTATAACATATTTTTATTAAATTTATCACATTTTGTTTCATTCTTATTATTATGATAACATTTTTACTAAATATATCACATTTTGTTTCTTTCTTATAAATTAACGTAACTTAAAAATCTTTGTAACATTTACAATCTTTTAGTATTTTATAAATGATTTGAAAAATTTTAACAATTTTTTTTTAACTTCCAGTAATAAAATACTGAGATCAAAGTAACAAAGTAAAATAAAATATATTTTGCACTGATAACTGCTTTTCTTAAAATAAAAAGTCAGTCGTCACTTAGTTGCTAAATAGTTCAGTATTGTAAGACAATGGAATATACTGAATTTGACTATCCGAAAAAATAATTAAAACGATACTCACTCCTGATTTCTTCGAGCTCCGAAACATTTACATGTAAAATGAGGTTATGTACGCCAGGTTCCATTCAATGTCACAGCGCTTCAAGTGCCAAGCGTGCCCCGTCTCACCTGCCAAGCGTGCCCCGCTCGGAATATCTTTTTCAATTAAAAAAATCTTTCTTTGCATTTAGTTTAGGTTAATAAAAAAAAAAGGAATTAAAAGTTCGAAAATTAAACTTTTAAATTAGACCATATGTAAGTCAGTGTATACATTCTTTCTTAGTTTACCTTGTGATGGAAATATCGATGCGAGCGTCGTATTTTAAGTAAAATATTCAATCTAAGTTATTATTTTTATTTTTAATTTAATTTTAACATATCGGGTATTGAAAAAAAGTTTATCGATTGAGGAATTAAGTAGGGAAAAGATCATTTTAAAACATGAATTTTTAATATTAAAATTTTAGCTGCCAAAGTGACCCGGCATGCCAAGCTTGCCCCGCTCTCCCCTATCTGTATCTGTTCATTATTGTTGTAATTAATTTCGCTTTCACTTATCATACTTTGATGTTAATCTAGGTATAATAATGAATACACTAAAATAAAAATGATTCAAATATAATCTCAATTTTAACTTGTATTTTTTTATTCTTCTCTACCAACCCGTATAGGCACCTAGTGACCTTTTACGGGACACTCCCACCAACTATGTGCGGGAGTGTTTGATCCTATCCCCAACCTTTTTATACCCCCACTGAATTCTTGAATTCATTCAGGGCCATACCCTGTGACGTGGGGAAAACTTGACAAACCAAGAAAACCCACGCCAGAAATCAGCCGATAGGAAAGTCAAACTTAGGCACCTTTCTTACCCCGGAAAAACACCTAAATTTTCGTTCCCCATCTGCGAAAACATCATTGTTGCGACGGGGTTCCCGAGCGGTCACCAATCCAAGTACTAACCGCGCCCAACGCTGCTTAACTCGGATGATCGACCGCTCGCGCACCACACTGAGAAAACCATGGGCATTAATAACTCCCACTTGTGGTGCAAAATCTTCACCACTGAGAGACATTGGATGTTTACGCTCACGCGTGGCAGCTACAGTCGCTCACAGTGGTGCGAAATTTTCCCCACGAAATAACCACGCATGTTTACGATCACGCGTGGCAGCGAAAGTCGCTCACCGTGGTATTAAGAGTAACCCGTATCTACTGTCCTTGTCTAATCACATTTTTGCTAATTACTCAAATAGTAGTTTTATTGAAAAACTAAGAGTCATCCTCAATTCTTCTTAAAATAAGGAATATTTTGAGATCTAAAAGAGTACCTAACATTATTTCCTTTCTGAGTATCGTTTGAAACGAAAAACCTAACCTTAATTTTCGCGTTTCGAAGTATTCTCGGAACGGAAAAAATGTTAAATATTTTTTTAGCTCTCAAAATATTCCTTATTTTACGAAGAATGGGGGACGACTCTTAGTTTTTCAATGAACAAACTACAATTCGAATAAATAGCAAAACCGTGATTAGACAAGAACAGAAGATACGGACTGCTCTTAAATTCGTCCCACAACTGGCGATTGTGGGGCCAATTGCACACCACGATGAGCGACTTTTGCTGCCACGTGTGGCCGTAAAAAAAACATCATCAGTTGTGGGGCTAATTTCACACCATGCGCAATGTATAATATGCAATCTTGAACCGTGGGGGTTATTTTCAACCATGGTTTTCTCAGTGTACCGGACCCTGGCAATGATGTCGCTAATTTTAACTTGTAAGGTAAATGTACCAGTACCTGGACACGTCCCGGTACCTGGCCAAACGCTCACATATTAGTTTCTATTGATTATTAGTTACCTCCTAATCAAAATAATCTTGTGACATCACATTCTATAATTATTAAGCGTAATATATTTAAATTTTTGGGCAAATATTTATTTCATTTATATTTAAAAAAACATATTTAATAATGGAACTGGTGCTCACATGACAACATTCACGCCTTCTTAAGATCAACTGTTAATAAATCATATTTCGAGTTTAAGAGTTATTACTTGTTTTTTAATCATTTCATGCATTTAATAGTTTTCTAAGGTTATTTATTAGTATTTTAAGTAAAAATAAAATGTTAATGTGTGCAAAACAATAGTTTTTACAGTAATAAATATGTGGCCATGTACTCGTAATTGAAAAACCGTATTTGCCCGATACCTGGCCAGCTATATGAATCACATTATTATAAATAAATATTCGCATAAAACATATTTTGTTGTAATATAAGGTTCTCTATAGCGACTATTGTCAGTTTATCAACTTACTATGATGACATATTAGTGAAAATTTAACAATAATTTCTGTTGATGTTTGGCATCTCGGCATCATAATTTTCAAGCCGCAAGCGCACGCGTAGGTTAAGATCGCGTAGGTTACGTGAGTAGCACATACTTTAAATTAATTATTTACATACTTCTACGTTCAAAATACATAACAACCGTATTGTATTAATGCATAGAAACAAGATTTTATTGAAAAAAGTTTATAATTTAAATCACAAATAAGTGAAATTAAGGTGGCTATGTATTGGGACAGCGGTATCCAGGTATCAGGGTGTATGATTTTGGTGTGGTCAGGTACTAGTACATTTGACTAGAATATATTTGTATTAATTACTCGGATTACAAGACGTATATCGATAATTTAAAAATTTGATTTGATAGACAATTAAATTCTCTTGGAGATGAGTATATGACTTTTTATTGGCAGTGTTAATTTTAGTGTTATAATTTAATAAATAAGCTCGGCTGCTACAAAGCGTCCAGGTACTGGTACATTTACCTTATATTTCATATTATTATAATCAGAATATCAGGGTTGTGACCAATTCGATTAGTGTCATTTGAAGATTATTTACTTCTTCTAAGAATCACTCAAAGAGTGCATATTGAAAAACTAAAAACTAAAACCAAGTACAACACCAAAACCAAAAATGAGACAAGAAGCACCCAAAACCATAGCCGAAATAGTTATAGAATTGTTCTGGACAACAAAAATTTAAGCCACTCCGAGAAAACAAATAAATTCCACTATATACATAAGAATAGAGCAACGATTCACTTTCATTTTGATTTTGGGGCTGTCCATTACTTACGTAAGCAGTTATAGGAGGGTGGGATTATAAGTATCACTTACGAAATCTTACAGTAGGGGGTCAAAAACGTTTCCTACGTAAGATTTGCGACCGAATAAATTAAGACTTTGAATAAAAAAAGCCGCAAATCAATTTTGATCCCATTAAGCAGCTGGTTTTGATATTCAATGAAAATATTCCATGCATGCATGCAAAGTATTTACTTATGCATGAGTAACACCGAAAATTTGTTAAGGGGTCAAAACTTTTGCACCAAACCCATTGTAATTCCTAGAATATAAACCATAATGATAACGTGCATATACTGACGCGAAGGGTTTCTATAAACTTTATACGGCATAGATAATATTAACATACAAACTTTTACCAAGTTTGATTCCATTAATGGACAGTATGATTGCAATAAGCACCCATTTTTTCATTACAGAAATGTTATACCACATTTTTAAATGAATTTTCGTAACTTCATGTATTGCTAAAGTAGCATAATATTATCTATAAAATCAAGTTTAATGAATATTTTTAAAGAATTATTCTTATTTTTTGTGAATGCTTTGACAACTTTACAATGATGTAGATTTAATCTGAATCGATTAACATTTACTTAAATGAATTATTATTATTGTATCACTAAACCAGGTGCACGGTTCGCAGGTGGAGATGCAGGTTGTTATGTAAAATTTACAGAAACTAAAATAAAGAAAATGAACTCCCGTTCACTTATATTATTTTTTAACCAATCATGAATCTTTCATTAAAGGAAATAAGAAATTTAATAAAATCTAACAATTACAAATACAATTCTTTAGTCATTATCTTTTTAATTTATGAACTAAATATTCATTATATTGCATCATCGCTCTCATACAACTGTAATATTCCTTCCATCCGCTAGGCATCACATGCGTTTTAAGAATATACAAAACAAAGACGACGTCTCCTTTCTTCCCTAGTGTGAGAAATCTGTTAAATCCTATTCACCAATACAAGAATTGTATATATATCCTATTCGCAAATAGGATCTTTTCATATTTGGAAAAAGGAATTAATAGGATTTAATAAATTTCTCACACTAGGGTTGGCCCATGCACACTATTGCACCTATTAGTAATCACTTTTTCTTCGCGCGCCCGTGACAGCAGACGTGTTGAGAATTCTCTGTTATAAGTGTTATAATAAATTCGTTTTTGAAGTGCAAATTGGGAATATTAAATCTTGCGAAATACAGAGTGTTAATATTAATACAAAATGAGAAAATGAAGTCGACACGATATCAAGTGCTTAAATCAACTGTGTGTGAAGGTCATATATGTGGGTTGCATAAAAAGGGGTTAAAAATTGAAAGTTGTTGAATAATGTTATGCATACGTAGGTAGTACGTAAATAGTTATAAATTCGAAGTTTAAAAATTGTGTTGATTATGCGTGAGTGTAACGTGAAATAGAGAAAAAAATTCTGAATATTAGTAATTTTTTAACATTGTAATATAGTGATAAAAATAAAATTAAGCAATGCAACATAAAATTTAAATTACGACTTTGGTAATGGTAATGCAAACATTCAATGAATTAACCAGTCTGAGCTTGCTTTAATGGCAAGACAAATACTTGGATCTTTTAAGCCAGGCTTTCTGAAGAAATAAGATAAGAATGTATAAACATAATATTCGTGCTTGGTATACAGTAAGTAGACTAATCAATTGAATTTGCTCGCCTAACAAAATAAACGTTAAAAAGAGTAAGAAAAGTATCAAAATTTAATTATATAGCATAAGAATATATCATTAAAACTCAAATAAACAAAAGTAATATATATAAGTAAATGATAATAAGAATGTAAAAATTAATACAAGTTTTTATTTATATTATTAATAATGGCCATTAAATTATTGTATATTATTAGTATATACTTAACAGTTCATAGTAATAGTAACTATTATATTACATTATCTATGTTGCATTATTTATTTTTTTTTTTAAGTGGCATTTCGAACTCGAAAGTTCATCGCCTCATCTACGCAAGCCTTCCACGTTTCCCTATTTTGTGCCAACCCCATCCATTTCGCGCCCTCGCGTCCAATTTTAGTTACGTCTGCTTTTACGTTATCCTTCCATCTGCATCTAGGTCTACCTAGAGATCGCGTTGCTTTCGGTTTTCCTTTCATTATGCGCGCTGCTGTACGATCATCGCCCATTCTTGCCACGTGCCCTGCCCATCTTAGTCTCCGTGATTTTATTATTCTGTTAATATTTGGTGACGCGTACAAATTATGTAGTTCGTCATTGTGCAGTTTCCTCCACTCCCCAGTTTCCTCATCTTTCTTTGGCACGTATATTTTCCGCAGAACCTTATTTTCAAATACCCTAAAACGATTTTCTTCCGCTTTAGTGAGCGCCCAGGTTTCGCACCCGTACAAGATTACCGGCATTATTATAGTCCTATATATCCTTATTTTGACATTTTTCGACAGTAGCTTTGACTTAGGTAATCTATTCACAGCGTAGAAGCAGGCATTACCCGAATGAAGTCTCTTATTATTCTCGGCTTTAATTTCGTTTCGATCATTTATAGTTGTACCTAAATATCTGAATTCGCTAACCTTTTCAAAAGTGAAATTTCCGACTCTGAGATCCCCCTCTCCTTCGCGAATGACCAGTTTCTCCATGATCATATATTTCGTGTATATAGCGTTTATTCCTTTGTACATCTCGCGCGGATTATTTTCCCTACTATTAGTTTCTATTTTTCTAATTTCATTTTTCTGATACTCGCGCTTCTTGTTTCTATAAATCACACCCACTTGCTTTTTTATTTCATGGTATTCTTCTACGGCCCCACCGCTTTCATTGTGTACGCTATCTAATTTAGCCTTCTTGCGCCTTTCAAACCAGAGTTCGCACTCTTCGTCAAACCATGGTTTGCTCTTCGGCTTTATTTTCTTACCCAGTATTTTGTTCGCAGCCCCTTTTATAGTTTTTTCGATAGCCCCATAACCTGTTCGGATCGTCATCTACTCCCGTCTGTGCATCCGTTTCCTCGATCATCTGAAATCGGTTGCTAAATTCTACTTGGTACATGATTCGCTCTACCCCGCTACGTAGTTTTCCAATATCAAAGGTTTCTACTTTGTTCGCTCGCTTACTATTTTGACCGGCTACTAATCTGGCTCTTAATTTGACCACTACTAGATAATGATCCGAGTCGCAATCCGCCCCCCTATAGGTCCTTACGTCGAGTACATTGGTGTGGCGCCCCTTATTAATAAGAAAATGATCGATTTAATTGTGCGTGGCCCCGTCCGGCGATGTCCACGTTGCCTTGTGTATATCCTTGTGCTTGAAGCACGTGGTCTTGACTATAAGATCTTTTGCGGCCGCGAAATTTATGACCCTAATACCGTTATCGTTGCTGGTTTCGTGCAGACTTTCTTTGCCTATAGTGGGCCTAAACATTTCGTCTCTCCCTATTTTAGCATTGAAATCCCCCACTACAATTTTGGTGTCGTAAGACGCGAATTGGTCGATTAATTGCTCTAAAGTTTCATAATAAAGATCTTTGACTTCTTCCTCTTTGTCCTCCGTGGGACAGTGGACGTTAATAACCACGTAATTATACCACGCTCCTTCGATGATGATATACGAGAGTCGGTCATTCACGAAATTGAAACTTTTAACGGAATGTATGATGTTTTTATTAACAAGAAATCCGGTGCCTAGGGAATGCCCGCTCGCGCCCCCATATAAAAAGGTGAAGTTACCGGATCCTAGCATCGGGTTTCTTGTATTGCTACCAAATCTAAATTGTACCTCCTAGTTTCATTTATGATTTCCCGGAACGCGCCTGCTCTGTGTAGACTGCGTACATTCCAGGTTCCCACCCTTAAGTTCCTTTTGGTTTTGGTTTGGTTTTGTTTTCTTTGATCCATGATAGTAAGTTAAACCCGCGCGTTTTGGATCCTGTTCCGATCGCAGGTGAGTCCATCCGTCTAGGGGTGATAACCCTCATACCTCCCTAGAACTAAGTATGAGAGCTTTCCGACTTTGCCGAGGACATAGTCAACTCGTCGTCAGACACACTCGGTTTCATTCTCATATCCTAACGCCCCCCTGCAAGGCAAGCGCGCCTTCGCTGGCTTCGTTGCCGTGTAAGACCAGGTGGCGAATCATTGTACACATCCCCTCTCAGGGCAGTTGTCATCGCTCCCGCATCCTCCACGACAGCAGGATTTTTGGCCCATTTTTTGTTTGTAATGTGTGGTAAAAGAGATAGATTACAGATAGAGATAGTAAGGTAGAAGAAGAAAGTAAGATATGAGATTTTGTATAGTGTTTGTAGTTGTTGTGGTGCTTGCGTAGTGTTTCTAGATGAATGCGTTCGCCAGTGCGGGCTCATCACACCCACGCCTGGGCCTATCGGCTGTCCGCGACTGCTTATTCACTTTATTCGCAGCTAACCTCTTTCTCAGGGATCGTTCCTCTATCCGCAACCTAAGGACGCGCTGTGTAGTGGTGATAGGCATCAACTCGTCCGCTTTGGGCGACTACGCCCAGGACCCGCTTAGTGTAACGGCGTTGCAACAGTCTATGTTGCATTATAAGAATTTAAAAAAAAAGCAATGTTATTTCAACGTCTATAATAGCTTGAATTCTAGAAATTCTTTAGATACTAATTTGTGTAATGAAAAATGAAATTGTATTATAAAGTGAATTAATTTATCATGTGGTAAAATTATATTATAGAAAATATAATTTATGAAATGTTTAAGTTATTAATAAATGCTTGAAAAATTAATAAATAAATAAGTTTTAAACAATTGAAAATATTTCTGTACAAAAATTGATTTTTCTTTTCGAAGATAATGTTTTAAAAAATGTTAATCTTTAACTTAGAATAATTATAAATTGAAATTAGTATTGTTTTTAACAAAATCTCCAATACTGAAAGAATAGTTGGTTAATACTTATCATTATAATTATAATTATAATGATACTTACAAAATTATAAATTAAAATAAACCTTGATGAATATTGAGAAATAATTATTCATAAAAATGTTATTTTTGGCATGTTTGCCTTTCTTCTTGAAATTTAAAACTGTTATAAAGAAAAAATGTAAGAATGCATATAGAATGTCATTCCACCACTTAAGATTTTTTTGTTATACAAAAATTTAGAAATTCTTTTTGTTCCATAAATCTGAGGCAAATAATCTAAAAAGAAACGTGTGTGTGTGTGTGTGTGTATATATATATATATATATATATATATATATATATAAGAATTTAATATTCAATTATAATATATAATTCATTATAGCAAGAATTATATTAACGTCTCAGCGATTGAGTACAAATGATTTTAAAAGAAGACTACACACACACACACAAATGTATATATATATATATATATATATATATATATATATATATATATATATATATATATATATATATATATATATATATATATATATATATATATATATATATATATATATATATATATATATATATATATATATATATATATATATATATATATATATATATATATATATATATATATATATATATATATATATATATATATATATATATATATACATTTGTGTGTGTGTGTAGTCTTCTTTTAAAATCATTTGTACTCAATCGCTGAGACGTTAATATAATTCTTGCTATAATGACTTATTACAAAGCATTTAAAATACAGTATAAAAGTAAATTTTCAGGATCTGTCGGTCTCCATTGCTAAAGGGACATGACGAAAACATGTATTTTTCGTCAGTGCTCATACGAGCGGTTAGACAAAAGTGTGTTTTCATCTGCATTTACATGAATAGGTGAAGCAAGGATATAGGATATAGGCGATTCTCCGTGGAATCGAAGGCAAAAAAAATCTCTAACCAACTTTAACATGTATCTAGGGTTCTTATAAGTGTCTGTGAATTTTTTCAAATATTTTGACCAAGTATGTTCGAGTTACAGTGGGTCAAAGACGGTAATTTTAGCATTTTTTGTATTTTGGAGCTGTTTTGAATGATTTTTAGCTGTACTTTTCTTTTTTTATACAAAGTTTCTGAATTAAAAAAAATAAAAATAAAGATAAAGTATTTTCACGGTCATGTGACCCTTCATTACATGGATTTAGTCCCTTTCAACACTCAAAAGTTGAAGGAAAAGAGAGTTCGATCACTCGGTCGACTACTAAAAAATTTATGGAGATACCTTTTTTTAGTACAAAAGTACCTGTATAAGTCCCATAACGGCAATCGAGCTGAATTTCTTGCTAAAAATAAAAATAACAGTCAAATTATGCTAAAATATGATTAAAATGCTTATTTAGCACCACTAATAATGGGTTCGATCATTCGGCTCAGCACCAACAAATTCATGGAGATGCTTCCCTTTCTTAGTACAAAAGTACCTGCATTACTCCCAGAACATAAATTACTGGACCGATTTCAATATAATGACATGTACTATTCGTCTGTGCTTATACGAATGGTAAGACGTATAAATTCATTTCGTCTGTGCTTACACGAGTGGTAAGACAAAGACGTATAAATTCATTTCGTTTGTGCTTACACGAGTGGTAAGACCAAGACGTATAAATTCATTTGTGCTTACATGAATGGTAAGACAAGCATTTAAGTATTTATCTGTGCTTACTAAGTAGTAAGACAAGTATATTTTTTAATTAATCGCATACATTAGTTGAAAGAAAAGACACAAATTAATTAATAGTCTAACTTTAAAATAAAAGCATGTATTTTTTGCCAGTACTTACACGAGTGTTAAGACATAGACTGATAAATTCATCTGTGCTTACTAAGTGGTAAGACAAGAACATTTTTAAAATTTATCGCATACAATATTTGAAAGGAACGTCTTATAAATCACTGAGCCAATTTTAAGATAAGAACATGCATTTTTATTTAGTGCTTACACGAGTGGTAAGACAAGATCGTGTTATTTAAATTGTGCCTACATAAGTGGTAAGACAAGATCGGTAATTTAAATTGTGCCTACATAAGTACTTACTACGTAATAAGACAATAATAATAATTTTTTTTAAATCCTCGCGTACAATATTTCAAAGAAATTTCTTATAAATTACTGCGTCAATCTTAACATACGGATGTTTAATTTTCATCAGTGCTTACACAAGTGGTAAGATGAAAACGTGTAAATTCACTTGTGCTTACACGAGCGGTAATAGAAAAATGTACATATTTATTCGTGCTTACTAAGTAGTAAGACAAAACTATTTTTTGAATTGCTCACATATAATAATTAAGGAAACGTCATATAAATTACTAAGCCAATTTCAAGATAAGGACATGTATTGTACTTTAGTGCTTATACGAGTGGTAAGGCAAGGACGTGTAAATTTAATTGTCCTTACATGCATGAATGGTAAGACAAGCATATATATATTTACCTGAGGAACTAAAGGCATACAAATTATTAGACTAATAACAAAATAAAAACAAGTAATTTTTGACAGTGCTTACAAGAGTGGTAAGAAAAAGACATATAATTTCAACTGTCGTACATGTGTGGTAAGACAGAAATATACATATCTGTCCGTGTTTACTAAGTGGTAAAACAAGGATATTTTTCGAGTTGCTCATATGCAATATTTGAAGTAAAAAGCATATATATACAGGGTGTTTCATTTTAATTCATCCACGCAAGTAACCTCTGTAAAAACGAATGATATAAAAAAATGACCTCTACAAATGTTGAAGGGGACTGAGGGGGCCACCCAATGTTACCAACGACCTTGACCTTGAACTCGATTTTCAAGGTCATTTGAAGGTTACAGTATTTTTCAAATGACCTTCTGGAGGTCACTAAATCAAACGTGAAATATCATTTTAGATGTAAATTTTCCCGCTCTACCCGATTCCGGCATCAAAAATAGGGGTTCCCATTTAAAAAACACTGTAACCTTCAAATGACCTTGAAAATCGAGTTCAAGGTTAAGGTCGTTGGTACCATTGGGTGACCCTCTGTCCCCTTCAACTTTTGTAGAGGTCATTTTTTGATATCATTCGTTTTTACAGAGGTTACCTGCGTGGATGGATTAAACTGAAACACTCTGTATATATATATATATATATATATATATATATATATATATATATATATATATATACACACGTATAAATTTCTACACCAAATAAACATAAATGTTCATAATGGCTTTGGAAACTGACAATACCATTCTGTGATAATTTATTAGTCGAAAGAATGTCCATACTTTCATGTAATAAGTACATAAATATTCGGTATATGCTTAAAAATAATTTTTGCATAAATCTTAGAAACCATACTAATAAGTTGGCAATTATTAAGAAACTATATTTATTTTCTGGAGAATATACAACTCTATAAAAAAAGGAAACAAATATATATAATATAATATAATATAATATAATATAATATAATATAATATAATATAATAAATAAATAAGTTTTTCATAAATAAAAAATTACCACAAAATTCAGTTAATATAGTGCAGACACCCAGGATAAGATTGGTTAAGAAATGTTTAGTTAAATGTGGTAGCTATATAATTAAATTTTGAATGCATGTTTAACAAGTGTGTGTTATTACGTTGGTAACATTGGAAGAAGGTAACGACTTTGATACAATACGATGAACTTTTTATGCGTCAGAAAAATCTTGATTAATTTACAAAGTTTTATGAATAATTTATTTAGTACATAAATTTGAAAAATAAACCTGTAATAACTAAGTTAAAGCCTAAAATAATAAATTTAAACTCTAAACAACTACAGTTGTAATCTATGAGAGCGATGATGCAATATAATTGGTCGATCAAACTAGCTTACCTGTAAGTGAAGTTCGATCGTAATTATATGAAGTCATCACTCGAGTGCATTAAAACCCACTCAATAAAAAAAAGTTATTTTTCCCTTCCCTAACTTTAATTAATTGCTGTGAGCAAGTTTAATGTCAATTCGATAACTCTGAAAAGTGATTACTAAAAGGTGCGATAGTGTGCATGGGCCAGGGAAAGTGACGTCGTCTTTGTTTTGTATACTCTTAAAACGCGTGTGATGCCTGGCGGATGGAAAGAATACTACAGTTGTAATGTATGAGACCGATGACTTCATATAATTACGATCGAACTTCACTTACAGGTAAGCTAGTTTGATCGACCAATTGGATTGTATGTATTAAGTATAATTTTTTTTAAATGTTTAAAGAAAACCAGAATCTTATTAAAATCTTATCTTACACTAACAAATCTTACTCTTATC
Organism: Gastracanthus pulcherrimus; assembly: GCA_949152435.1. Taxonomy (NCBI): domain Eukaryota; kingdom Metazoa; phylum Arthropoda; class Insecta; order Hymenoptera; family Pteromalidae; genus Gastracanthus; species Gastracanthus pulcherrimus. The sequence continues at coordinate 103,875,828 of OX424572.1, forward strand.
TCGGAAATTTGACGTTTATCTTGTCTTGGCATTATCTTGATTTTCAAGATAAGACAAAACAATATCGATATTTTATTGAGTCTATGGCGTTCCAATCGCCATAAATGCTTCAAATAAAACATTTTTCTTTCAAAAGTAATCATTCTAAAAATTTTTTTCACTATAAATCCTTAATAATATCTTTGTTTTCCGTGCAATAAATTACCTTTTTCAACACCATATTTATTATAGGAACTTTACGACGTGCACGATTGTAGGTGACACGATGAACGAAAATTAATTTTTCGACGGTAGTTCGATTTTTTTTTGACATGTTCTAAAACTTAAGTAGAGAACTTTTAATAATTTTTCTTCCAAAAATAAATTATTTTTTTGCAAATTATTAATAAGAATTTGTTAAAAATTTAATTGATTTCTAAAAAAAAATTATAAAAAAACTTTTAATGAAAAAGTGCTCTAATTTAGTTTAGTACATGTCAAAACGAGTTGAACTACCGTCGAAAAGATAATTTTCGTTCATCATGTCACCTAGAATCGTTCACACCGTAAAGTTCCTTGAATAAATATGGTATTGAAAAGAGTGATTTATTGTGACGCGTAGGATCAAGATTTTGAGGTTTTATATCGGTTAACATAACGATATTATCAATTATTTATACTGAAAACATTTTCGGATTGAATGCTTTCAAAAGAAAAAATTTTTATGAGCGGATACATTTTTTTCATTTAAGCATTTCAAGGTGTTTGTCTCTATAAAAGTGAACTCTGATTCTTATTTTGTCGCATGGTGTCCGACTATCAGTATGCCAATCTTCCGCAAAAAGCTAGCTGCCAATTTTCCACGAAAAGGCTTACGACACCATACACAGAGAAAAGTAAATTTTGTGCGCAGAATTTGAAGTAAGAAGTAGACGTTTTGTCATTCTTCTTCTCTGTCTTTTTCTTACCGCTTGATTGGAACTAGACGGACAGTATCCAGCGATCCTTTAAAAATTTTGTATAGTATTGATTGGTTATTAATACAACATTAGAATTGAAAAAGGAAATCTATTATGCGGTTTCAACTTTCTCTGCTGTGAAAATTGTGGGTACTCGGACAACCTGAAATGTATGGCTTTATTTTGATTAAGTATATTGTTGTCTTATTATTGATATTGTGTCGATAAACTGGCATTGTGTACATATATGCAAAATTTTTACATTCCATGCAAAAAGACGCTCGGACAAAATCTGATCAACTCGTAAGCAAATAAAGTGCTTCAAATTGTGAGGTCAAATTTGCCTTGATTTAAAAGATAGGAAAAACATAAATTAAATCATAATTATTGATTGCAATGATTATATTCACGTTAGCAACGAATTTTCAACCGAAAATTTTGTTATAACGAATTTCAATTATACTTTTATTGTGTATTCTTATTCACTATGATATGTAGGTTAAGTTGGTGTTATGACGTTGTGCTTAAAAATGAGACAAACTTTACTTGACTGTCGGGTAAAATTCTTTTAAAAATTGGAGCATTCAGTAAGTAGTTAGGCACTTTATTGCATCAGCCTTAGAGTTGGGCAGATTTTACTTAGCACAAAGCAAATATCGCTCTAGCATTTTTTCCGTGTAATTATAAATGTTGCTATTATATTACGATTATATTCATGTTATTATGTTTACTTAGATATCAGATTACCTTTTACCTGATAAGCTTTATCAGTTGTATTGAAAAAAAGAATAAATCTTTTACATTAAACAACTTTTTACACTTAGCTTCGCATGTGATGGTGTGCGCATCTACTACGAGTACGTTTGGCCGCCCAGCAGTTATAGCCTTGGAGACCGAAGCAGAATCGGTTTCGTTTTTCTTACAGCGTTTTCAAATTTAATATTTAGCGAATAATTTTTCGGCGAATAGTTTTTCAGCGAAAGATCTTTTCTGCGAAATCGCCTAGTCCCTTTATTAATTCATTTTTTTAGTACAAACTCTTACGTAAGAAGAGGTTGGGGTCAGGGGTCATGAGAATCTTACAAATTTTTACAGTAGGAGGTGGGGGGGGGGGGGGGGGGCTGTCTAAAAAAACAAAATTTGTCTTACGTAAGTATTCGACAGCCATTTGTTAAATCTTGCTTTTCATTTTAGAATTTCATGTTTGAAGTGATTTTTGAAAGAAAGTTTTGAATCAAGCGGCTTCTAATCCTAATAATAATATTGATTCTATACTTTTAAAGTAAAGGAAAAAATGTAGTTCTTATAAGATAGTTCTAGTTTTTTCTAGAATCGAAGGCGCCTCAATAACATGTTCTAAACAAAGTGCATGACGAAAACAAGTTAATAATGGTTATACTATTCGGACCGCCAAGTCATGCAGGGAAACGCTGTTGTCAGAGCTCAAAGTTATACCAAAATCGTCACGTGTTAGTTGAGGGCAAGTTTAACCTTAATTCTTTTATCTCACGTTTCCTTCTTAGTCTTTCTATTTGTGCTTACTTCGACTTACTTTTCATTTTATATTTTCTTTTAAAGTAACTTAATCTTTTTATATTTCATAACAAATATTTGTTTGTTTATCTATTTTAGGTTGGGGTCTGATGTCTTAATTTTAGTTCTAATATTGGGACGGGTAAATCTAAAGCGGTGAGATAAACTCCTATTCATTTCCAGTTTAATTCATTAGGACTGCATTATATCAAGTTGATATTCAGATAACCTCAAACTGTTGTTCATTTAATGTTTATTCATTTAAATAAAATATGTGCAGAAAAAGATTCCAAAAGTCTAACCGCATCAATTCACTCGACAATAAAGAAATTGTTTTCTCCCGGCAACAGCGCTAGAAAGAAGAAGACATACGTGCCGAAAGAGCCTCGATCTCTTGCATCCCGCATGAGTACACACACACACACACACACACATATATTGCGCTCTTGCGCGCGGGATATGCAATCAAGTCAATTTGTCAATTAAGACGGGGCCATGCCAGAGAAAGAGCGAAAGAGTCATACACACACATATACGCACCTCCGTCGACTCTACGTTGCAAGCATGAAGCCTAGGCTTCATGGTCGAAAGAAAGATAAAGCGACTCCGTCGTATACGGCGCTCTCTGTCTCTCGCGCATTATACGTGCGCCACGGGGTCGATAACCGCCCGCATGTGCCGTTTTCTCTTTCTCTCGTGTGCCACCACCAGCTTCAGCTGTGCAGCTTCAGCGGCAGCCCTTTTTGGCCGCTTTCAGTTGCTGCGCGCTGCCGTTTTCTCCGCCCCCTCGCCACCCTTTTGTACGAATCTCCCTCTCTCCCTCTCTCTCTCGCTCTTTCTCTGTCTTGCTCCCTTTTGCCGCCGACGGCAAATACTTACGTGTCCTTTGGGTTTGCCGACTGTGCTAGGCTCTCTCTCTCTCTCTCTCACTCTCTCTCTCTCTCTCTCACTCTCTCTCTCTCTCTCTCACTCTCTCTCTCTCTCTCTCACTCTCTCTCTCTCTCTCCAGTGTATCTTTGCATTTAGCGTTTTTCTTATATGTACGGCGTGGGCTCGCTTTTCTTTCAGCCGTCTGTATCTTTTTGGGTATGTCTGTGGACTGTTGTCTGCGCTGACTCTGGCGGGGGATTGTGTACCCATTGAGGGGAAGAAGGAGAATGGTGCAGCTCAGTTTTTCGCTTTCTTTTAAATTTTTAGAGGGCTGCAGGACTCTCAAGGTTTGGTTTGTTGGTTTACCTTGAAATTTGGATTTGAAGGCGAAGTTTTATTGGTTGTTGGTTCTTGCTTCTTGCTTCTATACTTCTTGGATATGATAACATTTTTGTTAAATGTGTATTATTTTGTCATTTTTACGATGTACTACGGAGCGTTTTATTTGTTTAATTTGACAGCTATTTTTGTCGCAAAAACAGGTTTTATGTTAACCAGTTGAGACACAGCTGGTTATGCAGAGATCCACATATTTTCTACTAGTTTTTTACGCCTGCAAGAAGCTAATACAAAATTTTTCTGCATCTTTTCGAATTTGACAAAAATATTCATGAATAATATGCTTTTTATACCTCGTCTAGACACACACCTTAATTGAGTTGCACTTTACCTTTTATCATCAAATATAGTACTGATCCTGGTTTAAATAATGACTTTAAAATTTATCAGACTTTGATTGTATTAATTATCTCCAGACGATGCATTAGAAGCATTTATCATGTCAGAAAAAAAAACGTGCTAGATTCACTTGAAAATGTGTATTAGAGGATTTTTGGGGTTACTAATTACAAATAATCCGGATATAAATTCTAATAGCACATCGATTATATGATGGATTAAAATTTAAAACTTCTTTTAACTTCTACGAAAAACGATGAGTTTTTAAAATATGATTCATTGCGTGCTTTGAAGAATTAAGTCGAATTAAATGCATATATACGTACATACCACATTAATTTAAAATTTTCATTAGACTTATACATTTTTTTTAATTATGGTATAATTCGTAGAACCTAACAGAAAATATGATAGAATGGTAACAGAATATAATAATTTTTGCAGAATCGATAATTATTTCGAAACCAAAGCCGCGTATATGACCCTCTATTCAATCCTTATATTCCGATGAATAGCACACTTCGCATCTCGCCGTGTGCCGCCGCCACCACATCCTTAAACAGTACAATTAAAATTTTCATTATCCCTCCTGCCGCAGCTCATTCAAGCTTAAATCAACATACAGTGGGGCTCCACCCTAACCCTTTTCATCCATCATTAAAATTCCCCCAAAAAAGTAGTCGGAAGCGAGAAGGAAAGAAATCCCGTCCCTCCTCTATTATAGACGCGCGTGCGCACACACATACAATCCACCTCTTTGTCCCTTTTCTCGCGCTATTAATTGTCAAAAGTTAATTCGTACCTCTATACACAGACGTTACACACTCACTCAAACACATACACATTCTATCCATATTAACGATGTGCACTCAAACACATTAGCACTCATTAACACATACTATCACAAACATAAATTACACATAGCCATGTACGCATTTTATCACATATTAACACCTACACACACACGCACACTCTATATTATGTACGTTAACATACATACACATACGCACTTTACACTACATATTAAAATAAATGTAAAGTGCACACTCGTTACACATACACACCTTCTAACACTCATTAGCATATATACCAACACTCGCTCATACACATACTTCAACACACACTTTTAACACACATATACTTCAACGCACACTATTAACACTCACATACATATACTTCAACGCACACTATTAACACTCACATACATACTATTAACTTACACACACCCTCACACATTCTGCAAACACACTATTAATACACATACTCTAACACTAATTAACATACACGCACGCACACACACTTTTACACAAAATAACGTAGAGAAAGAGGAATATTAACGACGGAATCGGCTTTAGTGGTTCTCTCAGCTACTCCTCCTCTCGGTTGTTTTTTTCCACCCGAAGTGCCTCTTCTCTCTGGTCGATCCCCCGTGGCGCGCCCATGTGCATGTATATATTGTATATGTACATCTCTGTGCAAATGTGTTGGCCTCTTATTCGACAATGAATTTGATATTCCGAGCGAAGCTCGTCCTCTCATCGTTCAGAATCTCAAGGATATACGGGCGACTCATGATGCAGTTTGCAAAGTGAGGTTATTCGAGCTGCTGTCGCTGCTGGATTCCTCTCTAGTTGAGGGTTTATAATGAGAGTGGAAGTCACTCTGTTAGAGCTGATTTTTCACTCTGTACCACCGAGGGAGTGGTGGCGCTAGTGAAAATGTATACACGGAGAGAGAATTCGGTTACATCTGCCGGAGACCCCGACACTGTATACAGCCTTAGTGGATCAAGTAGTAGAATGACATAATCGCCAAGCAGTGTCTGCTGTAGAACAAAGCAGTTATACATAGCATAGCGATTCAGAAACGGGTTACTGTTAATATACTAAGTTTTGCAAATTTCTCATAGACTTTAAGGATGAAAATCAATAATTGACGTTGGAAATACATTTTTCAACCATATTAACCATTAATCTTTGCAAAATATAAGTTAATAGGTATGAAATCCGAATATTCGAAAAGCTAACCTCAAATATCTGTCATTTTGGTTACTCGCCTTTGGGGGGCGAGTCAAGCTAAAACTGCTTTGTTCTACAGCAGCGCTGGCTGATTTGGCGTTACGACTGCAACGCTAATACGGCGGAGTTTTTCTCTTCGTGTACTCTCATTCAGCATGGTTGTTAATTCAACATAGGCTACTACATATATAATGCCCGAGTATACAGCACCAGAGGGCGCATGCTAAACTTAGAAAACTATATCGTAATATATTACGATATTAATACCGTAAAAAAATGCTAATACTTTTTTTTAAAGATATATTTTTTATATAACGTTTTATGTAAAAATACATCATTAAAAAATAAATTATTAGCAATATTTTTCGATATCAATATCGTAATATTTTATCATATGAGTTTTCTCAGTTTAAATTTCAACTTCCAATAGAGGTGGATTTGATTGGAGTTCCTAGTGTTCGTGGTGGAAGCGAATTTTGGTGGATGCATGACGTCATTTTTAATTATTTCTCAATCGAATTTAGATAGCGATTTAAATAGGTATTAAATTATTAAAATGTTTCTCCTACAAAAGGGACTTTTCATATACACAGTGTGGGTACCTAATTTGTTAGATTAAAAAAAAATTCATTGAACAAGATAATATGCAAAAAAATGTTTTACGTCCTCAAATATGTATTATTAAATCTTCAAAAGATTTGTTACTCCATATGTCTTAACGTATTTTTTTAAACCCAAAAAAACACTTTTTAAGAGCATTTACACCGGAATGTACCCTTAAACGAGAAGTCAATTGGCACCTAAATAGTTGATTGCGGGAAATAAGTAATTAGTTAAGATTGAAAGTTCGTAATTAAGTTTGTTACACAAAGTATCAAGCTACAAACTTTTGCTCAAACACAAAATTTCAATTCAACTTTAAGATAGTTATACTTCGAATATCGAGTATCGAAGTTCGTTATTAACTAATGCAAAAGTATATACATTAGCGCATCATTAAAATACAAAATCGGATCGTAAACCAACGTTTGTTTGTTTACGTATAATATACAATTATCATGAAACTTTTACTTTTATAACTTGTGCAACTTATGATACACGAAAGAAAAACAAATTGAATATAATTTTACATGAATTTGTGATGCTTAAAATAATAATTGATATTATGGATACTGTAAGGTGAACAGGTGATGCAATACCAGTTTTACCCGACAAAAATTTTATCTCAAAACTGGTTGAATCCGAACAAAAATCGAAAGTCGTGTTCAGGACGTTAATTGATAGGCGGTGGCCTCTTTTCAAGTATGCGCGCGCTACTTCGTGCGGCTGTAAAAGATACATCTTTTAAAAGAAGTAATTTGAAGATATATGCACGCGTAAAACACGTAAAATCACTATGTATTTTTACCTTCAACATACTTTTCGACTTTACTCGACAGTATTTTTCGAATACGAAGGTCCATCTACTTCTCATGAAATCAAAAACGTGTTGAAGTAAAAAAATATGCCCAAAAAGTGATAAAACTTTTATATTTAGTATTACAGTTTGCAAGAAATAAAAATTGCTTCACTACCTCTTGCATATATAAAGATATACTTCTCCAACTAATATTTGACGTTATATCTCGCAAAACTCCCAAGCAAACGAGCTTCAACCGTACTTCAGACTTATACATATATATACAATTATACACACAGACTGCAAAGTTTTTCGACTGGGGCCGATTTGTAAGCCACTCCTCAATATTTGCTCCTTTTCCCCCAACTCGGCACCTTTTCTCTTTTTTTTCTTCTTTTTAAACTGACGATGTCCGCGAAATTTGCGGAAGCCGCGCGTTACTCGGCATATTCCTGAAATCAATCATGTATCATTAGGCAAAACGATGCTAAATCGCACGCGCCGTCGCCGCGTGGCTTATTGCGGTCATCGCGTATGCAGAGCGCGCGCAACGTCGAAGAACGTTTCGCCTCTGATTCACTTATTAGTCTGATTTTTTGCCGTCGCGCCGCTTGCACACGCTCCGAGCGAATATGCGTTTTTACTCGATTTTATGCAATTGTTGGCAATTTAATGTTGCGCGCATCGAAGCGCGAGTAAAACATTTTGACTTGATTGGCTAAAATGATTTGGCTTTAATGAATTGAATGAAAACGTGATTGTTTTATTGTTTCGTAACAGGGTATTCAACACGTTTAAAAGAAACTATATTTTTCAAATCCTGACGGACATATATTTAATAATTAAAATATGAAATTTTGAATTGCTTGTTTCAATATATTTTGTTAGGTCAATTTCAATTGTTATAATATATCATAATTATTGTAATTTATAAAATATAAATGACAAACATTACACGATAATTAAATTATAAACAACATACCCAATAATTATAATTGAATCTAATATTTATTTATTAAATGCAATTATTAGACTGATTTTTACTCGTATTTGCATCTTATATAATTACGGACAATCCAATATGGTATGCATTGTTAACAAATAGTATATTATGCACCTTGGGAATAAAGTGAGCCAGTAAATGACGCTGGCAATCGCAGGCTCACTTTATTCACGCGTACAATATACAATTTTTTAACTTATCTACCAAAAAGTTCGATCTCGTTCACCGCCGAAGAGGGAAAATAGTGCTACATATTAAACTGCTGTTTACCATAATATCTTTATCATTGGTAACAGAAACATTTTCGCGCTGTAATATTTGATATTTTATGATGAATTTCAACACTAAAACAAATAAAAACACATAATCATTCACTTGTTGCTCTCATTGGTCAAATAAAATCACTTCAATAATCAAATTAGTTTATACAATCAAAATAAATAAAAATCAATCATTCATCCGGAACAAACAAAACTAATAACAACAACTACAGATCGTCGAGCCTACGCTGTTTATGCAGTTTCGAAATAAATTGCTCTTGACACGCCGCTCCGTTATGATTACAATACGTTTAACCTTAAAAAGCCTTCGCCAGGCAGCAGCAGCCTAGACAACTACAAAGCGCGATATTGCGTTATCGATTGTCTTCCCGTCCCGACGCTCGTGCGCATTATCAAGTGCATGCGTGCACACACGCACAGACACACTCACATGCTCTTGCGGAAACAAAGAATCGACCCGCGCGCGCGTTAACTTTGTTTATTGATAATCACTTTATATAGAGTTACAGCGAATTGAATCTTGAGCCGAGTCGAACTGTGAGCGATGCATTATTATATTCACGATAAAACGCGCATTCGATTGATGGAGGCATTTTTTTGGCGACTCGTATGGAACTGAAGTATTGAAGAAACTTAATTTTTTAATGATGCAGATATAACAGAGTATAAACGTGTGCGGGAATGATCATTTCCTGTTATATTACTTTTACCAGTATTATTCATTTTTATCTGATTATATTATTAATAGAATAGCAGAAAGCTAAGCACTCTTTGAATCAACTAAGTATCGCTTTGAAAAGCAGTATGTCCATTTGTAATGCCCTTTTTTATATCATCTTCTCGTGTACATAAATTCAATTTTTTGTATTTAATAAATTCAAGGGGTTTTATAAATAGCTCATTGAATTCAAATATCATTATTTGCGTATAATATCAAAAATTTTGTAGTGTAGAATAACGATATTGTGAGTCAGTTCAAGAGATAAATCAACCGAAAATCCCAATTGCGATGAACAGCTGCTTATTGGGAATCTTATCCTCGTTAAGAGGAAGCCGTATCTACTGTCCTTGTTTAATCACATTTTTGCTAATTACTCATATAGTAGTTTGTTAATTGAAAAACTAAGAGTCGTCCCCAATTCTTCTTAAAATAAGGAATATTTTGAAACCTAAAACAATATTTAACATTATTTCGTTTCCGAGAATAGTCTGAAACGCAAAACCTAATTTCAATTTTCGCATTTCAATTTTCTCGGAAAGGAAATAATCTTAAATATTGTTTTAGGTCTCAAAATATTCCTTATTTTACGAAGAATTGGAAACGACTCTTAGTGTTTCAATTAACAAACTACTAATTGAATAAATAGCAAAAATGTAATTAGACAAGGACAGTAGATACGGCCTGCAGCAAAGGCAAATTAATGCAAATCAGAGCTACTCAAACGTATAATAGAATATTCGCCCACGCGGAAAAGTACTACTCGTATAATATACTTTAGTATCAATCGGAAACGTCAAACTTCAGCTATTAAATCTTCAATGCAAGTTAATTCAAAGGCCTCTTATTTGTAACTAAAGACAAGTTAGGCCAAATAATTAGTAATATATCGTATGTATAAACATACACCTAAGTATATCATACCTAAAAAATACTCGTAATAAAAATAACACCTCTAATAAACCACCTTAATCTCACTATACCACTTCCATTCACTTCAATATTAAGACAAAAGCCACCAGTCGATATAATCCATCTCTAAATATACTCAATCGCGCTTTTCGTCGATAGCAGCTTGTAAAAATAACTCGCGCTGTATAATACACACATCTTCCACTGCACACAGATAGAATATATCCCCAACGAAAACGTCTCTCTCTCTCTCCCTCTCTCTGTAGCTCTCTCTCTCTCTCTCTCTCTCTCTCTCTCTCGCTTCGCCAGCGAACAACGGAAGTGGGATTTTTCAAGATGATGGGGTCTTTCCCCTCCCCAGATGTTTGACATCACTGACGCTTTATTATCAGCGGCTCGGCGTGGAGAGAGAGAGAGAGCGAGAGAGAGATAGAGAGAGAGAGAGTGAGTGAGTGAGTGAGTGAGTGAGTGAGTGAGTGAGTGAGAAGACCCTTTTATATTCGATCCCTCTGTCAGTGCAGCGATGCGCCGCTGCTGCTGTTGCTGCTTCACGCAACAAAAGTCAAGCGCTTTTTCCGCCTCTTCCTGTTGTTGCTGCTGCTGCTACTACTACTGTTGGTATAGTTATTGCAGTGTTTCCTTGAACAAATGCTTCGGTGGTTTTTCAGGGGATGTTTTTTTGTTACCTGTGGGTTTCTTTCAGTTTTTTGTAATATGTAATAACTGACGGGCGAAAAGAAGTGTATTCATATTTATTTTTTGTCTAGGGTAGTCCTTGAGACAACAGTTGGGGAGAATAATTTTTGTAAAATATTCTTGATAACAATGTGAAATAGAAATTTAAATAAATGTATTTATTTAATGTTTCTGTTGCATTATTATTTTATTAAATCAATATGATCTAGAATATTAATTTATTTACAATTAACACTTTTTAGTTTACATATCAAATATAAAAATAATCTAATTTCTGAATCGAAAACCTGACAACATGCTTTTACGATATAATTATGCGTTTTTGTCCTTTTCGATGTTAATTTTCTCTTTAAAATTATCGATTACATGCTCTAAAAATTTGTAGATTTATAGTATTATGACTTCCGAACAAGATATAAAATTCATGTGGTTATCTAATGTATTATTTCAAGCAAAGACGACCTTAAGTTAATGGTAGTTGTCTTTGTTAATATAGTTTATTGTAAGATTATAATAGCATTATTACCGATTTACATATGCCGTGTTAAATAATAAATTATAATTATATAGATAATGTTTTTATATAATGATATCGTGCAATTTTCTGCGAAAAGCGTGTGATCACTTCGCATCGAACACTGTTATCCTATACATCCTGACTCATAGATTATTATTACATCAATAAAAATGATTTTGAAATAAAAATATATAAAGAGATTTCTAGAGACTTAATATATACTTTTACTTTTTCACAACTTTATATTTTCATGTAAATTTAGTCTATTAGTTTCGTTTGCAAGATCTGTGATTCTTGTAAATAAATATTCAGAAAAACGTTTTTTCTTCTTTGCTCACCGAAACAGAGGGAGATATATTTTCTAAGGAAGAATTAAAATTAATTTTTTTTAAAGTGCTTTGAAGATAATACATTTTGTTTTTGCTAGAGTCCAAAAAGTTTGAAAACCGACAAAAAATTGTGAGATTTAATCCTTCTATGACATTTGACCTACTAGTAATTAATTGTATTGTCAAATAATTAATGATCACTTAGAAAATTCATTAAAAAACAGCGTTGTATCATAAAATAAATTATTTTGCCTAAAAAGATGTTTTTAATTGAAAATAAATTAACCAATTAAGGGGGCACACCACTTTAAAATGTGAAACAAAAAAATTGATTAGGAATTTTTATTTTGATATTTATTTTAATAAGGGTTTTTTTCCTGAAAGTACACATAAAAACCTACCAATTTGTATATTTTTTACCTTCGTTGGACCTTTTATGCCTCCATGGCAAACCAGACTGTTTTCGAAGACTTTAAGCACTGTCCGTAAGATTCCAAATCTACGCATGGATGGATTGGGCTAAAAATGTATGGAGATACTCATTATAGTAGTACTTTTAGTATGAACGTAGGGATATTGATTTGAACGAGTAGAAAATTTTTTACATCTATAAAAGTGATAAAATTATTAAAAAATAAGTGTTATATTGACAATGATCATATAAAAAAATACTTCTACTCGCTCAAATCAAAATCCCTACGTTCATACTAAAAGTACTACTATAATGAGTATCTCCATAAATTTTTAGCCCAATCCATCCATCCATGCGTAGACTTGAAATCTTATGGACAGTGCTTAAAGTCTTCGAAAACAGTCTGGTTCGCCATGGAGGCATAGAAGGTCCAACGAAGGTAAAAATATACAAATTGGTAGGTTTTTATGTATACTTTCAGGAAAAAAAAACCCTTATTAAAATAAATATCAAAATAAAAATTCCTAATCAATTTTTTTGTTTCACATTTTAAAGGTGGTGTGCCCCCTTAATGCAACAACAAATTTTGTATTTCAAAACATTTTAATTCGTATTAAACGAGCACAATTTTTGTGCTTGAACGGTAAACCATGTCTATAATCTGAAAAGTCACGTAGAAATCCGATGCCGGCGTCAATTCCTTCTCTTTTATTTTTCATACGCAAAACGTAGCATGCACGACACGTTAATCCCGTGATGTCGTACACACACTCTTCGCTATTAGCGAGCAGCATAACTCGATAAAAAACACGAATCGAAAGAGACTCGTGCCAGCTGATAAACGCCGAGCATAGCAAAATTCGACGCCGCCTATATATATATACAAAAAACGACTACAATAGGTATATGTACGCAGCACAATTTTCGCTCATCACGTCATAATGTCATTAAAGACAGTACTCGTTATATTTTGATGTTTTTTAATATATATATATATTTTTTTTTTGATGCGTATATACACGCTTTATACACATGCAAAGTACATATATACTGCCGCCGGAAGCAAGATACCCGTAACTTTGAAAGCTTCTGTAAAATTATATTTCATGTTATTTCTATCGCTTTTTATCGTATTTTTACAAATATTATACGAAATTTAATATATTTTTCTCAACACGTGCATGATAAAGGCTCTATTTCAGGCTTGCAAAACAAATGGAAAATTGGGCATTCCGAACGTCTTTGCCGGAGCGGGAGATAATGTTGATTACGTCCTTCTTCAATTCCTGAATTTCTTAGAGGACGACTCGTAATGCCCATTATTCCATTTCCTTTGCATGCATGAAAAAGGCCCTATTCACACACTTATTACAAAATAACCGATGTGTAACACGGGTGGAAAGGGCTTTTTCAGACTCGGACGATGATCATCATCCTCGCTTAGAGAAAGCCAATTTTCCTTCCTAGTTGCACAATGTACTATTTTTATATTTAGATTTATCTAATTGAGTACAGCAAATGAACTTCTGAACCTTTTTTTACTTCGAAATCTAGTGTTTGAAATTTGTTTTATTGTCTTTTCTTCATCTTTCTTATTGTTCATTGCGACTTTCTTGCTTAAGATTGCTCTCCAATTTTATAAAAAAAGAGGGCGGTAACTTAGATTTTTCTTCAGATAACCGCAAGCTTCTCAACTTCGCGTCATAATTACTACAGTGAATACGACGTTTTGCATTTACGTACCTTCTCACGTACGCCAGCAATATAGAATATAGACATATGATATCATACAGACGGTCATAAAACTCGCGTCCAAGGGTGTTTTGAAGTCCCAGTTCTTCCTCAAAAAGAACGAGCAAAAGAAAAGAAGAAGGAGAGAAGGATGCCTCTCGTTTACACTCGCGCGCATATAATTATTTATTCGCGAAGATAGCGACGGCGGCAGTTGTCTGAGCGTGTGTTGCCGGGGTTTTTCCCGGCTGCGCGCGCACGAGTGAATGGGCGCCCGCGGGACGTTTGCCGCGTTGTGCATTGCACGGCCTTGCACGGCAAAAATTGAGAAAAAAAAAGGAGGAGCAGCTCGAACTTTTTATATATTTATAAACACGCGCTCGGTGGATATGAGACGAGGCTCGTCTTTTTATCTATTTCGAAAGCAATTACGAGTGACACATACGCCGCGTTTTGCGGAGATGCGAGAGAAGGACTTTGCGTTCTTGTTAGTGGCGCATATATCATATGTGCATTGCGCGTAGAATTTAATATAAAGGGATAGGGGAGGTGCTAGTATGGATGTCGTTAATGCGAGTTGGAAGACTTGCGTGATGTTTAGGGGTGGCGTATTTTGTATGTATGCGTGAGAGGTTAACGGCTCTCCTGACTTTTGCTAAATGGATTGCTTCAGTGTCTTTGAGAGAGGTTTAAGCGCAGCTAGAAACGTTTTTATATAGTTAAAGTTCAATTAATTTTTTTTTCATCAGTGTAACGGGCTTACGTATACAAAACAAAATAATAAGTAGAATTCAGTGAAACGAACGTTGATTCTTATACTTTGTAAAAGACTGACTGTTTTAGTTTAGGTTATAGCAGCTTTAAAAAAATTATTCACTTTCTATTTAAGTCCCGTTAAAAAGCATTGAAACGAACTTTTAATGTTATATCAAAATCACATGATCTACAGAGGGAAGTAAATATTCAAGATTGATAGTCTAAAATGAATAAATTTAGCATAATTATTAGATATTTCAGCTTCTAATTTTATTTCTATACATACTATATAATGTATATACATAAACACAATTTTCACTGCATATATATTTAAAATTCACTTTACATCTTACTTTGGTTTTTTAGCACAAGAATCGTTTGTTTACGCGGTATATAACGCGCAGTAATGGAACAATGCAGAGTTAACAAAAGTAGACGACACTTCATTTTCTATTATTAAAACATTACAAGAAGTATAACGTTTTGCTGAATTCTTATATTTTTTCTTAAATCACTACTCACTGATCACAACTGCATGCTTCTGATAACAAGTGAACTCTAGACTAGTAACTGGCGATCCGTCGGACCAGTACTGATTCTCAGCATTGGCCCGTTGTTATCAAATCGGTAATGGCACGGAGGCGGGGCCAACGTTTGCAGACTATTAATTGCCTACCGTCACAGAGGCAGTGATGGCCAGTATTTAAGCATTGGCAATTTTCTTACATGGGTAGTTATACCTACAGTGACCGCCAGGTGAAACACCTTCGCGTGAATATAATATTCATTATAGGGTTTCATTCAAATATCACTTTGAGGTTATGTTCGAGTCCGCGCTCTCAGAATAAAGTATCTTCCTAGTTTTGATTTTTATTTCCACAAAATTTATTTTGCCCTTTGCGATATAGCAAGTCCAAAGCAACACATCATTATTCGAATCATTATACATTCAATAGTAATAATCGTAATTAGGAGCGTAATGTAAGTAGTACCAATTATCGAAAAATGTCGTATACTTCTGTACTCAACCCCTTTGAAAATTAGAACAAAAGGCACTCCGCTCAATGAAGCAAGCAGCACGCACCGCAGCAAGAAAACAGCCTCTCGAAATTGCAAAATTATGAAAATTACGGCTTATTTACACACGCACACACACAAATCTACGTGCACCCAGCATTCGAATCCTCGGCTTATATTCTCAAACATGCGATCGAAACCTCTTTCGTCCCTCCCTCGCCAGTACCTATATACACTGCGCGCTCTCTCTCTCTCTCTCTCTCTCTCTCTCTCTCTCTCTCTCTCTCTCTCTCTCTCTCTCTCTCTCTCTCTCTCTCTCTCTCTCTCTCTCTCTCTCTCTGTCTTGCAAATTTCTGCCAGCTCTCGGGCGTAATTTCGTTCGCCTTTGGAGCTATGGAGCTGGAGCTGGAGCTCAATTACGCCTCGAAGAGCTTCTCTGCCTTCTATACACTCGAAAGAACAAAAGGAGTAACGAGGGCCTGGGTGCGGGTGTAGCGGCGACGTTGGCGGCGGCATGAATAACGGGGCACAGTCTGCGCACGAATTAGAAGATGCTATAATACGGGACGAATACGCGCTGTGCGCCATGTACCCCCGCCCAAGCGGCTCTTCCCACGTCCTTCCTGGAAATCTCTCTCTCTCTCTCTCTCTCTCTCTCTCGCGCGCGCGCGCTGTCGCTACTGGTGACGCGTCGATTGCGCGACAATGGGCGATGCACTTTGTCGTTGGTCGTGGTTTAGGAGCCTCGTCGTCGTCGGATGCTGCTGCGAATTTATATGGGCCTGAAAGCCGGCTGCTGACGCGCAGCACTTTCACTCCTTTGACGACGCTATAATGCAGCGTGATGGCCGGTGAGCTTTGATGATGATGGAGGAAAGTGGGACGCGGCTGGTGGTGCGCGGTTTTTTGCGAAAATTTTAAGGTGCTGCTTGACTTAAAAATTACGCGTGTTTGGGTGCTGAGAGATGGAAATTTTGAATGCGTGCACTAAAATCTAATTATGCGGATATTTATACTATGCATTAAAGATCAAAATGTAAAGTTAGTTATCAATTTTCAAGCCACAATATTCAATTTTACTTGAGTTATTTAGAAGAGTTGAGTATTATTACAAAAATAATAATAATTATTATTCAAAAAGTCGGTTGCGTACAGTCTTTTCAGGAACATTAATGCTAAAAACGAGGCTAAAAAGTTCATATTTCTTTTTGAACCTGGAACAAACAATAGTTATGATTTATTCTTATTTCAGACTATTATAATATCAGAAATACCACTTTTTTATACTAGTTACTAGAAATTCTTGTATTAGTATAGTAATGACTAAGAAACAGAATTTTAATTTTTCTAATTAAACTTTAATTACTTTGAAGAATATTTCTTGAAATTGTCAGATCCATTAAAAGATGGTGCGCATTCATCTGTTCTTTAAATATTTAAATGTCCTTTAAAATACTGCAAGGATTTCATTTCAATTTTTAATTTGTTGTTTACCCCCAACATTAAGTCTGATTAATTAAACGCGCCATGCATTAACTGTAAAGAAATATTTATATTTGTCCATATTTAAGGGGACCTATAATCACCTTAAAATTTCAAATACATTCATTATTAATTTTTAGGCAAGAATGAATTATATATCGTATATTACATATTTTTTTCGGTAATTTTGAATATTTTATCATTTGAATAATCTTACGTTTAAAACGTAATATCTTTTTTATTCTTTCTTTAGTCATTAGGTACCCTTGATTAGCCATAATACATACTTGTATAGTTCTTCAGTCACCGCAAGGTTTTAAAAAACCAATTTTAAAACAAATTTTTTTAGTTATATTTAAAATATTGGCTTGTTCTCTGAAAGATAATGATAACTAGCGCGCAACACGCGCTTCGCTCGCTCTTAAGCTCCTCCGCGTCTTGCATCGCTTCGCAATGCAAGGCATGCAGAATGCTTCGCGTTTTGCATTAGAGGCACGACGGTACTCAGCTCGCGATTCGCGCTTGCTTGCCTTACCAGTGCTCGCACTGTGCGTTTGCTTGATTGTATAATATACTAAAAAACTACATTTTTCGATGTCAAAAATCATGTTTGGACTATTAACACGATTTAAAAGCATTTTCGCGTCTTGGTGTCAAGAAAATAAGTTGTATTTTTCAAGATCTACAACTTTTCCATTTAACTTTTTCATGTAAAATGCATAGCTGTAAAGTTATATGGTCAAAAGCTGTTTTTTCGATGTTAAAATTCGTTTTTGGTCTGTTGACTCGAGTTAAAAGTATTTTCATAAATAGATGTCCATGGGAAAAAGTTGTATTTTTTAAAGATCTACACCTTTTCCATGTAACTTTTTCATGTAAAATGCATAGCTGTAAAGTTATATGGTAAAAAGCTGTTTTTTCGATGTTAAATTTAGTTTTTGGCCTGTTAACTCGAGTTAAAAGTATTTCATAAATAGATGTCAATAGGAAAAAGTTGTATTTTTCAAAGATCTACAACTTTTCTATTTACCTTTTTTTTCGTAGAATGCTGAGTTTTCGAGTTATAGCCCAAAAACCGTTTTTAGCGTTTTTTTATAGTCGCCGCATTCAGCGTATATTTTCAGGATAAATCTCAAAATAGGACCATCAAGTTGTTATACTTACGAGACTTCCCAAAAAATTGAGCCTGATTCGCTAAGATTTCGCGGAGATAATCGTGTACATGATTTTTAACAAAAAAACACGTAAAAATAAGCAAAAGGTGCTCGCAATTTAAAAACTACGTACAGGATCGGGATAAAAAAAATAGAATTTCATATTGTGCTGGAGGAGATCTCTCCTAAAATTTCATCTCGATTGGTCAAAAATTGCGTGAGATATTCTATCGCACACATTTTTCGCTAACGAAAATATAAGACACTTCCGAGTCGCGGTCGTGTCGAAAAAAAAATTTTAACAAAAAAGTAAACCGTAAAAATTTTGAGGTTTTACAACGGTAAAATTACAGATATAATCAAGTATTTATTATGAAAAGAAAAAATACAGAATGGTTGCTTTTACAGGACAAATTTTAGCGGCTTATGAAAGAAAAGTTATTTTTTCTAGTTATTCAGGCTGATCCCCTTAAAGATTAGTATGCCTAGGAATTTTAAAGGAGCAGCCGCCATTTTTAACGGCATCGATTGCCTTTTGCCTTTCAACCCATTTGTATAACCACTTTACCAAAAGATAAGCGTTAACGAAGAAAGCAATTTTTGCATTAAAAATACATTCTACAGCAAACACTAATACATCCATCTTAAAGTACGTAAAAAAAAGCTAATAAATTTTTTCCTTTATATTTTGATAATATATTCAAATTTGCCGAAAAAAGGTAATATACGATTAATAATTCATTCTCGCCTAGAAATATATAACCAATTAATTATAAATTTTAAGGTAGCAAGGTTCTCTTAAATACTTGCACACAGTTAAGGGGATGCCGGATACTAACATGGCAATTTTTCGTTTTATTCAATGAGTAAATGAAATTTTCAAATTTCGCGAACGTACGCACAATCTGTTTATTACTAAGAATGTGCGTACGATTGTAAAACTTTATTAAAGTAAAAATTGACTGCGGTAAACGAAAATCGATAATGTTGGTAACTGAGTATAAGGTATAGGATTCTGCTCTCCCCTTAATGCACGGTACTTTTTTATTCACAAAGAGGATTTATAATGTTTAAGATATTTTTGATGATTTTTCTTTAAACTGCCATGTTAAATTTCGAGTATCTGACAATAGATTCGAAATCATCAGAAACCCCCTTATATGGAAAACTCAGATATACCTCCCCTTAAGGGAAGTGAAAGAGTACCTTTGACACGCGAATTCTGAATACAAATAATAACAGAACCTTTTGAATATGAAACCAGATAATGTTTATATAAATCCGAAGGGCATAAAAGGCCGTTTTTACGAATATTGTAAAAAATTTTACCGGGATCTATGTTATAGACTTCTTCAATTACTCAAATTGAACAAGTTTTTCAGAAAAAACTACTTTTATGCCCTTCGAAATTATACAGTGCGTCTCATAACTATAGAAACACCAAAAATTTTTACATTTAAATCTGTGTATTATACCTTTTCTTAAAAAACCTGTAACTTTCGAAGCAAAAAATCAAGGATAATTTTAAAAATAGCAAATAAAAGGCAATTTTATTCTCTTTAAGACGTTACCAAAATATTGTGTCTACATTAACTTATGAAAAATTCACGGACGGTTTAAACAAAACTTGAATACTAGATAAAAAATTTAGATTGATTTAAATGGGTCTAAAAATTTAAAGTGTTTCTATAGTTATGAAACAACGATAACTTCTTTAATGTTGATGCGAAAGAAATATTCTAGTAATGTTTTAAAGAGAATATATTTTCCATTCATTGGCTTTTTGCAAAATTATCCTCGGATTTTTGCATCCAAAGTTAAAGGTTCTTTAAAAAAAGGTATAATATACATATTTAAACGTGAAAATTTGTGGTGTTTCTATAGTTATGAGACGCACTGTATAAGCATTGTTAGGTTCAAATTTCAAAAGAATCGGTTGTTATTTACAGCCGTGAAACTGTTTTGAAAATTTTTCCCTGGTAAGCAATGCGTATGGGACTCTTTCACATCCCCTTAAGAGGAATAAACTGCAATTTTTTTAAATCAAAATTTAGATAATCAAATTTCTACATTAACATTCTAATAAATGTTGTTTTCCTTATTAGTAAAAAAAACAAATTAAATTACTTCATTTTTTATTAAACTTTGAAACAGAGAACATTTTAAACTTAGAAACATTATAGTAAATCTTTGGCAGTGCTTTGTTTTGAAAACACCAGCAGTCTACATTTGAAAGAAATACTATACTTTTAGAATTTCTGCCGCGTACTACGGGTTTTATGAAGTGAAATAAAAGTATGTAATATGTATGCACTGTGCTTTTAAGAAAGGAAAGTGGAGCAGCTGCACGTGCTTTTGGTGCAACTTCTTGGGGGGGAAAGATTTCAAAGTTATATGTTTCCATTTTCTGAAACTTCGAGTTCGATGTAGGTGGAAAGTCCAATATTAAAATCTTTAATAATAGATCATTTCTTAAAAAACTTTTACCATTAAATATTTAAATTTTAAGAGAAGTTTTTCAGTGCTTTTTATTCATCCTAAATCATAGAGGAGAAAAATAATTAATCATTATTTTAATAAATTCAAGAATTAAGTTTGCAGATAATGACTTGTTCAGGTATAATAAAAAAATAACATTGATGTAGATGAGCTACGTAAAAAGTAGTGACGCACAAAATTAAAGAGGAACTTTCTGTTCAAATTTTAAAGCTAGATTCTCGAGTTGTTACTTAATATACATGTTAAAAGGAATACATAGTTGAACTTACTGAACATAAATTTTAATTTCCAATTGAAAATTGGGAATCATGTAACTAATGTTTATGAAAATTAAAAACTCTTGCAAAAATATAAATAGAACGCGTTATTGAAATTTCAATAAATTTATATTGAACATGCCATAATTTTCACAATAAATCTCTTGCGCTCTTTATGTAACAGGTCGGAGCGAAATATTTTCGAATGATCGACTATGCATATTGTCATAAAACATAGAAAATGCATAAAAGTCACAGCACGGATATCGTTTTTTTTATATTGATATTGTTACAATTCTTTCAGGATTCGCATTAAAAAAATTACTAAGTATTCAATATTTTACGTAAGTTGATTATTTAGTGGATCTTCACTAACAAATAATTAATAAATGAATTATAATTCTCCAGTTTTTAATACAATTCGACAGTTATGTAGATGAAAATGTTCATAATTTAGTAAATAAAGAAGTGGGAAAATGCAGAGTATAAACGGACCATTTTTGATTATGTATAATCGAACTAAAATGGCTGTATCTTTATAGGTTTATTATATATTTATGCACTGGATAGTGAATTTACCAACTCAATTTATCACAAAAGAACGAAACAAAAAAACGTAGAATTTTGTTTGAAAAAGCCTCTATGTAATTTAAATGTAATGCCAGTGCTTCGTATTTTTCTCTTAAAAATCAAAGTCCCAACCGCTTTCAATTCACCAAAAAACGCGAAAATCAAAATCTCTGTCGATCGATTTTCTTTCATTACGCGGCTGATCTTCGTTTATTTCTTTTCCTCTCGAACACTCGTTTTGAAGAGCCACGTCTATATAGCACCGAGGCAGATTTAATCGAAAAGGCGAATGATGACGTATAAGAGGTCGAGAAGAATTTTGTTTGCTGTGAAACAAAAATCGATTGCACCAAGTATCGCTAGGAGAGCGAAAGACATTTGTGTTTGCAAAAATTGATATGTTTTTAAATACAACATTTTTTAGGAAAAAATTTGTTTTGTTATTTGGTTGTTCATTCTTCCTGGTATCTTAGATACAGGCTATTAGCTAATTTCTAGCTACTTTTAAAGCTAAAAGCGACCACCAGCTTGTATTTTGATAATTACTTATAAATTAAAATAAATGTATTATTCGATATTTAATAATAGTTCTTTTCCATTTAAAAAGAATATTAGAGAAGAATGCTTCCATTTAATTAACACGTTAACCAGCTAATATAGCTTATTTTCTACCCAGGCTCAAATTGCAATATTTTTGTAATATTACTTGATATTTTTGCTATTAGAAGATTTATCGTCTTCATTATTTTTGGTTGAACTATTGGGAGTTTAAAGCTGCAATACACTAGCGAAAACCGCGTGAACTATTACAATGGCCGGTCTGGGTATTCATTTTACATTGATTTATATGGGAGATTTATTTCTAAATTAAAATAAAAGTGTTTTAACTGAAAATAAATGTTATTACTGCAATTGGAGACTTTATAGTATTGAAGAAAGATAATAAAATCCTTCAGAAGTATGGTAAAATGTCTTTATTTTTGGATTAATCAATGCGCAGTGAGACACATAATGTCTACGATTGAAGCAGTAACCATTAATTTAAGAGGACAAACTTAAGGAGATGTGAAAGTAAATTAAAAATCCCTACCTTACCGGTATCAAATTTATATTTTTTTGTCTCTGCAATAAATAAATATTTCTAAAAAAACCGCCATACTATGCCCTCCATATTCTTACCAGGAACCTTCAGTTAAATTTTCAAAAGCTTTCATTGTTAACTCTCGGAGAACGATGCGTTTGAAAATATATTTAATAATGAAAGTTTTTGAAAATTTAACTGAAGGTTACTGGTAAGAATACGGATGGCATAATATGGCGTGTTGTTAGAAATATTTATTTATTACAGAGAAAGAAAATATAAATTTGATACCGGTAAGGTAGGGATTATTAGTTTACTTTCACATCTCCTAAGGGGAGATTAGAGTTCTATATGTTATACCCAGTTACCGACATTATCGATTTTTCGTTTTACACTGTCAATTTCTACTTTAATAAAATTTTAGGAATGTACGCACATTCTTAGTGATAAATAGATCGTGCAAACGTTCACGAAAATTGAAAATCACATTTATTCATTAAATAAAACGAAGAACTGCAATGTCGGTATCCGGCATCCCCTTAAATAGAAACTTATGACTACGATATAAACTCAATTTAAAATGTATACCTCGACCGGCCATATGGGCTACTCAACAGCAGCACCACTCTCCCACGGTGATAATTTTCTTTGTCAATAGTGTATTGCCAATATTAAATTTTGAACAAATTAATTTATATTGCATTGTCCCTTCGTTATTGATTATTAACTATTTCAGAAATTGTACTATAAATACATACATATATATATATACACGACGTGTAATGAAGATATATCGTTATTTCCGCCAATTAGATTTCTTTGAATGCGATGTCAATTTAATAAGTCATCGAAATGTCAATACAGATTCGTGTACAATATTATATTGTAGCTAATGAAAGGAATCTGCGAAGCTTGTTATTTCTGTTTAATCGAGTAAAAGGTATAAAGGAATATCGACTTATTATTTTTTTCAACTCAGGCATGAAATAGGCCTTTTTTCATGCCTAAAAGTAGCGTAGAATATCGCGCATTTCGAGCATATTTGTAAAAAGTTTGAAAAAATATTCATGTAGCAGGGAAAAAAGTGAAGCAAAGAAAAAAGTAATTTTTCCCCGTATTTGCGGGGAAATATGACTAAATTTTTTCCCGCTTCTCAACAATTGCTCAAAAAATGTAGGCAATGAGCTCAGGACCCATTTTTTCTGATTTAACCTTTGTTCATGCGCGTAAGTGTGAAATTCGCTGCTAATCACAAGTGCGTAACTGCGCATGCGCAAGTTTCAATTAAAATCGAAATAAGAAAAGGTGCACATATTTGAACTGTAGAATTAAAAGTGAAGATTAGAAATACAATAATTTTCAACTACGTTGTGCACGACTCGAAATGCGCTATCACCTACCCAAATTTCATGCATAAAAAAGGCCCTATCATGCCTTTGTTTAAAAAAATATGGTGTGTAACACGGGAAGAAAAGCTATTTCAGACTCGGGTGAGGGTTTTTTAAATTGTCTGATCTAATTGAATTGGCCTACCACTCAAACGTGATCTCTAACACGGCAACATTTGTAACACGAAAAAGTTCGGTAAAAATCCATAGATTAGTGCATTATTATATGCCTTTCGGAACGCTACTCCGCTAGTGAGTACGAAAACTGGTAAACTCATAAAGAGGTATACTGTTTATACTAGAAGAGGTAATTTGTATATCAGAAAGTACTTTTCCTGTTTGTACTACAAGTCATACTCGATATATAATAAAAATTACGATATTTATAGTAGAAATTGCTATATTTAATTATATTTATATTCATTTAATTTCGAACGATTATTTTTACTATAAATATGATAATTATTTTCAAATAAAGTCGAGTACATCCCCATAATACAAACTAAAAATAGCAATCTCCACTGCACGATATTTCCCAGTATGCAATCTTTAAAACTCTCGTATCATGTCTTCGCACCAACAACAAAATCCGCTACGAGCCTATTTATAAACTCCTGCTCGCACACACACACAGACTCAACCACTCTAAAAAAACCTCAAAAATAACCCCGGCTCGCAGAATCCCACCTCAACTTCGAAAACCATAGCGTTAACCCACACTATCCGCTGCTACACAGCTACACGTTAAATGCGCCTACGTTGCACCTATAACAACCACACTCACGCAGCTGCACCTACACATACACAAACTATATATTGTGCGCGCCGCAGCAGCCGCAGGGATCGATGATCGACGAGGCGATTTTCCTCCGCGCTGTTGCAGCAGCAGCGGCGAGGCGAACGACTCCCGAGAAAGAGAGACGAGGCTGCGGCACGCGTTCTTCTTTTGTTCGCGGTTCGCGCGCTCGACCGCTGCCGCTTTTTGCGCGGATATTTTTGAGAAAATCAGCGAGAGAGAGAGAGAGAGAACGAGAGAGAGAGAGAGAACGAGAGAGAGAGAGAGAGAGAGAACGAGAGAGAGAGAGAGAGAGAGAGAGAGACTAGACCGACGAGCGACTCGATTGCTCGCTTATGTCTGCGCCTGGACTCTCTCGCGGCGGGATAGTAACTTTATACCGACTCACGGGTTGCCAGGAAAAATCGATCGCTGTGTAGATTTTAATTCTTTATTTATCATAATGTACCGTATTAAACTAAATTCCTTACTAAATAAATAGCGGAACACTGAAAATTTGAGGTAAATCATTCTACTTCTCAATAGGAAAGTGAAAAAGAAATGTTCTTCGAAAATTTCGTTTTACGCCAAAAATACGCATCAGAATAAAGTTTCCTTTTCAGGATAGCTTTATCTAAGGAAAATACATAGCGGAACATTCGATTTGATATCAGAATCTAAATTTAGCAAAATCACATAATTGCCAATTTTCGATTCTGATAATAATTTGAGTATTCTGCTATGTATTTTACGTAAATAAAAATACCCTGATAAGAAAATTTTATTCTGCTGCGTATTTCGGCGTAAAACGAAATTTTTTAATGTATTTTATCGGCGGGTAAAGTAGATCTGACGCATCCCCTTAAGGATGTGTGAGCGGCCAATTAACCTTACAATACAACAATTTTTATTTTCCATCCGACTATTATTGTGAAGGTCTCAGGATGTTCCTCTACAATTTCAGGCGGACTTACCAATATAAAAATTGACAAATAATCACATCCTGTAAAGTTACATGCAATTGTTTCTACTTACGCATGTCTAACGCTTCATAAACTATTGTACGTAACTTTTCAGAATTTGATTATTTATCAATTTTTTCTCATTTTTTCAAGGAACAAAGTAAGATCTTCCAAATTAAAATCAGATAACAAATAAAAAGTCTCCACTTTTTTGTCAACATTTTCTCTTTTAAATTCTAAAGTTGACTAGGGTAGAGGCACTAGTAGTCGGCCATCTAAGGAAAAATTTGTATTCAAGCTATTGCAAAAAATTCAGAAACATCTTTGTTTATAAATTACCGGTTCCATTATACTTTAAATGTATTCTATTTTTTGATAAAATGTTTAATTTTGCTAAAAATATTTACAGGATTATTATAATATGTGTTATAATAAAATATGGCGAAAGCGCTAGTAGTCGGCCACCAAAATCTAGTAGGGGAAACCAGGGTAAAGTGAACATAGTGACTGTAAAAGTCGAAAATAATGTATTTTTCGGACTTAAAACATTACTTTGCAAGTTGCACAAGAAACTTCTTACATTAATAAACATATAGCAATTTAAAAAAAGTCCTTTATTAAGTTTAATATTATTTAGCTATTTTTAAAAAATACCGGTTCACTTTACCCGGGCATTTCAGTGCGAGGTAAAGTGAACTAGAGGATAGAATTAAATATTTTGAAAATATTTTACTAGTTTTTGTACAGGAATAGATAAAAACGTTAATTTAGATAACAATATAACTTAAATGACACCTTAAAACCTTTCAAATACTATAAAATACGAAACAGTTAAATATGGAGGTTATGGTGGCCCATTTTGGTATAAATTCGAAATGCGTTGCAACAAAGGCTTTGTATACTATACTAACACTCACCTGGAACAATATTTTATTAAATTTTCCATATGGCCGCGTATAAATTAATGCAATCGCATTTTTTTCTGGACCACTTTACCCCGATTCACTTTACCCCCGAGACGTCGATTCTTAAAAATACTTGTTTAAAAAAAGGAAAACATCATTTAAAGCTCTGTATTATTGGCAATAGTAAGTAAAACGTATTTGAAGTAATTAGAAAAAATATCTAGCAATAAGACTTATTATAGACAACTATAATCGTTATAATGAATTCGATAAACCAACTTTCTTTTAAGATCGAAAAATACAATTATTTTTCTTTCGAAGACTATTAATTTATATGTAGTGAAACTTTTTTATTATCATCCTTGCATACTTATCTTTCAGTAAAATTAAAATTAAGCATAAATAATAATTTATTGAAGAAATAATTAGCACGATTCACTTTACCCGGGTGTTCACTTTACCCCAGTTGCCCCTACACGGCCGCTTGATCGCTAGTAGTCGGCCAGGACAATTTAAGGTAATACATCGCGCTTTAAAAACATTATCTATTCTTTTTAATAGTTCTATAATTTAAGTTTAGCTATAGAAGATTGAATAAATATTAAATGAATTAAATTAAATGTTAATTAATCGTAATGATCATTACAATTAAAAGTAGCTTTGGATATGGGTTATCGACCAGGCCCGGCCGACAACTATATTTCGTCAAAAATTAAAAAAATTTCTAGTAGTCGACCACCTATAAGCACATATCGACAAAGATATATCGAAAAATATTATTATTTAATGGTTCTTAAACTGTTTTAACTTCAGAATTAAATGTTTAAATGACATAAATCATTAAAAAATTATTAATCTAGCGATATTTTATCTACGGGTTTATTTTTTACAAGAAAATAGCCAAAGTGGCCGACTACTAGTGCCTCTACCCTATATCTAATTTTAAAAAAACGGAATTACAATAAAAAAATTTTTAATAAGAGTTTGACAAAAATCCCTTATTTCATAATATATTGACTTTCATATCATTATGGGAGATTAAATTGTATTTGTTTTTTATGACATATATCTACGCATATGCCGCAAAACAAATACCGCTCTAACATTTTCTCCGTGAAACTAGGTATAATGGTTGTTATTATATCAAAATTACTATCATGTTTACTTAGATATATTACGTTATCTTTTACCTGATAAGCATTATCAGTTGTATTGAAAAATAGAATACATTATTTACATTGAACAACTTTTTACACTTAATCAATTTTTTTAAGTACAAAATCATACGCATGAAGGGGGTCTGGGTCATGAGAATCTTTCAGAGTCTTACATTAGGGGAGTGGGTATCCAAAAGCTCAGTTGTGCAAATCGATTTATTCATAAATGTGACACGACTAATTACATAAAATAATTTATTTTTATGCTTTTCATATTAGTCAGAAATTATGTAAAAGATGTGACTTCTTTTTCGTTGAGTAGAAATAAAATAATTTGTGGAAAATAAGTTAATTTTCAATTAAAAGTCCAATTAGATTTCTACCAAGAAACAGTTACAAAGAAAATATAAATCTTGGTAACCTAAAGTAAATCGGATTTTAGTAGTGTATAAATTAACTATTTCCAAAAGGTTTTTGTGCGTAGCGCCGTTATTCAATACAGTCAGACCCCGCGCACCCTGTGAACCCGCGGCATCTGCTTGCTAGCCAGTCGGATATTGAAGCGCTCGACCGACGCGAATTCACAGTGCGTGGCCGTTTGACTGTATTTACGATTCTTGCAGTTCAGATACTTTAATTTATCATGATGTCTATATATATCAGTTTGTCGCAAAGAAATTAATTTTTATAAAAGATATATAAGGTAAAAGCACCAGTACCTGGACAAATCAAAAATTGGGACCTATAGTGGGACACGGACGAAAAATGACTGTTTTCATAAAAAATACAGTCATAAATCGTTATAGTAAAATTTTGTATCTATTGTGTAGAGTATCAACTATTCAAATAAACATGAATTATTCCAACTCTGCGGCAGAAATTATATTCAAAGCTTTTACTAAAAATGTGTTCTGAGCAGGATCCTAGAGTAACGATGGGCGCTACTGAATCGTGCAGATTTGACTTAATCCCGAGGATTGAGTTTTGCATTCAAAAGAAATATTTTAGTCTACCAGATCAAGTTAATGTTTTTATCAATAGATGACACGCTCACGAATACGATTAAAGTTGTATTTAGTGAAAACAATAATTATTTTCTGTACAATTAGGTGTCCTAGTTCTGGTTCCATAGTTTTGCGAGGGAGCAGTAGTGGGACACTCAAAATATACAAATTATAATTAGATTCAGTGACTGAAAACTACTTTAGAGCTTACTAAACAAGATATTAAATAACAATCAGTAATGTCAACTGAAATGAATTTCGGAAATAGTGGATTTTGGAAATCTATAACTTTTGCTTGGGAGGTGTAATCCTATAACCTCAAAAAGTGGGGTTACAGGTCTCTGTTTATCAATTTTTGTGATTTTTAATTTGCCGATTCTTACCAAACTACAAAAGCATGTAAATCAATTAGTATTATCGAATAAATATTGAGAAAATGAGCTTATTTCTATTTGTTTGCAGAACGGTAACGAATAAAGCTACTTAATAACTGTCCCAGTATTGGTGCCAATTGTTTGTCCCAGTACTGGTCAACTCGAAACATCGTGTCCCACTACTGCAGCCAGGAACTATTTTATTAAAACCACTATTTATTCGCATAGAAAAGGTTTAAAAAAAACATTTTTTTTTCAATCGATAGGAAATCTCCCGGGCTACACGATAATACTAATATATTTTTTTAATTTTGCTATCAGATTTCAGAATTTAAGTCTTTCTAAACGGGCATCCCAAAAGTGTCCCAGTACTGGTGCTTTTACCTTAGGCGTTTTTTATATTTTTTATTTATACGCGTTGAGATTGCAGAGTACAGTTAACTTATAAAATCGTGATTGTAAGATGAAGTTTGAAAAGGGTATCGTAAGAGAAAATTTAGTTTAGACGTCCGGATATTGTAATTTTGAAAATTAGTAATTAGTACGATAAATTTTTTAATTTAATGTAATATATAATTAGTTTTGAAAGTATTAATGCGATGAATAATTTTCCTCTTGGTCAACTTTTTAATTATATACTTACACTTTACTAAAATAGATCTTGTATGTAAATCAGATTTCTTTATCGTAGACTTTTAAGCGAATTTTTATTTGATTCTACACTTTGTAATCAGAATATTGATTACCTTTAAATTAAGTACATTTTTAATTGAATTAATTTTCCATTTTGGACTGAATGATATCACTTTAAAACAGTTTAAATCATTATATTTAGTTAAAAATATAGTCTGTATTGAATTTTCAAGAGGTGACTAAACTAACGATTTTTCATAAAAAAGTATTAAAAATAAAGTTAATGATTTTCAATTAAAATCAAATTTGTTTAAAAGGGCTATACTTTTTATAACGTGAATTAGTACATTTTTCCGAAAATATTAAATTTTACTGATGCGATTTTGAATCTGATTTGAAATCTTTATGTCAAGTATAAAAATAAAAGGATTCAGCATTTATTTTCGCATTTTTTCTCGTCGTAAAAAAGTAACAATTTTTTAGTATCGCATAAATTGTTTATGGCATTTATTTTGTTAACAGTGAAATAAGCTACGATTACTATTATGTCCTCGAAATGATTCATGGAAGAGCTCCGAGCAACTTATCACCTTCGACCCCCAGATGCAGCCTGTACGCGAAACTCGAAATTCCAATGCAATTTCCCGTTTAATATCCGCCTCGTTAAATTCCATTCGTTCTCTCTCTCTCTCTCTCTCTCTCTCTCTCTCTGTCTCTGTCTCTGTCTCTGTCTCTCTCTCTCCTAGTCTCGCCATTTCCACCCCATAGCGGTACATCCTTTTTTTTTGGTATGTATAGGTGTATAGGTGTATATCGGACCGTCGGCGGTAGCTCTCATTTCAGTGATTACGAGAACGGTCGAGAATGTATGTATTCTTTGTGATTTTTCAGGCGTGATTTTGCTCTGCGAGCGTAGTGGCGACCGCCGGAATAAAAGAGAAAAATCGGGGAAAAAAATTATATTTGTTCGTTTGGCCTTTGCGGTGTTTTTGTAGAGATGGAAATTTGTAGTTTTGCGGTTTGTTTGAATGTATGAATTGGGTGATATTGATTATTTGTATCGTTTTTATACAAATATGAGCATGGATGATTCTATTGAAACTCACTTTTTTAATGCAATTTAATGTAATTTATTAAGGTAGGATAATACGCGTAGCAATTCTTTGAAAATAATTACAAATGACTATGAGCTATTACAGGAAAATTTATACTTAGAATAAACAAAAATAATTGGATGGTTTCTACCATTTTTACCACATTGTACTGTAATCGATGTACCTGTATTTTTTATTTTTATCACAATAAAGCATCAATCGTATCTTATTGGAAATGGGTGTTAAATAAATGATAATACACAATGTATATTTCAAATAAAATAACTTTCGTTTATTCAAACTCGCACAAAGAAGGAATAACGTCAGTAATGTGCGACTCCTCTAGCTAGATGCTCTAGTACGACTAAAAACACTTGACAAAAGGGCATAAAAGAATATCGGAACTGACGCATATAGTTCCCCACTCTTTTCTATATCTCGCATATCAGTTTATATCTTTGGGACATTTCTTAGTAAGTCGATTAATTTGTGTACAAGCATGTAGTAGTGTATAACTACAGTTACACACATACGTATTCTAAAGCATAGCGATATTCCAACAAATCTAATCTAATCTATTATGCCTTTAAAAAGACATCGGACATTATAATTATGACATCATCATGTAATTTAGTCAACTGAAATCGAGGCCTAATATGGCATCAACAATATTCATTTTATTATAAAATCACTAATATGAAAAAGATTAATTAGATTAGTAGTTAGTTAATAGCTATTTTATGGCTTTTTTCTGCAAAAAAAGATGTTTCATAAACAGTCTAATTGCTATTAAAGACTTAAAAGATTCTATTAGAATGAAAAATATAAATTTTATTTCAATAAAAAATATTAGTTCTCTTAATTTTTTTTGTCTAGTATTCAATACTCTCGAAGTTTGTAAATGTTTTTTTCTGTGCAGGAAAAAACTTACACGTTTATAAAACATAGTAACGATAACTGTCTTCGCAAATGTTTATCTCTCGGAAGCCAAAACACTATGTAGCAAATTATCAGTAATATGTAAATGCTTTAGATTGCGCTTTTTTGTACAAATCTGCTTATTTATGCACCTCGACAGTCTTGAATTTCGCAAACTTCCGAAAGGCAAATAAGTGTTCAAATATATATTAAAAACAAAAATGAATGTATCATCGAGAAAGAAACAAACGTTGACAATGCAACACACGAGTCAGCTGTTCGGAAAGAAGTCACGCTCTTGAAAATCGGCATGATAATGGCGCGCGTATTACGCATACGCCTCGGTATCGTGCTTTTATATGCCTACACATGCGAAAAAAGTGAGTAATCGCTCTCGAGGTCTGGTCTGTATTTATCTAAATTTGGAATAGTTTGCATTAGTAAATAAAGATTTACTTTATAATAATAAAGACACTTTTAGAGTGTTAGAACTCTATGGAATAATTCGAACAAATTATGGGTTTATGCTGTTTATTTGTGTATTTTTTTTTTGCTTTATTGGCTTTATTAAAATTTCAATAGTGACTTGATGATTAATAATTATTTATATAATTTTATTTTTCAATTAATAAAGCTTATAATTCGATTAAATAAGCCACCATGTCAGGATAATGCGTGTACTAAAATCAAGGGCATTTATATAAATCATGTTATTTTATAATTAGAGAAGTTTCTCTCTATCTCTCTTCATACAGCATTAATCCCTTTATTCCCTGGTAGAAATCTTATCGTGGCGCCCACATTCGCTATAACGGCCTTTATAGGCAAACTAGATAGTACTAGACTGTACAAAACTCGATAAATCCACACAGATCTACATAGTTCTCTCAATAATAATATGTACGTATAAAATCTGTGAGGTTATATATTATTTATTGAACAGGACTTTTATTGTAAAAATTGATGTTAAAAAAAGTTTAACATACAAGTTTTCAATTATAATAATAAGATCTATATTTCTATTCATACTATTTACATATAAAAGTAGTCAAAATTCATATCTAACCTAAGAAATGAAAATTTAGAAATAATGTTCCTTGCATATGAAAAATAGTGATCACAAACTAATGTTATTGATTGATGTAGTTGTTTCTTGAAAAGTAATATATAAATAATAATAATATCATATGTACAAATATGTTCTTTATGACATGCTTTGTTTAAAAACTAGAATTTTAATTTCAGAATTACAAATAATTTTGTATCCAATGAGTTCTTATAATACATAAACTGCTTATCCATGACAACATTTTCAAAGACAACACATTAGTTTAACACATGTAGACGATAATTTTCTTTATAAGTAACAAATTACTATGTTTTAACTGGCCATAGATGTCAAATGAAAGTGTTTGATTATAAATTAATCACAGTAGGAAATTCAAAAATAGAAGATATATATATAATAACTCAAATACATTATTTCTTTTTAAAAATAGAAAATTAATCAGTTGATAATAAATGTGTGTGAAAATAGTTTTTCTTACATAAACCATACAGGTTTTGAAACCAAGCCAGTATTTATGATGGAACATAATCAAATGTAAGGAAACTAATTTTTCATAAGCAAAATAAATATATGCACTAATACTTCATATAGTTATTTGGATATTCAGATTGTTTTCTTATTTTGATTGTTTAATATATATGTGTAACATAATACTGTTATTTAGTTCTTAAATACAAAAACTCAATGCATCTAAAATTTGATAACCTTAAACTTTAGAGGTTATTTACATTTGCTTACATTGGTAATAGGTGAACAAAAACATGTAAATACCTTTAAATCAAAATAATAGATAATAAGCATAATAGATTATGCTTCTGTTTCTTAAAACATAACCTTTAAGTGGTTGTTATTGTCATAATTTTGCTTATCTAGTTTTATCGGGGAAAATAATATGGTAAACTAGAAGGATCGACCGTTACACGCATTTATAGGAACTATCTAGTTTGCCTACATAGATATATATAGCGCGAGATTATTCTACATAGATCTATAAAGTGGACGGAATAAATTTCTACCAGGGTTATTATATTGAATTTTAAATAACTACATTAAATTAAATACATTAAAGTATTTTTTAAATCAATATAAATATTATTTTATTCGGTATAATAATATACTGTAACATGTTTTTTTATACAACGTTGAGATGAAACGATTTCTGGAAGATAATGTAACCCTGATGTTGTGAAATAAATTAGTCATTGCCTTGACTCATTCTAGTCATACATTCTTATTTAACTAACGAAAATGGCGTTTTATCCAAGAATAGCATTTAAATTAGTAAATAAGGAAATTTTTATATTAAATAATATACTTTGTTTTTATTTGTAAAATATTTACATTTTATAAACTTACTCACGTTCATAAATTAATATGTTTTATCAAAAACGTAGATATACTATAATTACTATAAATGTAGCTATTTTAAACATAACTAAATTTAAATATAATGTGGGATTGAATACAATTGATTGGACGTAGTAGAGAGCACAACAATTTCTCGCATTACGCCGCAGCACTTCTCGTAAAACCCTTTAAATGCCATAAAGATGCACGAATATACAAGTAAATAAAGTGGAGATAATAGTGATTTTGACAATATAAATATAGTCCCTCTTATTGAAAATTGAGTGTGATCCCAATTTGTAAACAGAAATAGTAATTTTTGCTGTACACTTTTTTCCACAGTAGAAATCAGACCATTTATAAACCACTTTTTAGACTAGAAACATCACGCTTTTTTACTAAAACCGTTTAAAAAATGGCTAGTTACCAGCCAGATATGGTCAGTTTTCCATACCAGGAGAATAGTATACGTACTATGAATTTATATTAATTTTTTAAAACAAGAATGGAGTACACTGAATTTCAAATTTCTAAGCTGCTTTTGTGTTGATATAATATAAAAAATTAACAAAGAAGCTTCTATTACAATCAAAAGTGCTTCTGTCATAAAAAAAATGCTTTTAAATAACTTGTAAGACACCAAAGACACAATTTTTTCAACCAAACCACTGTCAGCATAAAAATGCCAACAGATCGAACGCACAATCCTTCCAATCGTCAAGTCTCTCACTCCTCGCCGCTAAACATCGATAATCACCTCGATTACTCCCCGCAAGAGAGCACAACAATTTCTCGCATTACGCCGCAGCACTTCTCGGTACGCATTCTTCGTAAAAGCCGCACCGGACGCGGCGCGTAACCTCGCGAAAATAGCGAAACCCGAGAGGCCGCATTATGCAGTAGAACGCCAGCCACACACGCTACTTCCCCGGAACAGCTGAGATGAGAGAGAGAGAGAGAGCGAGAGAGGGGGTCCGACAACGCCGCGGTGATAATTACTCCCGTGAAAGATGGCCTTTATATTTATTTACTGCCAGTATCTTTCCTGGCTCGCGAGTAGAGAGAGAAGTGTGATTCACGACTGGCGAGAGATATTTCGCCAATGCGTGGAAGTGCATGCGATGGCTTATGATTCTTGCGCACGTCCGTAGTTTAGTCATAGAACGTAGTTTAGTTTAATTTAGGAAATTTTGGGAACGTAGCAAATTTCGAGGTAAATTTATTTTGAGTGATTTACAATAAGAGCGTACAGAATTCCTTAAAGTAGTACTCTCGGTTATAGAATTACCGTTCAAATTTTGATAAAACTCCACATACTGGTACATATTAGTCTAAATGTGACTCAGATAAATTTTTGTGAAGCCAGAGTACGTGAGAGAAAAGTTATTAACCTTTTTATTATCACATGTTTAACACGCACTCTTATGGGAGATAACAAAAATTGACGTATATTACAGCAGTGGCCATTCAGTTTTTGTGAAAAATTTTTGTAGTAAGGGAAAAATGTTTGACAGGCATTAATCACTTTCGAAAACTACGATTAGGTACCTATAAGTTTAATAATAAATTAATTCAACAGAAGAAAGGTGCATTTAACCTCAAAACAGAGTCAAATCAACATCTGTATTAATTTTTTTTAAATAAATAGGATGAATACATTTGTTTGATTTTAATATATAGTCGTAATTTGGTGTTAGTTTATTTATGCGATAAATTAAACAAAGTTCACCTCATTAACAAATAATAAATTGAATGTAAAAGAAAGTGTGCACATTTTGACTAGTTCAGTAACGAGAGTACTACCTTAAGAGGAGGTCGGAGCTTACATGCAGTTACGTACTTACCGACAATTCTGTATTTTTCAGTATTCTCATTCAATTTAAAATTTTTTAAATTATCTTAGTTGTCCGGTATTCCTCAGAAGATTAAGAACACCGAACAACTGAAGTTTTTAACATTTATGAACAATTAAATTAGAATAATGTAAAATTCAATGCAGAAATCTGAAATCGGCTCCGACCTCCTCTTAAGGGAATAAGTTAGTTTTAAAGTTTTGCTAATGCTATATAATTATTTAAATATTCAGGACGTATGTATCAAATAGTAATTTTCGTAATTTAAGTAGACTTATGAATTAATTTGAATAGCAAATTATTAATAACAATAATTAAATTAATCAAATTATTATGTAATATTGTTATAAATTTTGAAGAAGGTCGTGAACCTTTGCAAAATTTTGAAAATAAACTTATTCCTCTATGGTTTTGAACTGCTTAATTATTAATGCATTATGAATTTGTATAATGAGATACTTTTATTGCTAAAATATGAATATCTTGAACTAAAAATATAAATTGTACGGTTCGTTGACCGGCGACGAATGGTGTCAGACTTTTCAATGTGCATTTTGCATGAAGCTGATAAGTGCAGTCGCACATTTAAACGAATAAACTTATTTTTAACAGACAAAGCTCTTGTTACTTCGTAAAAAGTCAGATAATCTTAGCAAAATGTATAGTTATCATACTTTGAAATCTACGAAAATACAATGCAAATAGAGAAATTGAATGGCTGTACATTCTAAGAAAAATATGCTGTTTGTTGTAAGTTTAAAGTCGTATCCTGGTCAATAATTACATAGTTTTTTTCTATTCATACTTATTCTAATTGATTGATTATATTTTATAATGAAGAGATTTGTATAGACTTAAATAGTTTTATCTGCAAGCAAAATACATCACCCCTAGATAACAGATTTTGATCGTACACATGATATAAAAATAATATGAGGGTATATTAAGAGTTCAGAGTAACGATTAACTATTGTTATTGCAGCTATAATAATTTATATAGTTGATCAAGATGAAATCTTCATTTTGGCGATGACAAACACCACATCGCAATCTTTCACTTTCTGCATCTGCAACAATCTTTCCATGAACCATGGTATCAAAGTTATAGTTAGTTTTCAACTTTCACTGTCTCACATCATCGATAAATCATATACATCTCGCTCCTAATCATCTCACCGCATTTTTGTCCGCGTAACAAAATCTCAAACCTCATCATTTCCCGACTTTCACTCACATCACTATCAGATGTTCATCAAGAATAATAATCTTAAATTAAGTTTCTAAGAGGAAAATCGATGAGAATTGAAAATTTTCCTTATAGTACAAAATAAATCATTCTGGTTATAGATATAATTATATTAAATTGAATTATTGAATTTTAATTCGTTAATTATTGACGGCAGATTTCTTTTAATGATTTCTCTGAATTAATGGGATTAATTTTGCTCGCAATAATTTCTCTTTCAGTAACTTATTCAAGATTATTTTGAAGCTTATTCAAGATTATTCAAAAATACTTGGTTCTAAAGATTACCCTTTGATCACCATAAAGAGAAGTATTGTAATAAAAATGGCAGCCCCCGTTTAGTAAAACAATCTTTCAGTAATTTTAATTATTATTATTTTTTGACATTGCTACAAAATGAACATTGTTTTAAATTACTTAATTTAAAAGGGGCCTGCGGCGGCTCAGTCGGTAGAGTGTCGGATTCCCACGCCGGTGACCCGGGTTCGAATCCTAGTCTCTGCCGATTGATACAAGCACCTCTGTAAAAATTACATGTGCTTTGTTTACAAACACACCGCAGACCCCCGTCGTCGATTAGCACCACATGGAAGCACAAACATGGCGACGTTAAATAATAATAAAAAAAAAAAAAAAAAAAAAAAATACTTAAAAATATGATTGATTTGACTATTTTGCGTAATCGTTCGCGTATTGTTGACGTGGGACAGATTTGAGCATCTGTCTAGCATATCATGTGCGAATTCAGTCAGTGTTACTAAATTATTATATTAGTTTTATTCTCCCTGGTGGAAAATTAATCTAGAACTGTGTAGATCTATCTAGTTTGCCACGGGAATAATCGAGGGCCTTGATAAAACTAAATAATTTTCTACCAGGGCTATTATCATAAAATAGCTTAATTTTTGTTTTGATTAAGCTATTTTTACAAGTTTAAAAGTGTCTAATAAATTGTTTTAGATAAACTTAATGAATTGATTTCTTTACACCATTAAATGTTCAGATCGCACCCTCACATTAAATCTATGATGACGCAAAATTTTTTGAACTTGATTGTTGAACACAAAATAACTCATACGAAAAAAATAACCCTCCGTACACTTTAAAAATGGGTAAAAAACCGGTGTTAAAGTATAATACAATAATGAGGTTCCAATAAAAAAATTTTATCAGGAGGTACTATAAATAATATAAATAAAGAGTTTTCCTGCTCCTTGAAAACTAGATAATTTTTTGAACATTCTATTTGTTGACCTACAGTTTCTCGATAGCAATCGAAAGTTGAGCATTATACTATTAAAATTTTAAATACGTTTATAAATGTTGAAAAGTCACTGAAGCCTCAACCAAGTTCACATTTACAGTTAAAATTTAGTAAATCTTATGTAAATACCTCTCTCAGTATACATTTCTCCGAGTGTGTATGCCACTATAGCTCGCAAATTCGCGCGGACGATTTTCCCTCGTCACGAGCAAACATATATATGCAGCAGAGTCGACGGTCCGCATGAGTCATCTCTCTCTCTTTCTCTCTCTCTCTCTCTCTCTCTCTCTCTCTCTCTCTCTCTGTCTCTCTTCGGGTGCGCGCTTCCTACATGCCCTCATCGCGGCCTTCCGCGAGTGGAGAGAGAGAGAGAGAGAGAGAGAGAGAGAGAGAGAGAGAGAGAGAGAGAGAGAGAGAGAGAGAGAGAGACAGAGAAGACTCGAATATAATGGAGCGATAAGGCAATTGACGAAGAGCCAGCCCTCCTGCTCGAGTGTGGGTGCACAGAGGAGACACTGCGGTGGGTTCTGTTATGCGTCGTTCGAAGGCAGATGGAAGAGACGTTGATGTAATGTATAGGCATGTAGGAGAGAAAGGACCGATAAAGAGATGTTGCGCAGTTTTGGGTGATATACGTTCTGGAGCTATTTTGTCAGGGATGTGCGTTTTATTTTTGGTTAGTTAGGGGATGATGTGCAGTTTTTTGTGAGTTGGCGTAGATCGTGCATCAATTCATGGAGCGAAGTATATTGCAGCTGATAGAGCTAGACATTTGTGGGAACTATTTTTCGATGCAAGCAAGTAGCATAAAGAGCATGAAAGAGATAGTGCGTTGTACATCGGGTTATATGTTGTGGAGCTTTTTGGTTAGCGATGTTCGTCTTATTTTTGGTTTGTAAGGGGATGTTATGCAGTTTTTGGTGGGCTTACGTAGAAATTACACCAATGCGCGGACATATTCTAGCTAATAGAGCTAGACATTTGTGGGAATGATTTTTGTATTGAGAAATTTTAGCTCATGTAACTACAATCGCATTTTAGAGAGGCAACATTCTGGTATAAACTTAGTTTTGCCAAATAACAAATTATTTACAAGAATTGAATTATAATTCATCGCTTATTTACTTCTAAATGCTTTACCAACTATTTGACGGTAACAGGCAAATAACAAACAATTGTAGCTGGGCGAGCTACAAAACGTTATATCTCCCGATACAAAAATATATTAGCGCTCGTAAACTGTACACTTTGTAGTATAGGAGCGAGATGTAGCTATCAGTCACAAGGCTAATTAAAAACTTTCCGTGCGTTAGTTTGTCTATGAAATAAAAGTCTGGTCACTAACAAAGCGGGCATTGTAAAAAAAACGGGTGCTATAAAAATTCAAACATAGGCACTGTTAAAGGGTCCCGATGTTTTTCTGCGTTAGGTCGGATGCTTTTATCCGATTGGTATATCTGTAGTTATAGGTTAGTTCGCTTGCAAGATTGTAGTATCCGTTTTGCCATTTTATTGTAATGTGCTTTTGTTTTGTCTCGATCAATTGCTTCTTTACCTAGAAAGGGTTTCGTAACGGTTTTTACCAGGGTTGTTATCTAGAGAGTGATTACCTGTACTAATCAACTTTAATAGTATAGACACTCGAGTACTTTTTCTTGACTCGTTAGCTATGTTTATGTAGCAATCGCGCTACGAGACATTGTAAATGTTCGGATTTTCTACCCAACTGATAAACTTTATAGAAGTTTCTAGATTTTCTGAATATAAGACAGTTTAATTAGAAAAGAGTTCTTAAGACTAAATATTTGTCCAAGGCATAAATCTAAGACGTAATCTCTTTCACGAGCTAATGAATTCGAGAATTAAATGGACTTATATATTGTCGACGGGCTGCAGCATCTTCTCCTTCTATGCGCTCCATAAAATTCTCATAAGAGGCTACTTCCTTTCTCTCACTCAAACTAATTCCTTCTTTGAGTCTTTTCAAATGATTTGAAGGGGAATAAAGTGAAACGATCTCACTCGCGCGCGCCCGGCAGGCAGTAAGATAAATTCTTTAATAAAGACTAGGTTATCAAAATAATTATTGCTCAGGGATTCAGAGAAATAACTTTACAACTGCTTTTTTCAACTATACTGCTTTTATTCCTTTTATTTAAAGAAAACATTTATAATAATTAAGTTAAAGGATACAGCAAATGTAAAAGCGTTCGGAAATAAAATATAAATCTAATTTTTGTCGTTATAAGAATTAAGTATATTTTTCTGTTGGTGTATTTTATAAGTCTTAAATTATACTTGTACATACAAACATTTTTAAACTCCTTTTTTATTTTTTTTTCTAATATAATATTGGTACATAAATGCATGACAATTCTTTCCCTTGCTAGTGGGCATAATGCCGGTCACGTGGGTCGTCTGAAATAAACAAATCAAATATATTTTTAATTTGTATACGTATAATATGCACGTATCACTTACCTATCTACACTGAGAGAAAGAAATCCTTGCGGCAAAGCACATTTCTTAATTGTTAAGAATTATGGATTTGAATACGGGTAAGTGAATATTTCTTAACAGTTAAGTTTTCGGTGACTTGAATTTTGTATTGGACGTTGAACGCGTTAGTTCTTAATAGTTAAGAATTCAATCACTAACATTTAAGATATCAATGACTAGTATTTAATTTTGATTGTAATGAGGAATTGATGTTTTTATTCCTTATTAATAGAACTATAAATAAATACACTAAATAAGATATACGTGGTGTGTTAAAAAAATAACGGGAATTTTCAAATTTCTCGAGCTTGAAGGGTTCAATTCTCAATATTTTTTTTTATTATGTTGGTATACATGCCCCTAATATATTATAAAATTTTCAGCTGTATTCATTGTTTACTTTGTCTGTGACGGCCGCTAAAGCTAGACGTGTTTTTATGAAATCGACGATTTTTGTTTGTTTGAAAAAATGGATTAAAGAATTTGTATCAAATTTTGTGTCAAAAATTAAATGAAGTGTCACAAAGTATGTGAAATGTTAATAAAGGCCTATGGTGAGTCTTCTATGAGTAAAACTAGAGTTTACGAGTGGTATAAGCGTTTCGAAGATGGTCGTGAAGACGTTGAAGATGATGAACTTGTGCGGTCGAACGTAAAGGTTCTGCTCACTGTGTTCTTCGACTTTAATGGTATAGTGCACTATGAATTCTTGCCACAAGGTCAAACGGTCAATAAGGAGTACTATCTACAAGTTCAACGCCGTTTGCGTGAAGCAATCCGGAAAAAACGCCCGGATTTATGGAAAAACAATTCATGGGTTTTGCACCACGATAACGCACCTGCTCACACTTCATTGCTTGTTCGTGAATTTTTGGCCAAAAACAAAACTGTAACGATGCCTCAGCCTCCGTATTCGCCAGATATGGCTCTGTGTGACTTTTTCCTATTTCCAAAAATAAAGAAAACCTTAAAGGGCCGTCGTTTTACAAGCATAGATGACATTAACAGCGTATCGCTGAAAGTACTAAAGGCTATCCCAAAGATCGAGTTCCAGAAGTGTTTCGAGGATTGGAAGAAGCGCTGGCACAATAGCATAATATCTAATGGGGACTATTTTGAAGGGGACAACATTAATGTAGACGAATAAATAAATATTTTTTTCAAAAAACAAAAATTCCCGTTATTTTTTTAACACACCACGTACTTTCTATATTTTTTGCGTACATATGGAGATTGCCATTGATGGTATAAACTTGCCGATAATTATTTTTACTTTCATGATATACAATGTAAAGTGTAATAAAAATTTACAAAAATAACTTATGAATTAAGGTGGCTCTGCCGCGTAGTACCATATCTACGGGGGCCCCGTGGGGGCAACATATATATTTTTTCTAATAACCCACGCAATTTTCATAGAAATGATTTAGCATTAATTATCATAGTTATTGACAAAAATATATGTTATGATACATACAAAATAAGAAGAATACGCATATATATGCATACAAAAATACACTCATTTTAGCTTTTCATTAATTATTTTTTATATTTGGCTGGCAACCGGGTATTTTCCAATT
Organism: Gastracanthus pulcherrimus; assembly: GCA_949152435.1. Classification (NCBI taxonomy): domain Eukaryota; kingdom Metazoa; phylum Arthropoda; class Insecta; order Hymenoptera; family Pteromalidae; genus Gastracanthus; species Gastracanthus pulcherrimus. Next base: position 103,918,807 of record OX424572.1, read on the forward strand.
TTTTTGTGATGCGAGCTTTGAATCCGGGAAAAACACACGCCGACCGCGAGATGCCTATAGTCATAGTAACGGTTGGTTGTATCGGGACTCGCAAAAATGAACCGGCTCATGAATGCGTAACTTTCTTGACAAAATGCGATCAATATTCACAGAGTTATATTTTATTCAACTGATCGTGAATATTGTACTTATAATATATTTATTATACAATTATTTTTTTACTTGTTTTTCATTTAACATCACATTCTCTAACTGTTAGTAAATGTGTACTTCTACGAAAGAAATTTTTATGCTTTTTCTCAAAGGAACAAGTTCTTAATAGTTAAGAATTATTATTTTTTTGTTAAGAAATTGTCATTTGCCATAAATACTATCAACTCGCGCTGCGACAAATGCATGATTCATTTGCCACAAGGAATTCTTTCTCTTAGTGTATAACTATTGTCTCAACCACGGAAGAAAAGTTACAGGTATAATTTTGAAGTGACAGTTAAATTATATCAAAAATTACATTTTTTCTTCATTTAATAGAAATAAAAAAATTACTTTTTTTTAAATATTACCTCCAATCGAAAAAAGTAATAACTGATTCATTTGAGCAAATCGAGTTTGAAATTTTGAACATCGGATTTTTGTATACATGAGGAAGGGTAGGGTATACTTCCGTTGTTCAATCAACTATACATACCGCATACAAAATATCTTAAGCTTCCGTGCATCTTTAATACTACTTCCGCATCTTAATTAAATTAATTACATCCAAACCATACTAATACATTTATAAACATGTTACGTTTATTGATAATGTAAAAAATTGCTAATGAAAAGTTTTCTGAAAAATATATATTTTTTCATAAAACGTTTAAATACAATTTGTTTACTTTACGATATTCATATCATAAATTTTACGATATACTTATCTCAGTGTATGTAAAAAACTCTGAGATGCTCTAAATTATCACTCTTTCAAATCAAGTAAAACGGTCGTTTTTCCGAAACTGAGACTGCAATCCAAAACTCAAAACGAATCTTCGGAGCACCGTATACTTCCAAAAATGCCAATCTCATCTAATCTTCCCTACAGACATGTCAAAACAAACGAAGCCCTAATCCATTGTTAATGTCCATTGCAGGTGAACGCCCTGAACGACTCGCACCAGCAGCTGATGGTGCACTGGGTGGGCGAGGGCTCGGACGTGATAATCTGCCTAGCGCGCGACAGCAATCCCCTGCCGCGGTCCTTCCTGACGGTGCAGCCCGCGGTCGCGGTCAGTCCCAGCGCCGTCTACATCAGCTACGACTACGGCAATACCTTCCGGAACAAGACAGACAGCTTCAGGGTGTCGGATGAGCCGAACGCCAAGTACGCCACCCTCGACAAGTTCTACAATCATCCGACGCACAACAATCTCGTATGTATATCTTTTCGGTTGTGTTCGACTTATTCTTATTGTTCTTTTTTTTTTGCTTTTTTCGCGTGCATGAATTCCCTTGAAGTAGTGTCTGTAGTCATGGAAAACAGTTATCTTATTTTTCTTACAAAATATACAGATACAAGATGTTGAAGTACCTATAAGATACTTACATACTACATATGCACTTTAATATTTTTTTTCACCGGGCAGAAACTCAATTAGTGAGTGTTTACACTCAAGTTGAGTGTAATTTGGCACTTCCTGTGTTGTACAGGATAAGAAACAGCCAATTTTAGTGGAGTATGTGCCAAGTATATAACAATCAATTCAGCGTTTTTGTCGTAAGGGTTTAAATTAAAATCAAAAGTTATTGGCGTGAAAAGGTATCGACTATACATCAGGTTCAATCTTTAAAAATATATAAAAAAAATTTAGATACTTTTTGCAAAAGATACTTATGTAGAGGAGACTAGGTTATAACGGAGCACTGAAATGAACTGTATTCTAAACTACGTAAAAGAATGTAATCCAATAAAAAAATTTCAATTTGTTCTTTGCTATGCAATGAACATTTTCCTACGTTACTGTCGAAATTGATATAATATAAACGTACTTAATAATTAATATCCGAATACATCCAAAATCACGATGTTCAAAATCATCGGAGTATAACGGAGCGGTTAATTGGAGTATAATGAATCGGTATGTTATTTTACCAGTACGGTAAATAGAGCACATTATTAATTTTTTAAATTATTGTTCTTAGTATAACTTACAGAAATTGCTACCTAAAAAAAATTACACTATATTTTATTACACATGGAAAAGGAAACAATAACTCCAGATTGTTTGCGTTTTAATAAAATGCCATTTTTACAAAATGTACTGTTTTTCACGATCTCAAACTATGTTCTATTTTTAAAATTCGTTCTGCATAGTAACGGTTGGTGGAGAATGGTAAATTAGCCACTACAAGTAATCTAACAGGCGTTTAAATAGATGACTCGACTTCTGAAGTAAAGTTATTACAACTGTTCCGTTATACCCCAGACTCCCCTATGTGATTTCCTTTTGTGTCTATTACTTATTTAATAGATACATGTACCTTAGATGTTGCTCATGATACGTATACGTAGTTCTTGCGTCAATGTTAATAAGAGTACTTATTAGAAAATGATTTTTATAGCAATAACACATTGAAATTTAAATGACGTATAACGTATTATTGAGATAAATCACACGCAAATGCATACAATTTTCCGCCGATTTTACAATAGACTCTTACACTTTACTTTGTGGTTTTAGATGTGTTTGTAATTATATAAGTATTTCAATTATTAATATGTTTGCTAAGCAATCGATCACATTAATATTTTAGTAATTCAAATATTATATAATAATTTCGAACACTTTTACTGTATATTTTGCAAGATTGTTAGAGCACGTGATCTCGCACAAGTACTACTTTAGTTTAGTCTTAACATGACTTAAATGTCAGTTTATTTTGGTAAATTATAACATATTTTCTTTGTAAGCTTTTTGAACTTCCGGTATAAGTCCAAAACTAAAAGATTTATAGTCTTCCCAAAATGTTTGCGGGGTATGAGCGGTATCCTTTGAACTTATGTTTATATTCTGATGTAATCAAAGACACTCTCACTGTAGTAAACTACATATAACTTTTTCAAATTTAAGTTTTTGAAAAATTCAAAAAGATTTAAAAAACGGATTTTATTTTTTACTCAAATTATAGGTATTATAGAATTATAGAAAAAATGTATGTTAAGTCTAAATTGTTTTGCGAACATAGTTATAGAGGTATTTTTGAAAAGCCATTTCGTTGAAGAACGGTTGTAGCGTTACTGGTATAAGTGGTATCATCTAATTCAACGTTTTACTTTAATACCTAATTAAATTTTTATATTCATTTCAATAAATATTAGAGGCTTTAAGAAAGTATAAACTTTTTGTCTTATATTAGGTAGTAAATATTTTTAAATTAATATACTGATGATATAAGATATAAGATACTTATTGGATCGTTGATAAAATATTACTTGTATATGTCTCTATTACATTTATTTAATTTCAATTAAATATAGTTTGACAAATATTTTGACAGAATAATTTATCACTTTTAAAGAAATAATAGAAATAATAATAATAATTTTTATTGTGCATTCAATTGGTTCGGTTATGTTTAAAAATGTAAATTAGCAACATTCATCTTTAGTTGATGGTTCATAAAAAACTATGAAGATATTTACCTTGGCATTATAAGTATACACACGATAACCGTAAAAAAAGTTCATCTGTAGTGTTGCTAAGCAGGTGACAGGTGACTTTCATATATATCATTATCATAACAGGCGCAGTGGCCTGGTTTGGAAAATTTCTAGTTCAGTTTCCTGTGTAAAAATAGACTGATTAATATGTATGTACAAGGATAAATGTTTTCTAAAAACATACTTTTCGTACTTTTTCGAACAATCGAATTTTCCATTTAAAAAACTATACATTTAAATTTACAAAACAATATCATTTTGTACTTAACGTTATTAACAGCCTACTTTGATCATTAATCCGAACGACAAAATGTATTATTCGACTGTCGCACAAAAATAACTTCGCGCCTCATGCACTGCATGTGTAACACATTCGATAATCGAGCATAATGCCCCCTGCCTTATAACGGTTCATCATATATACGGCCGGAATTGTTTCAGTGTGTGTTTGCTGACAGTGCGAACAAGTTGATATTCATTACACACAATCATGGTCGTGACATCGAGCGAATCAAGCTCGACTTCAGCCCGAGCGAGATTGCCTTCTACGATAATCACGAGGATGATGCGTCCTCTTTTGTGCTACTGGTGCTGGATAAGACCAATCCCATGCGAAAGGTAACGTTGAATAACAATTGCATTGTCTTTGTTTTGCCCTTTCTCTATTTTTAGGCTGTCCTTTGTATTTGGCGAAAGTTTAACGATCAGAAAAATGTTCGTCAGATGTTTTAAATATCAAGTTTATTATTTTGATTTTTTTTATCGTTTCTGATCGATTATCTTATTATTTTCAAAAATTGATTATTTATTATGTGTAATCTTTTTTAATAATATCCATATAAAACTGAATTATTTTTTTATTTAGAACGAAAGTTTGTTCTATTTAAGTCAATTTCTTTAAAATTGTTAATAGATTCTGCAAAGTGCAAAAGAACCTGCATAAAAATGTACACAATCTTAATTAGCCCTATTTGAAAGGCTAGAAACGCGTAGGTGAAGCAGATACTGTTAACTTTCACGTCCGCTAATTTTAATGATTTTATAAAAGATAAACGCATAATTAGGTAAGGAAAAATGATCTTACTATGCATTTATTTTATTTCATAAGAGAAAGTAAATAAAATACATGTTTGTTGAAAAATTTCCACACTTTTTGTTTTGTACATTTTCACTTATATAAAGAATTATAAATATGTATAAATAAAAGAAAATCAAGCTAATGTACAATTTTGTGCTAAACTATTTGCCTTTCTGCTAGGCTGTTTTGACGTGAACTGATAAATTAATTTAATCTGTCAATAGCTTTATAAATATTCTTTCGCTGCAACTACTCTTGCTCGTCAACAAATAAAGCAGTCTTTATATCATTTAATTGGGAACATGTGTGTATTTCCCTTTGAGTTTTACAATTAACTATCGAATATATAGTTACGAAAAGAATATTATATTCTATTACTTAATATTTACAAAATGAAAAGTAGTAAAAAGTTTATGTGAATAAAAAATAATTTCAAAGGTTTTATCACGCGAGTGTGTATCCTTCTCAGCTAACTTAAATATTACAGAACAGTTGGTACTGCTAAAAACTCTCGCGTGTATATTGTTTCAAATTCTATTCAGTTTTCAATAAACTTTAACTTTCCATAATTTCGAAAATAATGAGAAACAAAAAACGAACACTAAATAAATATTAATTTTAGTTAACTATATAAGTTCTCCCATTCGATGAGATAATATACAAATTCATGGTGAGGCTAATCGTTCCGTATCCTCTTAGCTGTACATGACGACGAATCGCGGCAAAACGTGGAACCTGGTGCACGAGTACGTGAAGGCCTTCTTCTGGACCAACAGCAGGCCGAAGAATCTGCTGATCGAGCGCAGCGAGCCAACGGGCCACAACAACGTCATCGATCTCGGGCACAATGCCTGGAAGTGGAGCAAGCGCAACTACACCGAAGTCATCAGCAACGTCGAGGACTTCCAAATACGCGGTGACTACATGTTCGCCACGAAAAAAGTAAAGTATTATTCGTATATAACTGGTTTTATTTAATTCTGTATCGAGTAAAGGAGTTTTATTTTTTCTAAAAGAACTTTCAGCAGAGGTCGTAAGCTTCAATTTTTTTCTGATGTAAATTTAATATTTTGAGGGAGAACTCCGATGATTTTTTTTTATCAAAACATTGAGTTTTTATGTTTAATAGCCGCTCAAGTGGAACAATTTATATATTTGATACACATATACGTGTTCTAATATAAAAAAGGTATTCGCGCATTATTTTGAATTAATAATATTCCATTATTCTGAATTTTCCTGAAATTTACAAAATATATTCTTTCGTCACTTACTAAAAATATTATTTTTCTTAACTTGCGTATTATTACAAAAAGCGATGTTTTTGAGAACATAACTTTTTCATTGTTAATAAAACGTAGATTAATACAAAATGATAAATTATATTTATTATGGGTTTAAAATATTTATTTAAGAGGATTAGTGAAGTAAAAATACAGGAATAACATTTAAAAAATTGTATGTTTGAGTTAAAAAAAATAGATTTTTAAAATAACTTAGTTAGATTTTGTATAAATCTCCAGAAGTCCACCGGAGAGTTATAACTATAATTTAATTTATTTCTTATTTAAATTATTTCGTTCTGGAGTGATTTATTATATTCATATTACTATTAGCCCTTTCAGGGGCACATTTTTTGTTGTTGAAATTTTCATAAATTTTATCAAAAAAATTAGCGTACGAAAAAGTTTGAAAAAAATATATATTATAGAGCTGGACACGGACTATAGATAAAAAAAATTTCAGAGCTCTAGAGTTTTTCGTTCAAGAATAAACGATTTTTTACGAAGAAAAACGAGTTTTTTGTGATTCAATTGTTTATAACTATTTATAAATAAATAAATTTGCATACTTTTCTATACAAAACTTATAACTTCTCATCTCAAGAGTCGAAAAAGTACTCACACGCATAGGAGCACTGAAAAATACGTCCGAAATACAGAAAAAACTGAAAGCAAAAAGGTGGTACGTATACGTACCACTGCCCCTGAAAGCGTTAACAAAATGTTACTACCCTTATTAAAACTATTCGTTATCTTTCAAACGTTGTAACTTGTAACATGTCATCTTACAACAACTGAATATATAATTTTACAGATACCAACCATATTGTTTTAACCCCTTCAATCATGAATAGTCTACTGTGCAATTGACAATCCAGCTAACAACAGAACATGTAATTTTGCAGCCAACGAACAATAACACACAGGGCCTGGACCTCTATGTGTCGTACAAGAGCCAGCCGTTCGTGGCCGCGCAATTCGACACGGATCTCGGTCACCGGGATTACCACGTCGCCGACGTGTCGTACGACAGGATCTTCGTGGCCGTCTCCCACACGGAGACGCTCGTCAATCTGTACATATCCGAGATGATCGATCATCGAGGCGCCAAGTTCATTCTCTCGCTCTCCAACATCCTGACCTTCTTCCCCAACAATACGTGGAAGGACAGCTGGCTAAAGTGAGTAGAGAGAGAGAGAGAGAGAGAGAGAGAGAGAGAGAGAATAGTAATGTCGCTTTGCGAGCGAGCCGGTGAATCGGCTGGATTGAAGTACCGTTAACGCTTTTTATTTTGGATGATGGATGCAGCTGTATCGTTTGGTAGACTAGATTGTGAGTCAAGAACATATTTAAATGTCGTGTTTATTTAGTAGATCCGTAGGGAGAAAATCTCAATAGTCGACTACTTTTGTATTTTATATTTTAAGAGTGTAAAATCTTATATTTTGTATTTAAAATGTGATTATAATGAAGAAAATTAGTTTTACTTAACATCTTCATACTTATGTTACGATATTTTATCTTTCTTAAATTTTAAGACGGGAATGGTTGACTATTAAGGGCCAGTTGACTACAAATGCTCTTATTATATATGTTTATTAAAGGATTGTCAAATCAATTAAAATATTTATTTAAAACATTGTATACCGATTCATTGTTATAATATTATATAAAAGTATCTATATATATTAACATAAAATAGTTTAAAAAATACCAGTTTTAGAAACTTGTCATTCAATTAAGGCATCACTTAAAGTATTTATTTTCGAATTTAGTAAAACTACAATATAACGAAAATCATAACTAACTAATTATCTAATAAACTATTTTTTAATAGCTCCTTATGTCCTAAAACATGTATAAAAAGTTGACAAAACAGTTAATTCTTACAAGTAATTCTTATAAAATCGTCAAATCATGCTTTTTGTTTTAAATCGTTGCTCAAAAGCTTGTAAAGCCATGATTCCGCAAAATACTAAACTCGCGGAACTTTTCCAATTCCAGCGACGTAGCCGACGAGGCCTTCACCGAGCTCTACAAGGTCGAGGGCCTGCGCGGCATCTACATCGCGTCCCAGGTCCAGGGCACCCCGAAGCTCAACTCGATTGGCCCCGAGCACCTGCTCTCGCTCATCAGCTACGACCACGGCGTCACGTGGAGCAAGATCAAGGCGCCCGAGTCCAATCACAAGGGATTCTACAGCCAGTGCAACCCGGAGACCTGCTCGCTCCACCTCTCACAGAAGTTCAGCCAGCTGTATCCGGTCTCGCGAGCCGCCTCGATTATGAGCTCGAAGTCGGCGCCGGGCATCATCATGGCCACGGGCGTGATCGGCACGAGCCTCAAGGGCCACCCGGCGCTGTACGTGTCGCGCGACGCCGGTCTCACCTGGAAGCAGGTGCTCCAGGATTACTACTTCTTCAATATGGGCGACCACGGGGGTGTCCTGGTGGCCGTCAAGTACTTCAAGACGAGGGGAGAAACGAGGGACATATCCTACTCGATAGACGAGGGAGAGACCTGGCAGACGCTCGAGTTCAACGAGAAGATGCTCAGAGTGTACGGACTGATGACCGAGCCTGGCGAGAATACGACGGTCTTCACGATGTTCGGCTCGGGCAGCGGCCAACACCAGTGGCTGATCATCAAGGTCGATTTGAGTAAGGTGTTCGCGAGGAACTGCACGGATGACGACTTCAAGTTTTGGTCGCCTGCTGCGCCTACGGTGAGTAACTTAATAAGAAAGTGTTTATGAATGAAAATTAAATTGATGAAATCACAATTAATGCTGTTGTTTTTATTTTTTATTCATTCATCATTATTTTTAATGGAAAAGTCTACCAATATAACAGATATTTTTGTTTACAAATTCTAAAAGTATATAAAAATTGCAATATAATTTTTTAATAAATAATAATATTAAGGACTGAATAATAAAAATTTGTTTAAAAAAAAACTAACATATGTCTCTTTTTATTAAAAGAAATCTTTTAAGTCCAGTTTCAATCATATTGAAAAATTTGCTATGCGCAAGCAACATCTTAAACCAAAACAAGGTCTTTGGAGAGTAGTTTAGACACATATACAGAATATTTGACATACCCACACGGACCCAGTTCCTGATCAGTACCCAGTTCCTGATCATTTGATTTCATTTATTTATATTTTGACTTTAATGTATATAACATTTGTTTTAAAAAAATAATTAGTAATAGTAAACTATTTCACAGTCATATATAGAAACTTTAAAAGTCACTAGTAAAATACATTTTTAAGATAAAAAATGTTAAAGTTGGACGTTGTCGGCAACGTCATGATTGATACCATCTTACTCTAGTTGGCTACAAGTGAGCATGCAAAGAAATTTACATCATTTCTTTCAAATTTTGTAACGGATCGTAGAAAAACTTATGTAATTAAGTTATTTAACAGTTTATTTGTATGAATCACTTAAAACATTAATATAAAATATTATTTTTATTTGATAAAACGTGTGATTAGAAATAGGGTCCATATTCTTATCGTTTACCCAATTCCTGATCAATATTAATAATATGTTATGTGTGTTTAAAAATCTTAAAATACACAAATATTTATAACAACACAATTCTATAAGTAGTTTTAATCCATACGTAAATCATTTATCATACAAAAGTCGTATAAAACGTGAAAATAAATCACAACACTATGTGCACTTTATAGGTTAATATATGCTCGTGCATGAGTCTATATCGTGCAGTCGACAGAGCATGAATAACCAAACACTTTTACCTCGCCTAAGTTTCACATTTATAATCACACAACCGAAAAATGTTATATATTTAGTATATCTACTGTATTAGTATTGCTTAATAAGTTTTTGATTACCATATAAAATACTTATGTGTCAATAATATATGTGATCAGGAATTGGGTCTTGATATGATCAGAAACTACTCCAATACAAATCTTAAGTGATCAGGAATTGCTCCCACAGCTTTTTTCCTTTGAGGCTTTATATTTAACTTTATTTTGATTATTTATGTATTTTTAAAATTTTATATTAAAGATTAAGAGTTATATTTGTTACTAGAAATGTTATTTCCCATGAATACTTCATTTTTACGATTTGACACAGCAAATAACGTGACGATGCGCCTTAACTGATTAGGAACTGGGTCCGTGACGGTATCCTCAAAATGTGTAAGAATTTATTATAAATTTAAAACACTATAAAGGAATGTGCTCTATAACTACTACGTAAACTACGTAAAAAATGCTACGTTTTTGAAATTATTTTAATTACTTTATATTATATAAAAATAAATCTGTTACTTTTTCACAAAAATATTGGTATACTCATTCCTTAAGCTTCAATCTGTTACATTTTCACAAAAATATTGGTATACTCATTCTTTAAGCTTCAAGCAGTTGAAACAATTTGAATATATCAATAAACAATAAACAATTAATCATCAATCTCAGGACATATCGTCGACGTGCGTGCTCGGTCGCAAAGAAACGTACAAGCGTCGCAGCGCGCGCGCCAACTGCTACACTGGCGTGAACTTCGACCGGCCGGTGAAGGTGGAGATCTGCCCGTGCGACGCGGTCGACTATCAGTGCGACTTCGGCTTCATCAGACAGTCGAAGCCACAGTGGCCCTCGTACACCTGCATACGCATCAAGAGCCTCGACAATTACGATCCGTACGCGGTGCCGGCTACCTGCTTACCCGGCCAGTTTTACAACCGGACCAAGGGCTACTTTAAGATTCCGGACGATGATTGCACCGGTGGCCGTGCCAAAGTCTTCGAACCGGTTGAGGTAGATTTTTGGTTTTAGTACAAGTAATATCAACAAGCTTCTGTTTTGTATTTCTTTTGGGTATCAAGACTGACTGACTTACGGTATATAAATTTCTTCTGCGGATCTTGACATCCCTAATCGACAAGTCTTAGATATAGGGTCTATATGTGCCCATGTATTTCAAGAATATTCTAAAATCATAGATCTGTAAGATAGAGAATGTGCTGATTTACTTTTATCAAGTATCTATAGAAGAAAGTACAGCAGTTGATAAATGTGTGATTTATTGTTTTGTCTGAAGTAGCTTTTGGACAGAATAAAACTTTTATTGAACGTAGGAAGACATATTCGCAGTCGCTTTTTGGATAAATTACTAGTGTTAGGTTAAATTTATAATTTGATCCAACTCTAAACTTAAAAGTACAATTTTTAAATTATTTTTATATTTGTTATTTTTAATTAAATAGTTTATTTTCAATAGTAGAGGTTATGGATATTAAATTAAATAGTTTATCTTTAGTAATAGAGATTGTGGATGTTTAATTAAATAGTTTATCTTTAATAATAGAACTTGTTTTATAATAATAGTTTATCTTTTATAGCACACTAACCTCAAAATGCCAACTTTATTGTCGATTTTGAGGTTGTTGTGCTATAAAATATCGTATGAGACTGTTGTGGGAGGTGTTTTTCTACCTTGCTCGATTTTCTCACTCGCTTCGCTCGTGCGAAAACCCTCGAGCAAGGTAGAAAACCATCTCCCACAACAGTGTCATAATATACTATAATAATAGCGGTTGTGGATGTTCATATCACAAATGGTTGTTAAATTATACTTGATTCAATACAAGTATACGTAAAGGAATTAAACCACATCATGGGGGTTTTTTGGGAAAAATTAATTTTGATCAATGACATTTTATTGATTGAGTGACTGTTTAGCTGAGAACTAATCATTTATTGATTAGTTTATTGATAATCTACTAATAATTTATTGTCGCTAAAAAATTACAATTCTCATAATTAATTTATTCGATAAAAAGTGTTATATTCTCCGTTGTTATATTACGTTATATAACTTTTCTTCAAACAACTACGGCCTATTACAAAATAATAATCACAATCTTCAAATTTACAGATACCCTGCCCGATGAAAGGGCTCCCCGAATTCCTGCTGGTAGCCCAGCGCGAGCGCATCTCCCGCATCGACCTGAAGGAACAGAAGCTCGAGGTCCTCCCGGTCCACGACCTCAAGAACGTCATCGCCATCGAGTTCGACATCAACAACAACTGCCTGTACTGGGCGGACATCGTGAACGACACGATCGGCCGTCAGTGCTTCAAGGACGGCAAGAGCTACCCGGAAATCCTCGTCGAGACAGACCTGAGCTCGATCGAGGGCATGGCCCTGGACTGGGTGTCGAACGTCCTGTACTTCGTGGACGGCGTGAGGATGAGGATACAGATCATCAGGACGGATATCTCGACGATGGGCAGAATGAGGCGAACGATTCTCGGGCCGAACAACGTGCAGAAGCCCAGAGGCATCGCCGTGCATCCGATGATGGGCTACATATTCTGGACCGACTGGGCGCCTGGCAATGCTTCGGTCAACAGGGCCAACTTGGACGGATCGAACGTCAAGCAGCTTTTCCATACCAGGGTCGAGTGGCCTAATGGTTAGTAAGGATAATGATATTGAGATGCGTACATCTTGAACATTGTATTTATTGTAAATTTATTCAGGATCATTGATCAGTCATTTTGTTGTGATTTATTTGAAAGAAATAATATGAAACAGCAAATTCAAGATAATAGTAATGATTTATTATATTATTATTTGTGAAATATCGTAAAACAACTAAATAACCATTCTTTATATTTCATACTGACGCATGAAGACAATTGTAAAGAAATCCTTAAGGCTATGCCGACTATAAGATCCGATATGCCGACTAAAAGCTTATCAATAATTTAATCGACGGGATACACTTAATTAAACAATATGAGTTATGTTAAAGTTAAATTGAATCAACGGTAATCAAGTTTAATTATCTTTTGTGATTGAAATATATTCACAAATATTGATTTATTATTTTCAATCACAAAAAGCATTGAGATTTTTTTTTATATAGATTTAATTTATTTTTAACATGTCTATTGTTGTTTAGTTTACTATTTTCCATCGATTCAGTACACCAAAAATTAAAAAGCATTATCAAGTAAATTATTATGATGAGGGTCGAACATAATTTAAACTAAACAATATTTTACAGGTATAACCATCGATCATATCGCCGAACGTATATACTGGGTGGACGCCCGTCAGGACTACATTGGCTCCTCGGACTTTGAGGGTAATGGCTTCAAGAAAATCATCCAGAACGATGAGCGCGTGTCGCATCCGTTCGCAGTAGCCGTGTTCAAGGACAACATGTACTGGGACGACTGGAAGCAATCGATGATCTTCGTCGCCGACAAGGATCACGGTTTCGGCGTCTCGACTATCATCGGACAGCTTGCCGGTCTTATGGATTTGAAGGTATATTTGTGCACATTTTCTCCAGTGTTTATAAGTATAGTGAAACGGTTTTTTTAATTATATAAATTATTTTAATTTATGAAACGAGAACTACATTTTGATTGAATGCTAAAAGTGTAACAGGAATTTATTATAAAATACGTTAATTTTTTAACTTTTTACATTTTGTATTTTAGATGTGGCACAAAAATTGTTCTTAATGTTTTAAAATATTTTATTTAAATTAAACAAATTGATCAATTAGTTCAAGGCAGGGTCAATTTTAAGAAAAATGCTAAATTCGTATATGAAACGTTTTCTAAACTTTTTATAGAAAAATACCGAGGGATTAGTATCTGAATACCTTACCCAATACCTTAAATAAATAAGTCAAATTTGAACAATTTATCTTTATTATGAAAAACAGAAAATGAAATATCGGTGTTCCTTCGCCCCACAAAAGTGTTCAAAAGTTGAATACACTCATTCTCTCCAATGAAATTCAAACCTTCCACTACAAAGAAATCAACCTTCGAATCCCCAGGTCTTCGCGCACAGCGTACAGTCCGGCACGAACAAGTGCACCAACACGACGCTCTGCTCGCACATCTGCCTGGGCGCGCCGAACGACGGCTACGTCTGTCTCTGTCCCGACGGCATGGTCATGCAGGATGGCAAGTGCATGTGTCCCGGCGGCGTCAAGCCCTACGCCAACTCGACCTGTCCGCGAGTGGCCAACAGCTGCGCGCCCAACCAGTTCGCCTGCGACAGCGGCATCTGCATACCCGAGTTCTGGAAGTGCGACGGCGACAACGACTGCGGCGACTACTCCGACGAGAACTACTGCAACAAGGTCAAGTGTCAGCCGAATACCTTCAGCTGCGACGGCGAGAAGTGCATACCGAGGTACTGGGTGTGCGACCTGGACAGGGATTGTAAAGACGGAAAGGACGAGATGAACTGCACCTACAGCAATTGCACGGATTCGCAATTCAGGTTGGTTTTCGTGAAATCGTGATTCTGTGGTGCTTGTTTAAAATGTCAAATTCTAGGCTCTTTCGTGTGTGATGAAATGCTGGGGGTGAAACAAACTTTTTTAGAGTTATGGGAGTATAACGACAGGTAACCATTAAATTGGTTTGGAGATGTCATACATATGAAATATCGTCAAATGCCTTATATTACATTCTTCGGTACTTTATTGAGTTACTCTCTCGAAAAGAAGTTATTTTTATCGATGATTCATCTATCAGTAAATTTATATAGCTTCACTTTTTTCTTATTTATTACTTCCCACAGCTTTTACCCTCTATTTTAATCCGAAAATAGACCACTAGAAAAACTTGATGTGACATGTAGCAAATCGGAAGTGATTTTCTATTAACTTAATGTAAACTTTTATTCCCGTCGTGGACCAGCTTTACCGTTAATTTTAATCAATCTTCTTTTTTATTATTATTACATTTCACATACTTTTTTCATATCAAATTTGGAAGTGGATCACGACAAATCAAAAGTGACGAGAAGTAAACCAAACCTCATAATTACTTATTTTTTAATTCATTCTAAATTATTTCAAATTACGCACAACTTTCTATGAAAATAAAATATTAAATAATGTATTATACATGACACGGTTAATGCATAATCTCATAGTTTTTTTCAAACCCCATTAATTTGAATAGTATTTATTTCAATTTTCTAATCGAATCTTGATATTTAACTGTTTTTATTACAGATGCGAGAACGGCCGCTGCATATCGCATCGTTGGCTGTGCGACGGCGAGGACGACTGCCGCGACGGTTCGGACGAGAAGAACTGCTCCACGTCCCTACCGCCGAGCACTTGCAAATCCGACGAGATCTCCTGCAAGTCGGACAACAACTGCGTGCCTAAGACATGGAAGTGCGATGGTGAAACTGACTGCGAAGACGGCAGCGACGAGGATGATTGTACGAGTGTAGAGTGCGAGGTACGTTAAATCGCTCTTTATTAGAAAAAAATCTTTTTGCTCGATGTAGCTCTTGTGTGATTTTGTTTAATATTTTAGATAGTATATATTTTCTGCAAGTTCATTTTTTTGTATGTACTACCTATAAACTGAGGGTTTAATATATCAGTAAATTACTGAATTTTTCTGACTAAAAGACATATTTTTACATAAGAAAGTATGATAGCTTTAAAAATTATAAAATTATTAAAATTATGCATAAACAAAGAAAATAATTAAAAAAAAATTAATTTTAAATTAAAATATTACAGTCTAAATGCTTATATCAATTTCTTTTATAAACCATTTTTTTAATGAAGATTCAGAAAAATTGATTAATTTGATATTCGCTAGGACCACTTAGCAAACATTATGTATTCAAAGAAATCACCGATTGGAAAGAAGTTTTAGCAGTTCTAGCATACTCAATATTATATATTTTTATAGTACGTATGTACAAACAAAATACGATATGAAAACGTTTTTAAAAATACACCATAAATTATAAAAATAGATGAAGCGTTTAAGATATTTACTAAAATCACCACAAAACAATGTAACAAAGTTTGATTTATACGCTGTACACTTAGTGCACATAATAAAACAACAAAACCTTGAACTGTCTTCCACGTTCACCCCAGGTCTGGCAATTCGACTGCAACGCCTCCGACAAGTCTCACCGCTGCATCTACAAGTCCTGGGTGTGCGACGGCGACCTCGACTGTCAGAACGGCTCCGACGAGGCCAACTGCACCTCGTCCGAGTCGCCTCACTCGCCTGTGCCCACGCCCCCGATTCTGCCCACCAACTCTTGCAACGACTGGATGTTCATGTGCCAGAATAAGAAGTGCGTGCCCTACTGGTGGAAGTGCGACAGCGTCGACGACTGCGGCGACGACTCCGACGAGATGGGTTGCGGCTTCCCCGACGCCAGCGTCACCGGCTCCACCATGGCCACCACCGACGATCATCCACACGTTTGCCGGGAATTCCAGTTCCAGTGCTTCAACGGGGAGTGCATCGAGACCGCCTGGATGTGCGACGGTTCGAAGGATTGCGCCAGTGGAGAGGACGAGTTGTACTGCAGCAACGGGCCTTATGGGTGAGTTGGGTTTTGAGATATAAGGAGAGTTTGCCGTTTATTTTTTAAGATTGCATGAATTACTAGTTACTCGTATCCCATCACTTATTTGTCATTAATTTTCATTTATCAATGTTTATTTTATTTATCAAACAATTTATAAAATGTCTATGTTTAAAATAAAATGATTTTAGGATCCTATTTTTGAAAGATACGTGAAATTTTGTAAATTTAAAAATAAATTTGAATCCCCTTGGTTATTATGGAAAGTTGTGAGAAATGGCTTTAAAAATTAGAATATCTAACGATTCTCGTCTATAACTACTGGAAAACCCCTATATTCTTTTAAGAAAGATTAAATTGATCTTGATTTAGAACCAGTACCATATTGTTTTTTCGCTGTGGATCACACTAGTAGAAATGCTACTACTTTGATAAATCTCAAATCAGTGCCATAGCATTTTGTTAGTGGTAGAAAGAGAGAATCTCACCCCTAAGATTCCTCGGTGAAATGCTTTCCTTATCAGTACGCAAGCTTAACATTTTTTGTATGTATGGCACATTGGATAAAATCTTTCGTATTTATTTCATGTTAGCGCCATTAGTTTTTCGATCATTCTTGTATGTAAGATATCATAAAAATTAAATCGATGCTCATAAAATAATGTCAAGAAAAATTGATGACCCTGCTTCAAAATGCTTATTAATCGAAAGATTTTTCTTCATCTGATTTATAATATATAATTTTTTTGAATAAGGACTGCTAACATCGTGTATCATATCATATCATAGAGAAATTCTTAGTGGTCAGTTCTTTGGCACTAAGAAATAATTTTCTTTTTCAATTTACTCTTTGACACAGAAAAACTAAATTATCGTACTGAGTTTGATGACGTATGCATCAAAAGGAATCCGCATGACCTATCATATCAATCCATAATAAATTAATTTTGATTAACAGTTAGTTATTCTAAGGGCATTTTTTAACCCTTTTTTTCTGAAATAAATAAAGATTAATATTTTTCTATAATATACGTACATTAAAATTGTAAAAGAAAAAAAATATGTCTCGCGATCGAACTCATAAGATAACTTTTAAAATACATGAAGAAAGCCTAATTTTCAAACAAACTCAAACTAAAAATACCTCATGATACTTTTCCAAATCCCCGCACAGCTGCAAAGAGGACCAGTTCAAGTGCTTCATCGACGGCTCCTGCGTGCCCCTGACCAACATCTGCAACGGCATAGCCGAGTGCCCGGACGGCAGCGACGAGCGCGGCTGCGACCACCACCACCAGGTCCCGCCGCCCACGGCCTCCTGCCACACGGGCTACTTCCCCTGCGACGAGACGCGCTGCTTCCCCCTCTCGGCCTACTGCAACGGCAAGCAGGACTGCTACGACGGCTTCGACGAGAGCAACTGTGAGAAGAACAACACGCGGGTCTACCAGGTTCTCAACATCGGCGTTGACGAGCGCTCGACCAATGCCTCGAGTCTCTTCCTGTTCTGGTGGATGCCGATACCGAACAACGTCACCTTCGAGTTCATGCCGTCGATCGCTCTGGCGGAGCCCGGGGCCAAGTGGCTCAACGCTAGCAGGTGGATCGAGGACACCGAGTATCAGTTCAGCAAGCTGCAGCCATTCACGAGATACAACATGACGGTCTACGTGAAGCTCAAGGGACAGCCCAATGCCTTCCCACCGGCAAGGTAATTCTCTTGTTTCTTTTAAACGGTGTGGGAAAAGCGCGAAAGGATACAATAAGTTTATTGCCTGATAGTGGAAATAGTTACGCGTGAGAAATGCGAGTAAGTGTAAGAAAATATTAAGTGCACAAAAGATTAAGAAAATGTAAATAAAAAGAAAAAATAAAATAACTTCTTATATTTGTTAGAAATTATATATATGCTTTTTCATGAAATCTATTTTTCATTTGGAAAATTATGCAACTTTCATCGTAGTTCCTCAAACTTTTTTATAGTTCCGTACAATTTCTTACGTTTTTATTCCTTCCGTACACACTATGGGACTTTACGATAGACGAATAACTTTAAACGCGTATACGACGGAAAAGATTTGCAAAATTTGTTATCGAGAGCTTCAGTTTTTTATGTAATTGGGTTGTTTCGTGACATTATATTCTGATAGATTATAGCATACTTTCTTTGTAAACTTTTCGAATTTTTGCAATACAACCAAAATTAAAGAAGATACAGCGCTTCGATAATCCTCGTGACGTCATGGTTCATATGCGGCGCCTTTGAAATCGCTTGAATTGTGACGTCATAAAGAAACTTTCGATAGCTGTAACTTTTGTAAATCACGTTCATTTTTCAAAATTCAAACAAATTGGTGAATTGACTCAAGTTCTCTATCGAAATCATCGATACCGCCGAAGAAAAAAGAAAAATATGAAACAACCCATTTGTAAGATTTTATTTTTTCCGTGATTTTATTTTGTATTCTTTGCAATCTAGGAGTGAAACATTTAAACCATGTTTTTTACATTTTGTATGAAAATGTACATTCTGTATAAAAATGTATAAAATCTATGGTATGGTCGACTTTGTAAACTGTTTAATAATCTACGAAAATATACGCATCTGTACAAAATATACATTCTCTTACATGTGTGTACATCATCTTACAAGTGTGAACAAAAACATTTAGTTCTATTATACATTGTTATTATATTATGAACAAAATTTTTTACATACCTGTAACATTCTTTTATACTTTATATCATTTTTTTTTCATTTTCTTATATTTTACTATTTCCACTATGGTCGACTTTGTAAAAAAATAGATTCACAACATGTAATTCATTATGCTAATGCAGGGAGTACGAGTTTGATTCGAAAATTGAAGTACAATCATCTAATAAAAAATCATTTTCTTATAACTGCAGGTATTTGACGGTGATGACCGGCGAAGGCGTCCCCAGTCCACCGTGGAACGTCACTGCCGCCCAGAGAAACGGAACTCGCATAGAGGTCTCGTGGCAGCCACCGATCCTCCCTCACGGCCAGATAACCGGCTACGACGTGTTCATGACGCCGCCCATACCCCCAGCACCGGTGCACCCGCTGCAGAAGACCTTCGTCATTATCGACGACGCCTTCGAAGCAGGTAAACATCATTTCTTAAAATTGTAAATAAGGATATTTTACGTAAAAAAATCTATCGTTCGTGTAAATTTGTAAATCTAAGAAAAAGAATGTATTGCTCACCACGAACCACTAATTAATATTAATCAAAAGTTCTTATATAAATATAAAGTGCAAATAAATAAAAGATAAGAGAATATAGGTTTCTTTAGAAAAAGAACAACTATTATAATGAAAATTCAACTTAGACATAGTAAAACTACCAACTAACATGAAAATTCGCCTCCTCCACAGGCAAGAACTACTCGTTCTGGGTGGTGGCCAAGAACAAGGAGCACGAGTCCGACTCCTCCAACGTCGCGACCATCACCTTTGACGGCTCGGCCAACATCGACACCATCGAAGACCTACGCGTCGGCGACAAGACCAACCACTCGATCACCCTCACCTGGAAGAAGATCGACAGCGCGGACAGCTATCACGTCACGCCCCGCGGTCCGCTCTCCTATCCGACCCTCGAGACGCGTACCACCCTGACCAACAGCTACGTGGTGGACGGCCTGGCGCCCGGCACCAGGTACACCTTCGAGGTCAGCGCTTCGAAGAAGAACTACGTGGGCAAGGTCAGCTCGATCACGGGCATGACTAAGGACCAGCCACTGCCCTCGGTCACGATTCTGGAGCCGCATCTTCTCAAGTCGCACGGCACGACCGTCAAGCTCAGCTGGGATCCGCCCAAGGGCAGCAGGAAGATCAAGTGGCAGTACGCCGTGCACTATGCGCTCAACATGCAGGACGTTTACCAGTGTGAGTTGTGGAGATTGCTTTGTTCGGAAGTTGAAGCATTTTGTATTGAAATTATACTTTTTGGATACTGTTAGGGAAGAGTGCACCGATAGAACATTTTTTTCATACAACAAATTAAATATTGGCCTGAATGAGTCATTTTGTAAATTATGATGCATGCAACAGTTTTTATCTAATCTTACATTCAATTGTGGAAAAAGAACATTTATTATATTATAAAGAATGGTATAGTGATTTACAGTGTTCTTTGAAATATAACAAATTTATATGTACACACAGGGCTTAAGTATTTTCATAAAATGGTTGCACAGAATGGAATGTTCAAAAGAAAATAATGATACATACACTTTAAAGCAGGATGATCTATAGTTAAACTACCTAAAGTACTTCTATATTTTTTAAATTATTTCGAGGTTTTATTATAATAATAATTTATAATTTCAGCTCCTAAATTGATAACGACGAACTTGACTGCCACAATCCGCGATCTCGAGGCCTGCGAGTACTACATCTTCGCAGTCGGAGTGAGAGGAGAATACGGCGCTGGACCATTGAGCCAGCCCGTGACAATTGCCACGCACTTCAATGCCAAGGCGCCACCCAAGAGGCTCAGGGTCAGTCGGGCCGACAAAGCCGACACGATGATCGTGTCGTGGAGTTCCAGCTGTCCAACGATGGACGAACCAATCGGCTACACGGTGAGAAAACTTCGCATTTTCATAGTTGGATTATAAAAAAATAAAATAGAAACAAAGTAAAATATTTTTCGTTTTCCTCAAAAACATGAATGGGCCTGACAGACCTTATCATTTTGACCTTATTGAACCTTTTATCAATTTTTTGCGGAGATTGTCCCTTTTGTTACTTCTTTTTTATTTTAACAAATATCTTTGTTTTTGAAGCATTTATTGTAAAGTCTCTTTCGTAAAAAAATAATGTTATCTAAGATTTTAGTTAATTAGATATTTTTTATCCTGTTCAAAAATAAGCATCTTGCTCATGATTTCTGAATATAAATGATAAATAGCTATGTAAGATGATGAACAGCAAACTAAATCCATTTAATTTGCCTTCTAGCTGACCGTCACCGAGCTGACGCTCAACAAGACCAACACCTTCACCCTGGCGCCGACGAACGAGACGGTCCTTAAGCACCCGTTCCGCAGCACGAAGTACGGCGGTCGCTACAACATCAGCCTCGCTACAGACGTGGACGGTGCCATACCCAGCCAGTCGGTTATCTACAACGCGCCGCCTATCCTACCGCCCCACCAACTGAGCGTTGTCTTCGAGGAGGGGAACTACATGATCTACTGGCAGGAGCGCCAGCTGTCCGACGCCATTCCCAAGACCACCAAGTACCAATACGAGATCCTCGTCAGCGAGGGCGAGCGCACCGTCAACGAGTCCACCGCCGCGGTCTTCAAGACGAATCAGCCGCCGTTCATCTATCGCAACGCCAAGCTCGACACGATCTACGCGTTCGCCGTGAGACTCGTCACCGAGGAGGGCTACAAAAGCTCGCAGAGCGAGGTCTACAGCATACAGCAGCCACGAGGTTTGTATCTTTATCATTTTTTTTGTTTACTTTCCTTTTGGGAGTGGGAGATCTGAGAAAGCGGGAAATAAGTGACTTTTCGCTAGATTTGTGAATGTTTTTCACATTTTTAAACGCAAAAGAATTAAACTATTTTACACATTTGTGCACATTTTCACAGCGTTCAAAAGTAATTTTTAAGCATGTTTATCTCAGAAATTTTCAATTATTAATTAGAGTAAAGAATAAATAAATGTAAATGAACGTGAAAAAGTTTGAGTAATTATAATAAAATGTGTAAAGAGGTTATAAATTGTAAAAAAAGTAGAAGAAAAATGTTGAAAAATTTGAGAAAATGTGTCAAAACACAAAAGTGTGAGAAAAATCGTTAAAAAAATGTTCCATATTCAGAGTAACTTCATACTTCTCCAATTTGTACACATTTCTCTCTCTCTCTCTCTCTCTCTCTCTCTCTCTCTCTCTCTCTCTCTCGCACACACACATAGTGTATTTTCGCTGGGGTTGAAAATGTTAGAAAATAGTTGCATAACAATAGATGTTATTAAAACTTCTATAAACTTACATGTTTTCGTTATAATAATAGTAATTATAATTATATAAAAACTGTAAGAAAACCAGTCGTACTTAACTTCGTTCTACTTTGTTTTACAGTTTCATCTTGGCCAGCACCAATGAATGCATCCAACATTCTTTCTCTTGCCATACCAATCTGCCTTCTCGTGGTAGCTTTAGGCGCAGCTCTTGCGTACTTCGTTATACGGCATCGAAGATTGTCCAATAGTTTTACGCAGTTTGCCAACAGTCACTACGACACGAGACGGGGCCAAGCGACGTTCCCTGGCACCGTTGATGCCGGTCTAGGTAATTTTTATAAATGAGAACTATTATATTTATTTAAACAATTCATAAACAGTTATATAAAAGAAAGACACTGATACGCTTAAATTTTTACTTTTTTAAAACTTTATAATTTAAAGGGGTGTTTGCCTATCACATTATTTTATAGCCCGAAAGATCAATCGACTTTCGAAGCGAGATCCAAACTCACTTAACTTTGATATTGGGATAGTCTATCATTCTATAAAGTTTCAAGTATGTATTTTAACAGCACCTTCAAAAAGATGAGCTTGAAACTTCGAAAATCGGTGAATTACCCCAAAAGTAAAATTTGGATTTGTAATTGACTCTCGTGCCGCAAAAATGGTATTCGTTTTAATCATGAATTCGCGTTTCCTTTCAGCAGAGGAAGAAGACAGTCCTGTGATCCGAGGTTTCTCCGACGACGAGCCACTGGTCATAGCGTAAGCGCGCCCATCACGCACAGCACGCTATTCACATTCTGATAGAGGTACGAAAGAACGAGAACGCTATTGAGTTAATAGAGTTTCGAATATACACAGAGCATTATCTTACCGAAATAAAAAAAAAACGAAACAACAACAACAAAAGCAAGAATAAACGATAAACAACGGAAGATTTTATGTAAGTCGCTCGAGGCGCGAGGACTATTACACGCGTAATTTCTAGTCGTAGTGCGTCGATAAACTCGCCCGATGCCTAAAGAGTGTGTGTATCTGTGACACGGTTGTCCCACGTGAGTAACCATAATGCGCCACTTGCGTCGAAGGACGAGAAGAGTAACTAGGGGGTAATGAAGAAAGAGAGTTGTGCGATAATCGCGAGAATGGCGCGATCTGCAAATATCGAGATGATGGAGAACGATAAAAGCCATTAAAAATGATAATAATGATTTATAGAATCGGAGATCGCCAGCTTTTTCATTAAGATTATTCGTGCCGTAGCGCATTGTTTTGTAATAATATTTAGTATAATTTTTATACTGAATTTCGAGGATTAATTGAGTGAAAAAAAAGTAGTAGTGTGTCACGATTATGGGGCAAAGCTTGATTTTTACGAAAATTACGAATTTTCCTATGAGAATAATTAGTTATATTGTACAAGTATCCTGTAGAATAATAGTTTACAGCAAAAAGTTGCCGATCTTTGCAATGAACCAATTGTAATTCTATAATCGAGCGGTGGAGCCCTCTTTGGTGCTTCTAGGCAGGAGACATTCAGGATGCCATAATTATTATGTACGTAAAGGCGTATATGTTGGATAATTTTTAGCTTTTTAACTGTTAAGAATATCTCCTTCCCCATCCATTCTTTTTCCGATTTGGAAAAGTATTTTAATGTTTTTTTTTAAATATTTTTTTAATTTTCTTTCTTCGAGCTTTTCGCCGCGCCGAGCTTCATATAATTATCGGGAAAAGCCGTCATAAGATATACCGACTATGTTTATATTTTTGTAACGTCAGCCTCGTTATTTTTCCTGTCACTGTATGTGCGTTTTAAGATTGCAAAGTTTTCTTTTTGGTTTTACCGATGCTGTGACTCCATTTTTTTCTTTCTCTATATTTTCTTTTGTTTAGTGAAACACACGTACCTGTTCCTAAATATACGTGCAATGCGCGTCGAGCGAATGTTGTAACTTCGCGAATTATTTTTCCATGGACTTCTGTATTTTTTTAAAGATTGTCGTTTGGTGTCTTCGTTTTGTTTTTATTCGTAGGACCGTATATAAGTAATGGGCACCCACTACATACATCAAATCAATTTTCTTTTTGTACAAAGGATTTTCTGGAATTAAGAATATTTTATTTTATTAGAAATGAAAACGATCATTTTGAAACAATGTAAAAAACTAATTGAAATTTATAAATTTTCATATATTAATTTTTTGAAAGGATTAAATGAAAGTAATGATTTTTGTTATTGTAATTAATAAATAACTTGATTTCATGTTTTTTATGAATAAAAATTGTACAAAAATCTGTCAGTGATAGAATTTTTCTTTCATAAATTTAGTGTCCAGAAGTTACACCAAGAAATCTCGCCCATTATATTCTGAATCTTTTGTTGTTTTTGCTCTTTCTCTTTCCAATTGAAGCGCATTGAAGCGCTAACGTTTTCCCTCCGTATATCTAGTTTTAATATTTATTCGATCATTTTGAAAAAATTATTACTTTATTTACTCAAAACAAATACGTTTGCTTATAAGAAATAGACAATCAATATTTTAAAAAGACATCCTTATAAGATTGTGTTTTGTATTAAATATTTACTAAACAAGCATTAACGCAAAGAAATTATTTTATCGTATAAATTATATATTATATATTCGAGGGTCATCGTTTAATTTCATTCATGTTGAAACGGAAGAAAACTATCAAGAAGGATGAAAATAAAGTGTAGCCATTTATTTGCCCCTTTTACATTAACAAAATTGCAAGCGCTACTACGTAAATCGATGTTTTTGTATGTCATTTTTTAACATCTTTTTTAAACCGAGTCTTTCGTGTTCATCCATTTGTGCTAAAAAAATTTTTACGCTTGTACTAAAAATAAGTCAACGAATGACAAATCGATCGGTGTGTAAACATTTTTTAGTGACGATGTTAACGTGATTTAAAAGAAAAAGAAAAATAATTAGGAATAATTACTGATTTTTTTACAAAAATTTTCGTGTTAAAAAAACCAAGATAAAAAAAAACTAATGTAAGGCGATTTTGTGTCACACGACCAATCGTCCTGGTGATCAGAAAGACTGATAATAACATTTTAAATCACGACTGTTGGAGGGGAATGTGACTGGAAAACACGAGGCTCGAAATAATAAAAAAAATAATAATAAAATGATATGATATTATATAAATAAAAAGAAATAACGTTAAAAAAGTAAATAATAATCTAAATGCGTAAAATTAAAGTTAAAACTGAGCGCCGATGCAAGTTTTGAAATTTCACTGTCCATTTGAACAATCATGCCTTTGTATTTTCTACAAATTATATATACGAAACTGTTGTTATCATGAACAATTTGTAAATTAATGAAAAAATCTGGTTTCTCTAGCAATGAGACAAAAACATAGTTAAATGAAATAAAACATTTTATCGTGCATTTTTTTCAATTTAGAAATTCGAGCTCAGTTTTGCAGTATAAAATATATATTATATATAAAAGAGGGTGAATTTACGAAATTTTTTGCGATTTTGCAATGTCGCCGAAGGTTGGGTCTTCGGAGAATCGTATATTATTATTCCATTAAACAGTACCTAAAGAAAAAAATCTGAAGCTCGGAGATAGAGAAAAGGAGAGAGAAAGAGAGAGCGAAAGAAGTAGATTAAGGAGCAAGAATGAGAGATAAATGAATGATTGATAGGAATTTTTGGTAATGAGAAAGTAAAGCCTTGTAAACGAACACGAGTTAGAAATACACGCAGAGCCTAAAATTTTACAATTTGATTTAAATGTTTTTTTAGTTATTAAAAATGTGTGTTTACGTAATGTTTAATAATATTAATTCTACTATATTCTTTTTTAAACATAATACATTGTATTCCATTTATTTGCGTGTATGTTATAAATTAGACTTAGCATACTGTTTATTATTTGTTTCATTACTTTAGAATTCTTGATTGCCAATCAAATAAGTAAGCATAGTTTTATGTTTATGAATAAATTATGTTATTTTTTATTCTTATTTACTATTTGATCATAATTTTTATTATTCCATGTCTAACTTTGTCATTTTGTATTTATAAGTATCAGCATTTTTAAGTCTTTCATAAAATATTTTTTAGATTGTAAGCATATTCTGTTTACACATTTATTCCTTATCAAAATCCATTCGGAAAAGAATGAAAATTTCAGTTAATATTTCTACTCGTTTTCGTTAACCAGGGAAATAATACAACTTCCTTTCAAATTTTCTGCCTTGTAGTGGAAAATTCCGAAGGGAAGAAAAATGCCAATATTGTTGTGTAAACTAAAAGAAGAAAAATAAAATAAATATAATAATACAATGCAGGCGTGCTTGGCGCACGCATTTATATATATACATAAACGAATTTAAGATCTATCCTATTTGTAATTTTTACGTTTCGCTCGTCGCAAGAGAAGAACAAGTGGAGATGATATAATTATGGATGAAAAGCTTGGACGACGTTATATTTTATTATGTAATAAGAGAAGGAACATTAATTGTAGTTGTTATTTCGTGTACATCTTTGAGGATTATGCAGCGATAACAGTGATATTGATATAATATATTTACGTGTAAATAAAGTGAGTTAAGGCACAAACAAATATACAAATGCTGCGTTTTCATTTATTTATTACCTTTTATACCCATCCTTGAGTTGAAGGTGTTTTACTTTTGCTACAATGCTGCTAATCACTAAACTAATAATTAAATGTTATTCATACCTATATTCTGAATAATTTGACTTTATAAAAGCAAAAGATAAATAAATTTAATACTACAGGACTGACTGGAAATAATAATGTCTAAGTTTTGATTCCGAAAAATATAAATAATTAAATATTCTATGTATAAATAAATATACTTATAATTTATACATCTAAATAATATGCGTTAACAATAAATCTTTAATCTATATGACTATTATATTACTTATAATGAATGAGAATATTTTAAATTAAACAATAAAATCACTTTTTCAAGTTGAGTTTGATGATCGAGTATTATAGATTTATATACAAAAATAGACTTTTTCAGTGTGCAGAATAATAAAGGTAATATAATGTTATGTACGGGATTGAAAATTTAACTAGTTTTTTTTATTAAACAAAACTCATAGAAAAATGCACTGTTAATAAAAAAGAAAAATTTTATAAAAGAATGCGAATTTAATCTACAGGATTATTGTAAAAAGTTTCTCGAAAACTTAATTTGAGATTATCTATTTGAGAACTTGATAATAGAGATTTGTCTTGTATAGTTTGAAGCAAATCGTCAAAACATCTTTTCTTTAACCGCATGTATTGTCTCAGAATTCTCGTCTCATTTCGTTTAAAAGCAATGTATTGCAAAATAACTTTCATGAATCATCTGAAGTGAAATTATTTCTAGAAAGACATCCAGTAGTAAATTTTGACTCCTTTAGAAGCACTGTTATATTCTTTCTTTGTAGCCATTAATCTAGGTTTACTGAAAAGATAAAAAGCTAATGTAAAAACTATTTAAATTATATATTAATTAATGTAAAAATTATATTATAATTTATAAAACTCTTTTATACTAACCTTTGAATGTTTGAAATACGAATACTTGAATTTTCTTTTTCTAGAATGAAACTCTTCCACTTCTGGCACATCTGTAGATGTTCTTCTATGAATATGTTTAAATATGAAAATGTTACCAAAAATAATGTGGTATTTTATTTTCTTAATTTATATTTCTTTTGAATGATATACTTGTTACTACTGGGATCTGTTGATAATTCAATATATTTACTTGGGGAGCCAGGTGATTGAATAGTAGAATTTGCATGTATGTGTAAATCAACTTGTACATTTACTACATTCGTATTGGTTTCAACATCAGTTTCAATAGCATTATCATTTGGTTTAATGTTACTTTGTTGCTCTACATAATTTATATTTATACTGCTAAATTTATTTACAATCCTAGAATAAATAAATTAATTATTTAATAGACTTATAGTGCTATATATCATTAACAAATTATTGCAAAATATTGATAAGTTAGCAATATTGCAATACCTGTCATCCTTTATTCACAATTTAGGAACAGCTTCAGAGAATAAACGACGTCTCACACAGCGGCGGATCCAGAAGTGGCATATGGGGGGGCGATTACACTGAGGGTGTTCAAATTAGTAAAAAAAAAAAGGTCCATAATAATTTTACATTCCATACGTGCCACTTAAATGATTACATATTTAAAAAAATCAAATTTTTAAATGAATACCTTTGTATGCCATTTCCCCTTATAATATTGTATGTTTACAGTCGGTCTTCACAAACCTATCTACAATGGAATTTAAACGTAACTTTATTTCGTAATGAATACAAAATTCGAAATGAATACGATAGTGCGAGACTAATAAGTCTATTTATCCTCAAATCTTATACTAAAAAATAAAAACAGGCCAGGAAAAACCATTACAAAGCTTAACAGATGAGGAAATGTTTTACAAATTATTGAATCAGTTGAAAATCCCTAAATTGCAAGCAAGGTGTTTCATAACTGAAAATATTAATATCTATTTTATTTTAATGAAAAGCCTTTTAAATATATCATATTTATCATTTATAGAAATACGAAAAAAATGTTTATTGAGTCTACCAAACGTTGGTCGGTACAACGAAAAACTTTGGTACGTGAAGTGACTGATAAGTCTATCTTCTCCCATAGTTGACCGCAGCCACGTTTTAAGTCTTTTTAAAGTAGAAAATGTCCTTTTTCCACTTGCAGCACTTAATGGTAAAGTACCGTCACGGACCCAGTTCCTGATCAGTACCCAGTTCCTGCTCATTTGGTTACATTTATTACTATTTTGACTTTAATGTATAAAAAAATTTGTTTTAAAAAAATAATTAGTAATAATAAACTATTTCGTAGTCATATAAAAGAACTTTAAAAGTTACTAAAGTACATTTTTAAGATATAAAATGTTAAAGTTAGACGTTGTTGACACCGTCATGATTGACACCGTCTTACTGCAGTTGACTACAAGTGAGCATACAAAGAAATTAACATCATTTCTTTAAAATTTTGTAATAGATCGTAGAAAAACTTATGTAATTAAGTTATTCAACAGTTTATTCGTATAAATCACTTAATATATTTATATAAAATATTATTGATATTTGTAAAATCGTGTGATTAGAAATAGGGTCCAAATTCTTATCGTTTACCCAATTCCTGATCAGTATTAATAACATGTTTTATGTGTGTTTAAAAATCTTAAAATACACAAATATTTGTAATAACATAATTCTATTAGTAGTTTTAATCCATGCGTAAATAATTTATCATGCAAAAGTCGCAGAAAACGTGACAATAAATCACAACACTATGTGCATTTTATAGGTTATAATATATGCTCGTACGTGAGTCTATATCGTGCAGTAGACAGAGTACGAATATCCAAATACTTTTACCTTGCCTAAGTTTCACATTTATAATTACGCAACTAAAAAATGTTATATTTTAGTATATCTATTATATTAGTATTGCTTAATAAGTTTTTGTTTATCATATAAAATACTTATGCGTCAATAATATATGTGATCAGGAATTGGGTCTTGATATGATCAGAAACTACTCCCATACAAATCTTAAGTGATCAGGAATTGCTCCCACAGCTTTTTATCTTTGTGGCTTTATATTTAACTTAATTTTGATTATTTATGTGTTTTTTCAATTTTATATTAAAGATTAACATTTATATTTGTTATTAGAAATTTAATTTTCCATGAATACCTCATCTTTACGCTTTGACACAACAAATAACGTGACGACGTGCCTTAACTGATCAGGAACTGGGTCCTTGACGGTAATTGTAATTTTTAGAAGAACGTGGATAGTTGGATACACGTCGCAATCACAGAATTCTAGCAATTTAATTGCAGTGCAAGCGACGTATTTTTCTCTTGACCATTTTTCCTTCCAAAATTCTAACTCAGCAAAAATCTTCTGCTTTAATAAATTTAATGGTTCATTAAAGAAATTGGAATATTTTTCTGTGAGTTTGCAGACTGCTTCTTCACATAAACGATCGTCTTTTAAGGTAGCCGAATCAGGAAACAAAATCGATAAGTTGTATAATTCTATAGTTTCTTTGGGTAAACGACATTTTAAATCTTCGATTACATTTTCTAATATCGGGATATAAATAGATTGTTTATAATATGTTGCAGGATCATTGGATGGATAATTTTGACGATTTCGTTGTCTGTTAGTTATGCGAGGTATTTTAATTTCTACTGCTAGTTTCCCTGCGATACCAGTAACTTCCTCATAAATAGTGGAAAATATTTCTGTACATTTTTCGCGTTTTCTTTTTAATACTGCTAAAGTATCCTGTACCATATCCTGTGCAGCTTTAAGGTCAATTTGAGTTTTCTGAAGAAACCGACTTAATTGAAGCGTGTAACTGCAAATCCGAAAGGCAAACAAGACTGACTAAGAATTCACTATCACAAATCGATACTATCAGTGTTTTAGCTTTTGAAGCTGTCTGAAGATCTTGCCACGAAGACACAGAATCAAGAGTTTCAACTATTTTACGAAGTTGAGTTCTAAACTGTAAAACTCCATTGTGTCGTTCGACCCATCGAGTTTCGCAAAGTCCAGAGAGTTGATGCCCCATTATGTGTTTCAGTGTGTGAGAGCGTTTAGACGAAGCAGTAAAAAATGCTATGGTCTCTTTTATTGTATCTATTGCATTTCTAACTGGTTGAACTGATGACGATTTTGATATAGAAAGATTAAGAATATGGTTCTGACATGGAGAATAAACAGCATTAATAGCTTCTTTCTTTACTTCACTTACAGCACCTCGAGACTCAGAAGTCATAACGGAGCAACCATCTGTTGTTATGCCTACACAATATTCAAGATTTAAATTTAATTGCTTTAACGTTGAAAGAGCAATTTGTCCTAGATTAGATCCTGTTAATCTAGTCTCTTCTTCATTTTTATTTAAAGTACTTATTTCTTTATGAAGATCTACAAATTTTACAAAATCTTCACGAATTACATTTTCATAAACATATCTCAATACTAACGTCATTTGCGAAATGTGCGAAATGTCCGTCGTTTCATAAAAAATGATGCTATAAAACTTTGCTGCCTGAAGTCGACTAATAATAACTGATAAAATTTCTTCACCGCAACAGTTAATTAATGTATTTTGAGTCGTTTTACTAATATATGTTGCGCGTGCAGATGACTGTTCTAAATGATCACGCAGTTGAACATCCCCACTTCTAATACGTAATCTTAATAATTCTCTGAAATTCCCTTGGTTTATTGGGCTATCAAAATGTATCGCCCCATCATCACGATGGCCTCGAAACGCAATATTTTGACGCCCAAGAAAAATTATACTATCAACAATAGGTTTTAATCGAATACGGTTTTCTTTAATTTGTTTTAGTCTATAGTTATCAACTTGATTCAGCACATTTAATTCAGGATTCTTTTCGGTTTTTAAGAATAATTTTGCAGCTGATATAGCATATTTGTGATAATCATGATTTGCATGAGTTACTAGATCACCATCTTTGTCTAAAAGTTTAGCAAATGAAGTTAACGGTTGCGTTACTAATTTGCTCAAAGGAATGTTTT
This sequence comes from Gastracanthus pulcherrimus, assembly GCA_949152435.1. NCBI lineage: Eukaryota > Metazoa > Arthropoda > Insecta > Hymenoptera > Pteromalidae > Gastracanthus > Gastracanthus pulcherrimus. Next base: position 103,950,913 of record OX424572.1, read on the forward strand.
GACGGTATCCTCCTACATTAGCGTTTACGAAAAGGGGGCAATATTTATAAAAAAATCCTTTTTAACGTCGGATAAAATGAGCCATTCATAACTGTCCAGATGTGTTTTGCTAGCATACCGCTTTTCTTGTTTTTTTTTGTTTATTGTGTACAGAATTAGGAAAAACATAGTCATTACGCGGAATCCAGTGGTGGAGTAACAAGTTCTTTTTAATATAATCATTAACTGTAATTCCAACGTAATTTCCAATATCAAAAGTATCGTTCTCATTAGTTTCACACGGGTTACTGCAACTATTTTGAATATTATCTTCTTTATTTTGGTTAACACTCGAATTTGCATAATTTCTATTAGGTATGTTCTTTGTCGTATTATCTAGAAAAAATATATTTTCTATAAAATAATTTATATAATTATTAAAAATTTAAAATAATACAAAATATTTAAAATCTTTGATAAATCATTCTTTTTAAAATTTATTGATACACACTACAAAATTTCGGGTAAAATAGCAATTATGTGTAAATCCGAATTTGTGTAAAATATTTAATGTAAATATTTTACACAAAATGTGTGTAAATTTTGTGTACTTCTAAAAACAGTATAAAATGACATAAATTTATGTTTTTATAAACATCATAGGTGCTTTATTTATTAGTATATTTTTCGCTTAGTAAAATTTTGGTTGGTTGTACAGAGTTATATCAATAATTTAATTTACGAAATCATTTCTCAGATTTTTTCTACTGCATATTTTGATTTGAAACTTTACATACATTTTCGTCGATATGTTTAGAATACTGTATTGAAACGTTTGCATTTTTTGAAAACTTGTAACAGATTTTTTTCAACTGAACATAAAAATCACAGAATTCGAAAGACTACATTAATTTATGATTTTTCATTGTTTATCTGAATTTTTGGATAAAATTTATGAATAAAATTTCATAAAGTTTCATAAAGAATTCGCTGAGTTACAGCGAGTTGAACTAAAATGAATCTTTTTTAATCCCGATACGTAACCGTAGATGAATATTTTTTAGTTACTTTTAAGAGGTTAGTACATTTCACTTTTTCGCGCATCACTCTCCAATAAGGCTCAAATACAGTATTTTTCCCCCGGACTGTATCCCTCTGGCCCTCCCGCGGCCGGTAACAAGTTTCCTTAAAAGATAATTGATAATTCTTTATATATCTTACACAATAGAAAATAAAAACTGATATGATAACATGAACAGGAATTTATTGAAAAGCTAAATATTTCGCAAAGAAAAAAGCAAATATGAAAACCTCTGCATTTTGAGAAAATTAAACGGCACGGGAGTACCGTGACGAAGTTACAATATATTTATATAATAAATTAATAAATACCTGAATTATTTCCAGTTAAATTATCATGTACATTCAATTCTTCAGATTCATTCCTTTGATCTTTTTGGAAATCAGTGTTGCTTGAAACAATATCATCATCGGATTTTGTACGTGAACTTTCATCTAATTCATCTAATCGTGGTCGTTTTTGTGTAACGGTAGGAGTAAAATGTGCTGTAACTTTGTTTTGTAGATTTTCTTTTTTTTTAATATTTCTTTTCGCTGACATACTTAAGATTTATACAATTTTTCAATCTTATATTGAAAAGATTGTAGCTAAAATAAATGTAATGCACTAAGGTATTTCTTCAGAGAATAATTCACGAAAAAACCACTATCAATAAAAAAAAATCCATCTGTCTTCAATGCAGTCCGAGGAGCATGGACGCGTCTGTTTTCGCGACTGAATTTATAATAAGCTTTATTACTTTTCCACGAATAAGAGTATAGACACTCGAAGCGGTGGCCCGGCGGCGTGCAATGTAAACAAGAACACACGAAAGAGAAACATGAAAACACCATTATTTTCTCGGTAAAACGAAAGAAGGGAAATCGATATTTCAATTAACTGTGAAGAATGTGACTGTTTTATTTTTTCGCGAATATGAACAAGTAGTCGACGCGGGCGTGATAATGTAATACAGCGCATGCCGTTCTCTGCTACTTGCTTGTAGCTAGGAGTGTAACACTCGTGTTACTTCTGTTTATTTTTTGTTTTATAAATAAATTCCTACACATGAAACATGCAAAGTTTCTAATTAATTAATTAATTAATTCATTCATACTCAAACTTATTTATACTAAAAAAATAAAAACAAGCGAGGGTAGAATATTATAAAGCTTATCAAGTAAGGAAATATTTTTCAAATTATTCAATCAATTGAAAAATGCAAATAAAAGCTTTTGTTGAATTTACCAAACGCTGATTTGTATAACGAACAATTTTGGTACGTGAACAAATAAATAATGATCTTTAGTAAATCCAACAAAAGTTGTTTTTCCTTAAATGTATGGAAAAAGTTGCATAACTTTCATAAATTGCTATGAAACTGTAAGAAGACTGGTAATTCTATGTATAAACAGAAGTTTAGTCTAATTAATAGTTTTATAAGTATGTTTTTATAAATTTTAAGTTCAATGTGCATCAGAAAGTTAAACAAATATTTATAGATGAATATTAGTGTATAAAAATTATTACAATAGTCAAATAAACGAAATAAATTTGAAAAATTTGAGATTTGCTAAAAATTTTCTAAGTTGGGCTTAGGGTTCATGGGTTACATTTTTTTTATTTATTTAATTCTAAATTGCTTATCTTGGGTTAATTGGGTTTTGAGGTTTATACGTTTATTGATTAAATAATGATTTTCGACTTATAGGATTATGGTCAATTGGTGATTGGGTTAGGGTTTAAGTTAAGGATTCATGGGTTAACATAAAAAATTTTCTTGGGGGGGGGGGGGGGCGATCGCCGCTGGTCTCACAATATATAACCACCAGTATTGTGGAAGTCTTCTTTTAAAAAATAAACACTACACAACAGTACTTTAACAACATGAATCAAGTTCAATGTTCTCAATCCATTTTTTTCTTATATCCCTAGCTTTTTGAAATCTGTAAGCATCAATTTTAAGATTTGATAATGATTGATACATTTTCAAATTTCACAAAAATTATCTCTTATTTCATTGATCTCAAATTCAACAAAATAGCAGAAGCAAACTTTAATTCAAGTTCTATAAAGCATAGTTTACTATAGGCAAACCATAACTTACCTTAATTTATGAAAAGTTCGATGACGATTAACTGCATTTAATTCTGATCCACAAATCAAACATGTCATAACCATCTTACTAAATTAATAATCAATAATATTTATATTAAATTTAATACAATAAGTTATAATATTCCGAGAAACGCATGAGAAACACAAAATTTAAGGTTATAATCTTATAATCACTCCACAGAAAAACTCAGGTTAGCTGTAAGCTGCCGTCATGGCAACCATGCGTTGGCTGAGTATAGAAAAACGTGTAATATGTTAAGGCCAGCGTTGGGCTCAATCGGATTTTAGTTGACAGAATTCCTAGATCCTAGTGACAAACTTTTACATCCTTGTCAGGAAAGTTCGGATCATTGATGCGAAATGCCGTAGGGTGTTATCAAACCCATCCGACTCGAGCTGGGTTTGAGAACATCCGGATGGGTTTGAGAACACCCAGCGGCATTTCGCGCCAACGATCTGAACTTACCTGATCACAATGTCAAATTTTATCACTAGAACCTAGGGATTCTGTCATCTGAAATCTAAATAAGCCCAACGCTGGTTAAAGCCCGAAGATTCTACAATAAAATATGTATAGTTCTTAAGGTGCTTCTACAACAAATAGACCCTACCTCCATTCCATACATAAGGCTGTTTCTGCAATTAATGAAGCCCAGCGATCAGGGTTACTCTACAACGACAAACACCATTGCGTATTAAAAATAAATGATACTAGTAATAATAATAATGGTAATGATAATGATAATATAATAATAATAATAATAATAATAATAATAATAATAATAATAATAATAGTAGGCATCATTACTTTGTCCCTTATAAGCGTCCGACGGTCAAGCACGTACTCACCATGAGTCATCAGGGTCACCCTTACCTCTTATTAGTAAACAACGTGGGGCGATTAGGAAGGAGAGGCATGTTGAGTTATGAATGTAAATAGATGAGAGGGAAGGAGGCCGTCGGGTTTTGCGGCGCTCGCCCTTGATGCACCAACATAAACAAAGGGAAGAGGGAGCTGAGCTTGTTAACGCGTCAAGCCTGTCGGCATCCGCCTTTGATACTTATGATAAACAACTAAGGGTGCCTGTCGCAGCGTGCAATGGCAGGTGGCCTTGGCGATATGACTCATCACACTCAAACACCACGTGCCTACGGAGGCCGGTCCAGTCCGGTTTGACTGCTCTGGCCGAGGGTCCTATAAAATAACCGGGTAACACGCCCAGCTAGCTAGACTGGTGCGACCGAGTCACATCTCTACCCGATTCCATGCCGACTCATTGGAGTAGATGGACTCTACTCTTAAGCTCGATCGACTGCCTGGCCATCGACTCTGGACGAATACGCTCTTCATACGCCAACGACTAGAGAACCGCTCGAGAATTGTGACCCAGGTCATAAAATTTTGGTGACAGCGGTGGGATAGCCCTGAAGAAGTGCTTGCATACATCCTGAAGTAGTGGCTGGCTTCATTCTAAGGAAGTAGCTGGAATACAAAAAAAAATATATCTGGTTATTGTCCATTTTGGACTGGTCCACATCCTGATCCACCAGGAAGTAGCTCCGTCTATATGACACGGAGACTTTTTCTCCGTTGTCGACTTGGTCGCCGACAGTGGAAGCGTTGTTATTTTTATGGACGCTTACATCGATAAGGACGTTGTCTAGGAAATGACATCCAACGACAATGGGATTGCTGTTCCTTACATAAACGTCTAACTTCAGGGCCATAAGACATAGTCAACCGTCCTTCGCCACCTGGCGCAACAATCACCACCTGGTGCAACAGATCGCCACCTGGTGCAACGATCATCTCCTGGTGTAATCTCTCTGCAATCATCATCATCGAGTCATCTCCGAGCTACAGGGATCACCATCATCGCGCCAACAGCGATTCCTGGAGGCACGGACCTTCTAGAAGTCGTCTCTCCGGTCTGGGCCACCAAGGTCATCTTCGAGGACAGCACTACAAGGTGGAGATTCAAGATCAACGGGTCGAGTTGCACCAACAACTGTAGCAACGACTATTGCTCACCGCTTTGAAAAATAAGCTAAGTATTCCGAGATCGCGTTTGAGAGCATAATCTTATTAAGATTCAAGTTGCACTTTATCGAATTCAAAATGTTAACGGGCAATAGAAATAATAGAAAACGCGGAAGTAGTGAACCACCGTCAAGTAGTAGTAGCAACCTTGATCGTTTCCGTGAATTTTCGCCATTAATACTACCTAGTCTTAGCTTAACGCAGGGCGGAAATTTGGTTTTTCCCCTCAACTTCTTACTAATTTACCGAAATCCGCGACTTTGATCGCTGCGAAGGATAACCATGCTTCCTTACTTCGCCCAGGAAATAGTATCTTTTCAATGGATAATTCACATCGTTCCAATCGTTCCTTATCTAATTGTTATAAGAAAATTTCGGAAGTAGACAAAATTATGCCTGAATTTGATGATCAAAAAATATCAATTAGTCAGTTTACTCGAGACTGCAAGGATGTCGAAAGATTGGTCGATCCAAAAGACAAAGACTTCTTTGGTCGATTAATCAAATCCAAGGTCAAGGAAAATGCTAAGACCTGTTGGCAATTCAAGTCTTTCGACATTCTTGAACAACTATTGGATGAATTAAAAAGAACCTATGCACCACCTCAAATCCTCCCTCAGATTCAGGCCGATGTAGCTCGAGTTATTCAGTATTCCGATGAAAAAGTAACCGAATTTGGTCTACGGGTGACGGGACTTTGGCAAAATGCCGCGGAACTCATAAATGACAATTTTGACAATCTAATTGCCCGTGGAATGATAGAAGGTACCACGAATACAGCCATTGACTGCTTTAAACTTGGATTAAATAAAGAAGTTGTTTATTTAATGATTGGCCAGAACCACCCTGGAAGAAGCTATAAGACATACCGATTCATGTTAAACAATATCGGTATCCTCCTTATCTTCGGGAAGAAATCCAATGCCAAGTAAACGAAATGCTAGCCAATGACATAGTAGAAGAATCCGATTCTCCTTATAATTATCCCCTCTGGTTTGTCCCAAAGAAGCCAGGACCTAATAGAGAAAAAGATGGACTCTAGTCATTGATTTTAGGTCCCATAATGAAAAAACAATCGCGTCCGCCTATCCCCTTCCCAATATTACTGAAATTTTAGATCAATTAGGGAAATGCAAATATTTTTCCACCCTAGACCCCGCTGACGCTCATAAAACCGCGTTTTCTACCCCATTTAATCACCTACAATTCAAAAGAATGGCCGTGGCTTTAAAGGGAGCGCTCTCTACCTTTTAAAATTGTATGGACAAAATTCCCAGTGGCCTTCAGGGAATAGAACTATTCGTATACATGGAAGATATTGTAGTTTACGCTTCATCTCTGCAGGAACACTCGGTAAAAATGAGAGAACTATTCAGGCGTTTAAAAACCGCCAGCCTAACGCTTCAACCTGAAAAATGCTTATTTTTGCACAAGGAAGTTACGTACTTAGGACACGTCATTTCGAAAGACGGAGTTAGACCAGACCCCAAAAAGACGTATGTCGTCTCGGAATTTCCTAGACCAAGGGATCGGAAGAACATTAAACAATTTCTAGGTCTTGTGGGATATTATAGAAGATTTATTCACAATTTCGCGAAGATAGTAAAACGTTTGTCATCACTTTTAAAGGATAAAAGTCCGTTTTATTGGCGGGATGCGCAGGAAGAAGCCTTTCAAAGTCAGGGCAGGGGAATGGAGATTTACCGGTCAGTTACGCGTCACGAGCACTAGCAGATGACGAATGTAATTAATCTATTACGGAAAAGGAATTGCTTGCCATGGTTTACGCCGTTACTTATTTCTGACCTTATCTTTATGGTAGGAAGTTTACTTTCGTAACCGATCACCGACCTTTACTTTGGCTTCATAACCTAAAAACCCCTACTTCTCAATTAATGAGGTGGAAAATAAAAATGGAAGAATTTGATTACGATATTGTCCATGAATCCGGAAAAACCAATGTTAATGCAGATTCACTATCGCGTAATGCAACCCACTCAATAGATCACTCATATTTTGCACCACCGTTAACTTTCTGGGATATAGAAGCGGGAATAGAAAGAGTTTTCCTTATATCACCAACCCGTTCTCCCACTCCAATTCCTGAAACCGATCGTGATTACTCTCATATCTGAGTATAAACTTTGTACACGAGTTAGTAGTATCTATATAGTATCTTGCATGGTGAAAATAATACATATACTTTGACTCTCGTGCCTCAAAAGCGCTCAAACTGCGACCGCGGTTGCAGTTTGAAATATGCAACAGCTTGAAAAGCAGACCCTCGGTAATGAGGGCCTGCAAAAACGAATCCAAAATACAGTGTTAATAAAACCTACAGAAAACTCAAACCTACAGAAAACTCAAACTACAGAAAAATCAAACCACATCGAAATGTCATATGCTAGAGCCACCGCTAGTGTAACACGACCGAAAAAAGATCAAGCTATTATTATCGACTCGATGGAAGGATGCACCAACGATGACTACATCGATGGCCTCGAAGTTATTACAGATCCTACTAACATCAGATATATTTCGAAAATATCCGGAGGTCGTGTGTGTGTGTTTTTCAACAGTGAGAATATTGTAAAGTGTGTTAGAAGAATTAGAGGCAAAAGGTATCAAACCAGTTTCGCATATTCTTGACATCAAAGCTAGCTTAGCTAAGCCGAACAGAGTACACATACTATCGTTTCGCCGTCAAGTATACATAAAGGAAGAAGAAGAAAAGCTACTACCACCTTCAGTGTCTATAGAAATTGAAAGTACAACATATTGGATTTACTTCAGCACCGACTCTACTCAATGCTTCCTATGTAAATAAAGCGGGCACATTGCAAAAACGTGCACAAACGTCAACAGTACAGACTTCTCTTCTGTTTTGCAAACTAGTATTAATACCAGCATACTTAATGGTGCTCAGCCCGCTACTACTCTACCTACACATACATCTTCAACGGAAAATTCGGTAACACCTAAATCGCAAGAAATCGTCTCGCTTGCTACTTCGGTTGCCCACATTCAGGAGCCTAAAGGCACAGTACAGAGTAGTTTTAAAAGGCCTTTATCTCATTCTAGTAGTACATCAGCTGTGTCTACTGGTCAAACAAACATAGCCGACGAGAGGAAAACTAGCAAGGGCGAAACACAGACTAAAAAGAAAAACAAAACTGAATTTAATTACTTAGACAAAATGAAAGAAATCGATAACGTCTTACTTCCAGTTGTCAATGAATTCAATGATATTAATTTGTTTGGATTTAGTCACGCTCAATTCGTAAACTTTGTTAAAAACACTTATCAAAACGGTAATGTTTTCGATGAAGCTCTAAAATTATCAGCATGTAAAACAGATATAATAAATTGTATAACCATAATTTATCCACTGGTAGAGAGTAGTTCAATTAAAGGCAAACTTACACGCATAAAAATAAGCTAATTTTGAACAATTTTGAAGAAGCAACTAATGTAATAACAAGCGAGAGCAGTGATACAGATGCAGACTAGCACACTTATACAAATTCAATTTAATAATGTTCAATCAAAATAATACAATTTTAAATTGTAAATCTCTACGCATATTATATTGGAATGCTCGCAGTGTAACTAAGAGAAGAATCGAACTTGCAGACTGACTAAAAAACATTGATATTTTCTTGTGTGTGGAATCATGGATACGCGACCCAGAAGAGGAAACAAACAAAAATAAAAAGAAGAAAAAATTTGACGCTACTCTAGTTCCTGGTTGCGTGCAGATACTAAAATACCGACCTGAAAGGAGAGTTGGAGGTATCCTAATCATGGTGAAAAAATCAATTGCATTTAAAGAAATTCCGGTTACTTCTCCCCACCCTAGTATAGAAATTTGTAAAATACGTCTAACTAACACAAATCCCGCTATTGAGATTATTTTATGTTACAGAGCCCCTGGTGATCTCACTCAACGAATTTTTGACTCTTTAATTTCAAATGTAAATGTAAATTTTCCATCATTATTAATCGGAGATTTTAATGCACATAAGTTTGCTTGGAGCTGTCATAAAACTGATAAAAATGGTGAATACTTAGCAAATAGTATTGATAATTCTAATGTATTTTTACACAATCCCGATACCCCTACGCATGTAAATCCGATAGATTGTTCACATTCTAATATCGATTTGGTTTTTTCAACAATGAATATAGCTCAAATAATAAACGCGACAGTTCTCGACGAAACCCGGGGCTCTGACCACTTCCCAATTGTTTGTTCAATTGAACTGGATAAAAATGTGTACAAAAAAAAGATCCTTCAAAATCAAAACAAAAAAAACAAATTGGACTACTTTCGCCGAAAGACTAGAATCAAAATATTCATTATTTTTAAAGTCTGATTTTGTAATTGCAGAAGCCAAAAAAATATGAAATCTTTACAGATACTGTTATAGAATGTCTCAAAGAAAGTACTCCAAAAAAAAATTTGTAGATCCATCCACATACAAAAATCCTGTACCTTGGTGGGACGAAGAATGCGATAAACTGAAAAGTCTAAGAAAAGCGGCATACACAAAATGGAATTATAGTAAATCTCTCACAGATCGCATTGCGTATAATAAAATGAATTGTATTGTTGTAAAAACGTTCAATGAAAATCAAAGAAAGAGTTTCAAAGAGTTTGCTGAAATTATTAATTTTCGTACAAATCCTAATTATGTGTGGAATAAATGCAAAACACTCAAAGATAAATGGACAAAAGTTCAACCAACTAATGTAAATAGCAACTTACAAAACTATGAATCTATAAATTCCACAATAATTAGAATTTGTCCACCCTCGTGTGAAACTAATCCAGACTTTCTCCCTACCTGCCAAGAAAATGCATTCTTTGATTTTCCTTTTGATTTTGCTGAGTTTAATTCAGTAGTAGATGAAAAAAATAAATAAATCAGCAGCAGGACTTGATGGTATTGATTATGAAACAATAAAAGAGTTACCTATTAAGTATAAATTGCTTCTTGTAGATATTTTCAACGAAATGTAGAAAAATAATCAATATCCAAAAACATGGCAAAAATCTTTTGTTATATTTATCGACAAACCTAACAATAGAGGAGTAAGACCGATTTCGTTGACTTCTAGTTTGTGCAAACTCTTCGAATCTCTTATCAAAAATCGTTTAGAATGGTATTGCGAACGCTACGATATTTTGCCTAGAAATCAATCAGGGTTTAGAAAAGATCGCTCATGCACAGATAACAATATGGAATTCACCCTAAAAGCGGAAGAAGCTCTCAAAAACAAAAAAGATATGAGTAAATTAGCTTCTATAGGGTGCTCAGAATCTTTAATTAAGTTTTTAAAGTTTATAACTCATTGTAGAACTATCTTTACTGACTTCTTAAATGAAGAATTTAGATATAGTTATAAAGGAGTTCCACAGGGTGGTGTTCTCAGCTCTCTCCTGTACATCATTTACGTAAAGGATATTACCGTGGGCCTTCTCAAAAGCGTTACGGTTTCTCTTTTCGCAGATGACATTGGTGCATACTCCAGCTACGCATCAGTCGAAAAATCGAAAAATCTTTTGCAAAAAACAGTTTACATTATGAGATGTAACTTATTAGAACTCGGACTCGACTTTCAATTTGATAAAACTGTTATGTTACATATAAACAGCAAAAATATATTGCCAGGTGTAACAGAAATAAATGTATGTGATCATACTATAAAATTAAATGAGACAGCTCGATTCCTCGGTATTCCTCGTAAACTTTACGACTTTAAATTATCTTTCAAACCACACATAAATATGTTAATCCAAAAATGCGCGAACAGAGCAAATATTATCTAATTTTTTTGTGGAGTAAAGTGGGGATCACACCCAAGCACTTTAATCACGTTATACAAGAGCTTTGTGCATTCAATAATGGATTACTGCAGTTTTATTTACTACCCTAAAGACAAAAAACATATCGAGGTTCTTGAAAAATTCAATTTGCTTGCTTGAGACCAGCTGTGGGATACCGTAATACAACACCTACAAATGTCATTCTTGCAGAGTCAAAACTACATTCAGTGGTTGAATGCACTAAATTCTTGTGTAATTGTTATTTAACTAAAATCTTATCTAACTCTAATCTTACCATTTATGATACAATTCACTCTGCATATCAGCAAATCAGTAAGATACAGGAAAATAAAGCCCCTCGCCTTTTTATAGATTGTATTAAAGAACTTTTAAATTCAAATATTAAAGCGTACAAAAAATTTAATATGTATTGTTTTGATTATGAAGTCATTACAGCCTGTATTGAAATAAATACTGAAATTGGTTTAAAAATGAAAGAAAGTAAAGACCCAAATAAAATACTAAACAACTTTTTAAATAAAACAAATTCACATGCCTTATATACAGATGGCAGTAAAAACGATAATAAATCGGTAGGTTCAGCCTGTCACTATCCAAAAAAGAAGCTCAACACAGGTATAGCACTACCTATTAACTCGTCTATTTTTACTGCAGAATGTATGGCAATATTCAAAGCTCTACAACTAATAAAAAATAGCGACTACACAAATTTTACCATAGTTACGAATTCATTAAGTGTAAGTACCATATATTCGAAATTAAACAACTATATAACTTAGTTCTAAATGAACATCCTACAAAATATATTAAGTTTTTATGGTCTCCAGCCTATATTGGAGTTATAGGTAACGAAGCTGCTGACACTCTTGCAAAATCATATACAAATAGAGCACCTACAAAATTTTTTAATCTACCGTTTACAGATTTATGCTAGACATACAAAAAAACGTCTTATATAAATACCTGCCAATATTGTTTAGATTGTTCTTTTAAAGGCAGAAAATACTGCAAATTATACCTCAATAATTCTCCCAAAACCTGGTTCCATAACTCAAATCGCTCTCTTAATTTTATTGTTTCTATAAACAGATGTAGGTCAGACCACTACAACTTAGCAGCTTCGTTAGCTAAAGTAAATATAACAGACGATCCAATATGCAGTCAATGTGGTGAATATGAAAAAGATTTAAACCATGTCCTGTGGCAATATCCTCTTCAAGACACACACAGAATCTTCCTAATAGCCAAACTACGCAAACTTAATATTTCACTACCGACTAATATAGAAAGCTTATTGTCTTATCCTAAGTCTCAAGCTTGTCTACACATTGTAAATTTTTTAGATACAATCGGCAAACCAATATAACCTCTGAACATATTGTATTTAATTTATAATTTGTATAAACTATGTAAATATGTATAATTTTGTTTTTTATTCAATAAAGTTAAGCAGAGATAAGACTCTGATAAGTCTTGAAATGCTTTAAATATAAAAAAAGAAAAAATTACTCTCATAGACTTATACGATTTGATATGGACTGACAGAGGATTATGGACGAGTATACGATATGAATTTACCTGCCGGCCAAAGTGCCTCACCTGCAGGGTCTGATAACAGCAATGATGTGAGTTCGCCTGTCGGTCAAAGGGCCTAACCTGCAGGGTCTGATAACGGCAATGAAGTGAGTTGCCTGCCGGCCAATGGGCCTCACCTGCAGGGTCTGATAATGGCAGTGATGTGAGTTCACCTGCCGGCCAAAGGGATACGAGGGTAGGACCTGAAGGTGATATAATTTTACCTGCCGACCAAAGGGTCTCAATCGCAGGACGAGGTAATATTGATAATCTTCTGCCAGATTCTGAAGAAGGTTCCTATACAGGGGCCAATAAAATCACAACGATAACTAAACGACGCACTGACGATAATACAACTATTGGAAATAAAAGACATAAGACCAATGACGAGCAAGACCCTACGATTTCTTACCCCTATTCCGGTATCTCCTCTGATGACGATTCTGACGTAGAATTGGACCCTCCCGTAATAAGACATATTTCCCTCTGTACTAACCCTAATCCTAACCCCACTTCAACTCGAATCATGACCATAAATCATGTTAATTTTTCCCGAGATCAATTTTATTTATGAGAAAAGACAATTTGGCGCATTTTATGTCTGTTGATTGTGAGCCTCATACACCAATTTGTAAACAATTGATTGATTTGGGATATCTGAGTATTGATGATTTGAAACAACAAAATCTAGGAATTGGAGCGATTGTTGAGATCGGGCTTGCTTCCCTAACGGGAAGAGAGTTTACTCATTGTTTATTACGGAAAAGGCAACCGATGCACCCGCAACAATCATCATTTGCCAAACTTTGACTAGTATTCGTGACACATTGATATCTCAAAATATAGAATCTATTAATATTGCAAAAATTGGGGATGGCTTGGAACGAGTACATTGGATGCCGATTGAATTCTATTTGAGTGAAAACTAGAAAGGGAATAATTTACAAATTACCATTTGTACAGGGGAAATTATTGTTCCGTCAATAGAGAATAGATTAGGAATTATTGTAGAAGCCCACGACTCTGCTATAGGGAGCCATAAGGGTGTCACAAAAACCTATCGTCGTGTCCGAGAACGATTCTTTTGGCAAGGAATAAAGGAAGCTGTATCCGAATATGTCAAAACTTGCGAGGAATGTCAACAGCGTAAATTAGTTCGTGTTAAGACAGGAGAACCAATGAAAATAATGACTACTCCCTCTGAAGCATTTGAAGTCCTAGAAATGGATATTATCGGGCCCTTGCCCATCACTATTGCCGGTAATAAATATATTCTAACCTTACAATGCAATTTGACGAAATATTCGGATGCAATTCCCTTATCCGATATAACTACAGAAATGGTGGCTACTGCTCTAGTTCACGATTTCATAGTGTTGATTCGGTTGTCCTTGGGCTATAAAGACGGATCAAGGTAGTAATTTCCAGAACAGCTTCATGACTCATGTTGCAAAAATATTCAAAATTAAGCAATTTCGATTCACCGCCTTTCACCCGCAAACAATGAGATCATTAGAGCGAAGTCATCATTCGCTTGTCAAATATTTAAAAATGTATATAGATAAGGCTGACTGGGAAATGTGGGTCAAAAAGACCATGTTTTCATACAATACTTCAGTTCATTCGAGCCATGGACTTACCCCACATGAACTGGTCTTTGGTAAAAAGGCGCATATTCCCACATAGTTCGAGGATAACATAATTGAAAAAACCTATAGTATGCATATGGATGAGATTCTTATTAAACTAACAACTACGCAATCTGAAGCAAAACAACAATTGATAGAAGCGAAGGAAAAATCGAAGCGTTATTACGACCAAAAACTAAATGTAAAAACATTCAAGGTATGAGAAGATGTGTACCTTCTAAAAGAACCCCAAGTAGGTAAATTCGATGGTCAATATACTAAACGGTACAAAATACTCGAATTGTCGGATAATAACGCAGTTCTCGACCTCGGCGGAGATAAAACTAAGAGGGTTCATCTAAATAAAATCAAACATGCTTAGCTGCGCTATAATTGATGCGAAAAGTAATTAGCTTACTCAACGTTTTTGTAAGGGGACACCCCATCCTTATGTAATTAATTAATAAACAAATAAATGTACACAAAGCGTAAAATGGAGAGATGAGGGAGTTGGAGTCATTCCGGATAATGGTACTATACGTGGTTTCGTTTTTTGAGAATGACCCAGTGAACCAGGATGAATCTCACAGTGAAGGGCGAAGGAGGAGCTCACTACACCCTTATTTCTTAAAATTAATTAATTGCATAAAATTTTTTATCTTGAGAAATCATCTATTCGTAGTCACTAGTCAATTGTTCAGTCAATTAAATTATAGAATATTAGGATCAACTTTTAATTTAATTTGTGTGGGGGGGTTTAGGGGGGGGGGGGGGGGGGTTGTTAAGGCCCCAGAATTCTACAATAAAATATGTATAGTTCTTAAGGTGCTTCTACAACAAATAGACCCTACCTCCATTCCATACATAAGGCTGTTTCTGCAATTAATGAAGCCCAGCGATCAGGGTTACTCTACAACGACAAACACCATTGCGTATTAAAAATAAATGATACTAGTAATAATAATAATGGTAATGATAATGATAATATAATAATAATAATAATAATAATAATAATAATAATAATAATAATAATAGTAGGCATCATTACTTTGTCCCTTATAAGTGTCCAACGATTAAGCACGTACTCACCATGAGTTATCAGGGTCACCCTTACCTCTTATTAGTAAACAACGTGGGGCGCTTAGGAAGGAGGGGCATGTTGAGTTATGAATGTAAATAGATGAGAGGGAAGGAGGCCGTCGGGTTTTGCGGCGCTCGCCCTTGATGCACCAACATAAACAAAGGGAAGAGGGAGCTTAGCTTGTTAACGCGTCAAGCCTGTCGGCATCCGCCTTTGATACTTATGATAAACAACTAAGGGTGCCTGTCGCAGCGTGCAATGGTAACTGATCTTGGCGACATGACTCATCACACTCAAACACCACGTGCCTACGGAGGCCGGTCCAGTCCGGTTTGACTGCTCCGGCCGAGGGTCCTATAAAATAACCGGGCAACACGCCCAGCTAGCTAAACTGGTCCAAACGTGCGACTGAGCCATCTCTCTAACCGATTCCATGCCGACTCATTGGAGGACGAACCTCTGCTCATCACAAGGCCTGAAACCACATCGTCTACAAGGCTCAATGCTCCATCGACTCCTGGGGAACCAGCACTTCTCGGCGCTTCAGCGCCCAATCAGGAACGAGCTCACATCATCTCAGAGTAGAGGGACTCTACTCTTAAGCTCGATCGACTGCCTGGCCATCGACTCTGGACGAACGCGCTCTACATAGACCATCGACTAGAGAACCGCTCGAGAATTGTGACCCAGGTCATAACAAATACACGTGTAATTCGCCTTGTTAAGTGATCAGTAGCGCCACTTGACCCATGTAAAAATAGATGATGTGGCAAAAAATTTAACTACTCTTTTGGTGGTAAATATATTGAACAAGATAGGCCAAATGTTATAAATATCGGTTTAATATTAGTGTTTGCCATTGATTAAATTTTTTTAAACAGATTCTTAACTGGCATTGTCATAATAACTCGGAAAATTATCCTGAACCTTTTATCTTTTAGTTAAAAATAATAATTGTCGTCCTCCCATGTATTGGTATACGGCTACCACCAATAACAAAGAAGATAGACCCAAGATCTACCTTCTTTGCCAATAGTAAGTCGACTTTCGGATGGCGTCACGGGTGACTTAACAAGGCAAATACGTACAGGTAGGTATATTTCGACGCCGAAAAAAAAACAATGGAACAAAAAACAAAACACAACCGCCGGTGTTCCAATTTTAATTTTGTTTAATAAAATTCAAGCTCACTATTCGTACTATCGTACTTCTGTAATAACAGGTGCGTACCTATATATACAGGTTAAACTTGTCATAACAGGTTAAAAATAATAAAATCAAGATTCGAGAATTTCTTGTAATAGTTAATAGAAAACTTGTAATAGTTTCAATTAACACTATTTTAAGGCATTCTTTTAAATTTTCTTTTTAAATAATTTGAAATAATGTAAGTACATACATATATGTTGATGGCCTTTATTTGAAGACTAGCATATTTTAGATTTCTTGAAAAATAATAGTGTTTTTCAGGAACTTCTATGAAAACTAACTTTTCAGATTCTTTTATAAAAATTATCACTTTTTCAAAGGTTCTAAACACGTCTTGGACTTCATCAGTGAATCTGAGAAGAAAAAATTATGTCTTTAGTTATAGTTGTTAATTTGATTAAATAAGAAGAAATTGTGACATTCATTTGTGTAGTCTCAGGTTTGTTAGCTTTAAGGAAATGATCTAGTCTAATAATTAGATCATTTAAAATACATATTAATAAACCAGTCTAGCAAGAACAACAATTATTATTCTTGAACAAAAACGATTAGGAACAGTAGAATCGATTGGTCAAACTTTATTAAATCGAGAAATGAATCTGATCATAAAATTGAAGCAGCAATGTGTGTGGCTTGTAAAAAACTTATTGTTCAGGATAAAACGGAAAAGGTCTTTGGTGAATGATAATAAATGAATAGATCTGTTTTAAATTAAATGTTATATATTGAAAAATGTCTTTAACACTAAACGCACGAGTTTGATAACAAAGTACAATAATGGATTAAATCGTAGTATACTATAACAATGCATATAAATAATGTTGAAGAACTAAATAGAGTAAAATGAAATTCAAACGAAATTATATATTTAAACTGTTAATACGGATATATATATATATATATATATATATATATATATATATATATATATATATATATATATGCGAGCGAGTGGCTGGAGCCGGGGGCTAGAGCGAAGTGAAGTTATGTCGCTCTCTTTTTTCCACGCTGCCCTGCTATCGGCTCGCCGCTAAATCTCGACGCCGTCGTCGATAGTTACCGAAGGGTTACGAAGCGGCCCGAGCGCACAGCTGTACTATGACTAATCATAGAAACTACACACAAATGCATCAAAGCACAACGCCTCCCACGGTTTCACCTTCTAGCTTGACGGCCACAGATCTACCAAATGGTTTCCCTACGCACGAGGTGACCTTCAGGTACCATGGAGTCAGACTCCCAATGAGGTCGATGATAGTCTCAGGGCGACTACAAGAAGCCCCTAACTAAAACTTAATAGCCACGAATCGCACTGCCGATTCGTGCAATGAAGGCTAGATCGCGGAGGACCGCCTGCGACATTATAACCAATTAATAATTACGATAATCCGTGCGCTCCACGCTCGCTTCGAGTTCCTTCCGTAATTAACGATTTTCTATCAGTAACACTTATAGTGAAAAAAGGTTCCAAATTCATGTGTACAGTTAATTAAAATTATAACATGTTTCATAATGTATATGAAAATATTATATAGATGGATGAATTTTCGACTGAATATATTTTAGAAATTCATGCAAAGGCATATTGGAGGAAGAGGTAACAGAGAATTGTGATGACATAGTTCAGAGCATTTCTGAGAATAGAGCCAAACGCATGAGAATGGAAAATTATCAAGTAAGTTTTAGGTATAGTTCCTATAATTATTATTTGGTGTTTAAAGAATCGGACAGAGTGCTATATGCGAGGTCTGTCCCAAAAGTATCCGACCTACGTTCATATCTTCGCGCGGAGAGACTCAGGCGACCTCTGGAGGATACGAACGTCACCAGCAACTCCTAACCTTCTCGTCAGTAGCCTGAGATACCGATGAAACGCCTTAGTTCCCGCCCAGCGTGTATTTGTTTACAACGACTTTTTTGCGTTCGTCGCAATTTGCTTATTGCTAAAAATGGCAGAACGAACCGAACAGCGAATTTGCATAAAATTTTGCTTTAATCTCGGTAAAAGTTGTGCGGAAACTATTGAAATGTTGCAAATGGCCTTTAAAGATGAGTGTATGGGCAAAACACAAATAAAAGAGTGGTATAGGCGGTTCAAAAGTGGCCGCACATCTGTTGACAGTGATCCTCGTTCTGGTCGACCTTCGACGGGAACGTCGTCGGATAATGTCGAGCGTGTGCGTGTCGCAGGTGAACAAGATCGTCGTTTGACTGTGAGAGAACTGGAAGAGAACTTGGAATACCAAAAAGTACTGTTTGGCGAATTTTAACCGAGAATTTAGGAATGACTCGTGTGTGTGCAAAATTCATCCCGAAACTGCTCTCAGACCAGCAAAAAAACCTTCGATTAGAAATCGCTCAGGACAATTTGGAAATGATTAATAGTGATGAAAACTTTCTTAAAAAGGTTATTACAGTCCTGATATAGCTCCCTGCGACTTTTGGCTGTTTCCTCGATTGAAAATGCCGCTTAAAGGACATCGATTCGACAATAAACAGACTGTTGAAACTAATGCGACGAATGCACTAAAGGCGATTCCGAAGTCTGACTTTCAAGAGTGCTTTAATAAATCAAGCGCCGAGAAATCGAGGTAGGTCGGATACTTTTGGGACAGACCTCGTACATTAGAAAGTATAATTTAAGACAGTAATATGATGAGTTTGTTATGTGAAATAATGTTTCCGTAATAATATATATAACTCAAATTTTGCAAGTGTACAAAAAATTAATCGAGTTGTTTTTTTATTGAAATATAAACAATAATGGATCTAGCATTTTAGAGGAGGTGTTTATGTTACACAGTGAGAATTTTGTGATAAAAAATATCGTTTAAATCATAGCTAATGTAGAGCTTCTAACTTGATAGTAAAAATTACCTTGTTGCTGACATCACCGTGTACATAATAAGGTGGCTACTAATTGTCAGCTAATAGCATATTCGGATATATCATAGCATTCTTTTTTGTAAACATTCGGATTTTTCATATCTTCAAAATTGACTAAGATAGAGCGATTTAAAATTTGTTCTGACGTCTCGTTGTTATTGCGGTATTATTTGATCTTGTAACGATGTGACGTTGTTCTAAATACCATTAACAAGCTATGTCTTGCAAATATATTTTAATTTAAAAAATTCGAAAAGATTTTTCATTCCCTCGGTGAAAATCAAAATTTAAAATGGAATTTGTTCTATGAATGGACCTGTTTGATGTAATAGATTAGTTTTGATCAAATTTAATTATCCGAATAAACTATTAATGAAAAACAAACAACTAAGATTTTAAGTTTTCAAAAAAGCGTGTCCCAGTATGGACCCCATTAGAATGTTTTGCCTAACGCTTACTAATGGTATTTAAAACATACGTATAATTTAGAGAACAGTATATTTACTAAGAATGTTTAACTTTACACATAAATAACACAGTTGTAATATCTTAAAACATATCTACAAGTTATACTTCAAAATTATACGAATTTTACAAATAATATAGATTAATTTTACGAAATAAATTATGTTCTTCAATAATTGATACTAGATTGACTTGTTTACTCGACATATACAAAATTAAAAACAATAAAATATCGGTATACCGACATGTTAACTCCTTAAGGGGACCTAACCACCTTACGATTTTAATTAAATTGGATATATTTTTATGTACGAATGAATTATTCATTAATTACATTTTCTTTTTCGGTAAATTTAAATATTTTATCGAAATATATCGGAATTTTTTTTTTATCGTTACTTCACCTTAAATAGCTACCGAAGAGAAACGCTCTTTTTTCATTGTCCGCATTATTTAGCGAGTTCTAAGCATCGGATTGAACTTTTCGTAATATAAAAAAAAAGGTTTTAAAGAAAACGAGTCGATGAATCTTTAAATTTCTTTTTAATGTAAAATCGTCATTATAAAACGAAAAAAATGAGCCCTGTTTTTGATAAATATGACCGTGCCCTTCCCGAAATATAAGCGATGAAAAAAAAATTGAAAAAAATACATAACCTAAAAAATCTCGAAATCTAAAGGTCGTTGTGATCTGGGCAAATAACTCGTTCAAGAGATAGTAAAGAGCTAACGTTCTGTAAAGTTTCAGATCAAATGCTGCAGATATACTCGATTATTCGCAGCGATTAAAAATCGATTCTTTTTACAAAAAGATTTTTTTCCCTTCAAAAGAAAAAAATGCAGCCTCAAAAATTTTGCAGAATATTCTTACCCATATTCCTAATCATTTCAATTATTTTCAAAAACTTTCATACTTATATTTCACAGATACAACCGTTTGAAAAAAAATGACTATTTCCTGAATAACAAAACAAGGGAAATAGCTTATTAAAAATGTCGGGTGGGAAAATATAGGTAATTATATGCTCTTTCAAATTCATTATCAGTCAATGGATTATATTATTTCTATGGTATCAAAAAATCCAAAAAACTAAAACTCAAAAACCGAAAAACCGCTAAAAAAAAAAACAAAAAAACGCATCGAAAAAATTATTTTTTTGAGCCGCAGTCTTTAAAGAAAGACAAAAAAATGAGCCATGAAACATTCATTTTCACCGTGTATATTCAGAATAGTGTTGATACACATCCATACACACACACACGCACGCACGCACGCACAGACACACACACACGCACACAACCAGACAGACATTTTCTAAAAATAGTGTATTTTGATTGTAACATTTTTTTAGCAATACATTTTTTTACCATCACAAAGCTTTTCCTTTGAGGAAGCAAAAAAGAAAGATTTCTGATATATTTCGATACAATTTTTAAATATACCGAAAAAGTTAGGTCCCCTTAATTAATTACTAAGAATGATGTACTCATTACTATTGAGACAAAAACTTATTTATAGAGAGACGGGTGAGCTTCGTAATTTAACTTTTGACACGGAGAATTTGTGACTTGTCCATTATTTTTGCGATAACTTACAGATGGGTAAGTTAAAAGCAGCGACTACGGATTATGTTTAATAAAACTAAAATGTGCATTTAATTTAAATGTAAAATGCTACCATGTAGGGGTAGAAGCCTGTTAACCATGGGTGTCCATACTGGGAGAGGGTCCATACTCGAGAAATCTTTCAAGACATTTCAAGCCGAAACTTATTTCCTGAAGTCCAAACAAAATATTTTCGGTTCTTAAGCTATATAACTAGAAACGTCGATTGCCGCTAGGTTGCTAAAAGATCAAAATATACAGTAAACTGACAGCAATCTAACAAGGTCTTATTAGAGGGAAAGTGTTTTATGTGGTACCCACATTGAAGATTTACCTATCCTAACCCCTTAAGCACTAAAAAATATCGAAAAGGTAGGGGTTAGGATAGGTAAATCTTCAATGTGGGTACCACATAGAACACTTTCCCCCTAATAAGACCTCTCCGGGCACATATCACCTGGGACCTTCCCTTGTAAGTGCAAGATGTGAAACAGAAACTTTGTTATCTGGGTGTTTTATATTCGATTATTATTATTATTATTATTGTTATTGTTGTTGTTGTTGTTGTTGTTGTTGCTGTTGCTGTTGCTGTTGCTCCTGCTGTTGCTGTTGCTGCTGCTGTTGCTGCTGCTGCTGCTGTTGTTGTTGTTGTTGTTGTTGCTATTGCTGTTGCTGTTGTTGTTGTTGTTGTTGTTGTTGTTGTTGTTGTTGTTGTTGTTGTTGTTGTTGATGTTGTTGTCATCGTCGTCGTCTAAGGACTCTATTCTCAAATACTCTAAATCTATTTTCTTCCCGTTTGGTTAACGCCCACGTTTCTCGTCCATATAGAAGTACATTATGGCATTATGATTTTTTTATATATTTCTAATTTAGTCTTTCGCAATAGTAATCGTGATTTTAGTTATTTACCGAATATAGGCATGCAGTTCCCGAATGCAGCCTTTTATGCAGTATGACTTAAAATTAAAAGACTTGATGAACATACTATTTTATAACTTATGCTTCTATAACTTTTATAACTTGTACATTTTATGAGTCGTTCTCTAGAAAAACGACAAGTTGTTTTAACCCTTTATTACCGAGGTGGCATCTGTGAGATCCCACTAAAAATTCAGTCATTTATAACTTTATCAATATTATTTTTCCAGCCCTAAAACCATTTTTAAACTCATTAAATACAATTATATTTATTATGTAAAAGTTTATAGTTATAAAATTAATTAGTTTGAAAAGCTATAAACAATTTAAGAATAAAAAATCGTATAAATAAAAATGGAAATCTTAAAAAATTATAGTTTTTTAACAAAAACTGTTTGTTTTGAAAGTTTTACACGTTGAATGAATATTTGAAAAGTTTTTATTAGATTTAGTAAAAGTATTTTCGATTCTTTTTACTTTTTATGTGACTATCTTTTTAACGTGTTTAAAAATGAAGGCCCATAACCTAAAGAGGTTTGATTAAAGAATCAAACAATATTATCTCATATAAAATTACTACTACAACCGAATGTTGTTTTTACCTTTTAATTATTGGTGTCTCTTACTAATATAATTTTTTTATCAAGTAAATATTACGTGTATAAATTGATATTGGCAAAATTTCGCAACGGGGTCTCACACACGCCATCGTCGCGGCTTACGTTATTAAATTTTACTCGCCCTGGTAGAAAATTATCTAGTTTTATCGAGGCCCTCGATTATTTCCTTGGCAAACTAGATAGATCTACATAGTTCTAGATTAATTTTCTACCAGGGCGGTATTAAAGGGTTAAGATTTGCACGAAAAATATATTTAAAATTTTTAAAATATTTTACAAGTTATAAATAGATACATTATTTTACTCTAATAAAAAAAAAGTTTTTCTAGAGAATGACTCATCTAGCACCAAACCTATAACAATTACACCATTTTTAAGCATTTAGACCAATAATTCTCTTCTAAAAATTATAGGTGTCCATACTCGGAGGCAATTTTTTGAAATCCGAAAACCTTAATTTCTCGTTTTTTATTAATACTTAATTCAGATAATTCAATTTGACTAAAACAATTTTATTACGTCAAAAAGGTCCGTCCATCGAACAATTTCATTAGGTCAACGACACACTTTTTTTGAATGAACAGTATTATTAAATAAAAAAAAAAATTTTCTAAGTGTGTTATTGTGGCGATTTCTTGTAAAGTAAATACAAAATATAGAATGTCATAAAATGCCTTTAGCTATCTATATATAAATAAATACATGTATTTATTTACTTATTTACTTATTACACTTTAATAATTATATTGCGGGAACTAAGCAAAATTATTTATGTGCAAAGTTGCAAAATGGCGGTCACTTATATAAAAAATAGTAAAGAATTTATTATATACCTATATTATATTTTTGTAATATTTTCATTTTCATGTATTAATTATTTAAACAATATCCCTAAATTGATTAGGAGCTGGGTCTTTGACAATATTAAGTAGATGATATTTAAAAATTTCTGGTACCAGTACCCTCACGATGCTCCAACTTTCTCGGATCTTTAGACTTACTATTTTGTTTCCAGATTAATGTTGAAGATTTAGATGCAGATTATAGTAACATGGAAATAGAATAAATCAAGAAAATAGTAGACAGAAAATTAGCAAAGTTTCTTTTTGCCTGCAATGTCCCTTACAAAATTGTAGAGGATGAACACTTCTTGGATTTTGTACATACTTTATGTAATATTAAGTTTAATTACAAACCACCGTGTAGACAAGTATTTGCTAGTACTTTCTTAAACGAAATTCACCAGGATATCATCAGCGAAAGAAAGACGAATCTTAAAAATACTCCTAGCGTTTTATTAGTTGAAAGCTGGCTCAATAAGAGTGTGAAGAGCAAATTTGTATTTTGCACGATCCGCAACATTTAGACACCTCAAACGTTCTTGACATTCTTTGACAAATCGCTACAGCGGGACAATGGAGAATCATTAGCAGAAATTATTGAGCAAGTCATCAAAATTGCTAAAGAAACGTATGAAACGAATGTTTTTGCCATTGTCACCGACAATGACGACGAAGATGTTTGTGGCGGAAGATCAGTAGAGTCTAGTGAAGACAAGAGATTATGTCGATCAATCAGTTTTAGTCATATAAAAAATCTACTATTGGTTAAAATTTTTATAAACGATTCTGTTACGGAGAAAATTCGTAATGTCATTAAGGCGTTCCGTGAACCAAAATTAGACAAGATATTGAACAGTCTAGGTGTAACGAAACTTCATTTCTCCGATACACGATTTTGCCATCTCCGCCACACGTGTGAGAGTATTTAAAAAAATTTACGAATTTTACAAGACATATCGTTAATGGAAGATATTACTATCAATAAAAATGTATCGAAAATGATATTTGATGAGGATTTTTAAGCTCAGATAGTTAGCATTGTCGTAAATCTGACACCGATTTGTGCCCTTATTGACAAATGTCAAGATCCTAAGTACGATGTTGCTGATGCAACTCAACTATCTCTATCTCTTCCGCTACCTAAGAATGAGTATAATGATCTTATTCACGCTAGAATAAAGAAAGTTATATGGCCTGTCGGTTATGCAGCTAATATACTGCATCCACAATATAAAGGGCTATTATTAGATGCTGATCAGAAGAAAATTGCCAATGATTTTATAACAGAAAATTTTAATTCCCAAGCTTTAGATGAATTACAAAGGTATCTTTCAGATACAGAAAGATTTCACTTATTGTCAGAGAAATGTAAAAACGCTATTATATTTTGGAGTTTTTAAGGTCTTAAGTTTCCAAATTTAGCCAAATTTGCCATGAAATTAGTATTGGTACCAGCATCTACGGCTTCAATTAAAGGGCATTTTTTCGAATTGGTCATACGTACAAAATATATACCGAAAACGCTTAAAAAATGAAGATTCGATTCGACTGGTTGATATTTATCTTTCATTAAAATGCATGCAAGATGATAAGTCATTGGCTTTCAAAAACTCATGACTTTTATTGCCAACTATTTTACTTATAGT
Source organism: Gastracanthus pulcherrimus (assembly GCA_949152435.1). Classification (NCBI taxonomy): domain Eukaryota; kingdom Metazoa; phylum Arthropoda; class Insecta; order Hymenoptera; family Pteromalidae; genus Gastracanthus; species Gastracanthus pulcherrimus. Next base: position 103,976,437 of record OX424572.1, read on the forward strand.
GATATCACATTATTCACGACTTATCTATAATAACCACTTTATTGACCTACAAAGCGGGACCAAAGTAGCTTTTTATTCCCTTCTATATTTTACTCCCGCATTTGCGGGAGTAATGTACTGTTAAAAATTAAAAAATTAAAAAAATTTTAAAGATTTTAAAAATTTCGCAAATTTTTGAAAATTTTGAAAGTTTTTGAAAATTTAAAAAAATTTAAAAATATTGTAAATTTATAAATTTTAAAATTTTGAATTTTAGTTTGTATTAACAATGGATGAGTGGGTCCCACTTTTCAAGTCAACAAAGTGACTACACAGTTAAGTCGTGAATAAAAATAAATTAATTAAATCGAGTTATACCGTTTTTCCAAATATTTTTCTAAAAATCAGTTTTAAATGATCTCATGCGCGATTTTTTTATTATTCTTATAAATATTTATATTCTTGAACTCGTAGAGGTGAGCATCCAGGACCTGTACACATCAAAATATAGGTATACAACACGCTCGTGTCTTTTTCGAAGTGTACAATGGTGACCGCTAAGACAACAGCAGTAACAATAAACTTTGAAATTCTCGACTCTTTCACAGTTTTCTTACATGTTTCGATCAGTGCGACGCCTGATTTGAAACGTAGCACATAGAAAGGTACACAGTGAATATGGAAGTTAAGAGTTCAAGTTTTGATTTTTCTAGTGATTCCGACATGCAATCTGCGGATCACTTTTCAACAGAGGAAGAATGTGCTATAAGACATAGTAATAAGGGCAAAAAAAGGAAACACAATGCAAACATGCATAAAGATTCAAAGCGAAAGAAAAGAAAAAATGCTGGAAAGTCATATATTTCACGAAAGAAGAGAACAAAGGTAAATATCGATGTTATTAAAAATTTATGAATACAAAATTTTAATTGAATTAAAAGTATATATGTGTATATATATATATATATATATATATATATATATATATATATATATATATATATATATATATATATATATATATATATATATACATATATATACTTTTAATTCAATTAAAATTTTGTATTCATAAATTTGCGTTTTGCCAGAATATAGTATATATATATATATATACTATATTCTGGCAAAACGTTTTGAAGTTCAGAACGCATGCTGTCTTAAAGAGTGTTTTCATAAAATATCTGAGAAGGATCAAAAACAACTGTACACATCGTTTTGGAAATTTTCTGATAAGGAAAAGCAAGATTTGTTTTTAACCAAATTTGTATAAAAGGTTACTCTGAATTCGAAGCTTTTAAATGTAAAAACAAAAAATAGAGATTGTGCGTGGGCTTACAGCGTAAAAATAGGTAGTACAAATATTTCTGTATGTAAAACTTTTATATTAAATTTATTTAAAATTACGGTGAGACGTATAACTTTTGTAACGTCAAGATTAAATAAGCCGATTCTGGATATGACAGATTATCGCGGAAAAAATAAATATCCTAAAAAAATTCCAGATTACGTATATGAATTAGCTTTAAGACATTTAGCTCAAATCCCGCATAGTGAGTCTCATTATACGGATTCTAAATGATTGTATTTTGATAATCCTAACTTCACAGTTAAAGATATTTACAGAAGTTTTCAAGAGTACTTTTTTTCTCAGACTAACACTGATTTACGAATGGAATATAGTACGTATAATCAATGGTTTAGAGAACGTAGTATTTACTCTATAAAGGCACCTCGCACTAATACATGTGCTTTTTGTACTGAATGGAGTCAAAAGTTAGCTAATAATCCAAATGATCATTGCAAAGAAGAGTTCGAATTACATAAAGAAAACGTTGAATTATATAAAAAGGTAAAAAAAGATATACTAGAAAAATGTAAGAAAGATAAGACGGTATTAGTTTTTGAGTTTAATTATGGTCAAAATCTACCTTTACCCAAATTAACTGTTACATTTCAATTTTATAAACGCTTACTATGGATGTATGTATTTAATATCCACTGTCATAATGATCAGAATAGCGCGTTTTATTGGTTCTTAGAACATTGTGCTGGAAAATCACCAGAATCAGTTGCGTCTTTTATTCATGATTTTATAAAACTGTATCTTCCTTCCAATACTATAAAAAAGATTATTTATTTTTCTGACTCTTGTGGTGCTCAAAATAAGAACCATTCAATGGTTATGTTTTTTTCATGGCTCAGCAAAATGTACAATGTTTCCGTTGAACACATATTTCCCGTACGAGGTCGCTCATACAATCAATGTGATCGAAACTTTGGTTTATACGGCGTACTCAAAAAGCGCAAAGAAACGATTGAAACTGTTTGTGAGTATATAAAGCTTTTCGAGTTATGCAGAAAAAAGCCACAGTCGTTTCACGTGATTGATGGTACATCATTAATAAAAGGTTGGTACTCTACATTAATAGAATATGCATTTTCAAAACCATATGAAAAAAATCAATCATTGACAATTCAATCCTATGATCACCTTCGTTTTTAAACGATGGAAAGATTAAAGTGAGATTTACGCAAGACCACTCGAAAGAAGAGACATTTAGAACGTGGAAGTCAATTTTTGATGTACCATTAATCACAGAAAAAATTTCGAACGTTTATCCAGTTGGTTTAACAGATGATAAAGTGAAAGATATAGAATCATTAGTGAAATTTGTTACGACTGATGCGCAGTTATGGTATAGAAGCATTCTTGAAAATGTAACATCTAAAGTCTCTAAAAAATCGTCAAGTAAACGAAAAAGTAATAAAAATACTAAACCATCAACGCAACATAAGAAAAAATAATCTAAAACGTCTTCAAAAATACAAAACATTGAGACAGAAAAGAAAAGTACTAAAATTAAGGCAAAAAAATGATAAAGCTGTAAAAAATAAGAAAGAAAAAATCAAAAAAATGGTAAATATTTGTCGAAAGGAGTTAAAATATCACTAGTGGTCGTACGAATAGTTAATATTTATTTAATATTGTGACGTTTCGGCCATCCTGTGAATAAAATGCAAACACTAAAATACAACATTTTTAACACTTAGTAACAACTACTATAGGGAGTCTAACTTTTGGTGTCACTACCCTAAGGTGCATTTATAGCGCGCTTCTTCAATTTTCTTGTCAAGATCAAAATATTTACGATATTTACACGGAGAGACTGTCGAACTGCAAAAGAGCATGCATCACCGCGCGGTAAAAAACCGTGCTAAAATACACCACATATCGACGTGCGTAAATTGTTTTTTTTTAAGTCGGAAACGTTCATAGTCAATGCATCTTATGACTGCTGTTTTTTTGTTCATTATGCACGGGGATTTGACGTGCAAATATCAACTTTCGTTCGCCTCGTCGTACGCACTAACGACGACACTAAAAATACTTTATAACATATCTTGAATAGATCACTTGGGTCATAATCAATAGGTACAATATTGTCGATTAGTTCTTCAGACAAATTGTAAAATTTTTCTTCATTAATTGATTTAACTACAAATTTTATATTTTCATTAAAAATATATTTATAAAATATAAAAATGAAATTATATGTAAATTACATTGATTTTAATATAATATTTATAAATAGGATTTGAATGATTAAATTGTAGTCTCAAAATTGTAATAAATAAATAAACAAACATATATTTACCTTTAAAAAAATACGTCAGATCAGGAAAATTCTACTCATTCAATAAATTCTTTACGAAATCGTCCAATTTACTGCAGCGATTGCACGAAAACTGATCTGGCGTATTATAGCGTCAAACAAAACCACTATAATAGTCGGTGATCGGAGATTGTGTATTTTTGCACGTCAAAACGCCGTGCATAATGAACAAAAAAACAGCGGTCATCAGATGCATAGACTATGAACGTGCGCGACTTAAAAAAACAAGTTGCGCACGTCGATATGTGGTGCATTTCAGCACCGTCTTTTGACGCGCGGTGATGCACACTCTTTTGCAGTTTAACAGTTTCTCCGTGTACATTTGAAATGCATTAAAGAAAGAAATCATAGAAAATAATAGAATAAAAACAGAAAAATATGTTTCTCTTCAGACGGTACCAATAAAATCATGCAGTCTATCCTACAAAACATTAGCTTTCCGCATTTTGTACGCATCATTGGCACCTATAATTCAAGCGTAAAAAAAATCAGTCGAAACACCTTCAAAAAGTGTATCACTACCGTAATCGCACGTACATTCACGGCGCACTCAACGACTATGTAAGTTATACGCCAGTGGCGCGTGGCCTGGGCACTAATGGCCCCAAATGGAAAGAAAGGCGTTAAATACAGACAAAAATAGTCGTACCGCGCCAGAGACCTCATAATCTCAAAAGCCACAATAATCGAAAAAAAAGCCAGGCGAAGACCGAGAAAGAGTGAGACTAAAATGACGGGTGCGTGGTGCTATCCGTGTACACGCACGAGAGAACGACTCCGCGCGCGGACCATTGTATTGTTTCAGGGGGGCCGGAAACGGAGCACCGGGCCCACCTCTCAAAAAGGCGAACACGCCGTTTCCGCGAAACGCAGAGGGCAGAGAAGAGAGTGCTGCGTGTAATGGTTGACCGTGCTTCCACGATACGTTGTTACTTTTCTGCGAATTTGGAGAAAGGATTATAATGTGAGCGAGGGGGAGAAGGAGATTAGGAGAACGTGGCAAATTCGTGAATTCAAGAAGGATCAACTAGGCGTTTCGCATAGCTGTGCTATTTGCACTTCTGTTGGCGAAAAGTAGGATTATATATAATGGAGGGAGTCAATTATACTACGTGCACTGTATAGTGCATCCTTTACTATGCCACTCGATTTGTTTTTTCAAGATGATGTCGGACCCAGTTATAGATTCCTACATCGTATTTTTCATTACTTTAATTACATTTTTTGTTATCATGATTCATCTCAGTAAACAGAGGTTTTTAATACCTTAAAGGAAAGACGGAACACTGAGCTATAATTAGGAAAATTTTAATTTTAATAAGAATAGTGAGAAAAACAAAAATGTCGGTTAGTATGCAAGTACTGGTACCGACATCCCCTTAATAAATATTTTCACATAATTAATTCGTTAAATATTGGCTACAAAAAGGCGTGACAATCAAGTGAATTCGATCTTAAAATATGGATTTTCGTAATTCAGAGAATTACAATCTAAACGAAACAACTGCTCTTACTAAATTTCAAAGTTATACTTATTATTAGGTATAATATTATGCCAACTTTTTATGTTTATTTTTAATATTTAATACAGTTTTTACTCCTTAAAAATTTATAAAACTATATAATGTAAGTTTATATAATATATCATAAAAGTAATGTATATACTTTACTACATCCTCGAGTTAATCAGTTGTGTTAATCATAATCAGTTGTGAAATTAGAATAAAATGTAAAATTCATATTTATGACAAATATTGAAAAATAAATTCTTCTCACAAGAGAGATCAGTAACAATTTATGTAATTTGCTTTGATTATTTGGAATAATTATGATTTTTAATTTTTTAAGTGTAATGATTAAAAATAGTAGGAAATATAGAAAAAATCATATTCCTGATGTCGTTTTTTTATTATTAAAATTTATCGGCTATTTATTTAGCCCGTAGTTGCTAAAACTCGTTTTTTTAGATCGATGTAGCCGCCTTTAAATTACCTTCAAAAATATTTTTCGATGTTTATTTTATTATTTTATACTTTTTCAGGGGGTTACTTTAAGAAAAATTAAAGGAATACGTGCTTATTTCGTTTTCGAAAAATGTTTTTTGAGATTATTTAAAGGTGGCTACATCGATTTGAAAAAAAACAGGTTTAGCAACTTCGAGTCTATATAAATAGCTGCTAAAATCTTATAATAAGAAAATGACAACAGGAATATGATCATTTCTATATTTCCTACTATTTGACCACCTTATTGTAGATATGAGATATATATATGTACATGTATCCTTACAAATTGAACGTGGCAATTTTGTAGTTATTTAGTATTATATTAAATTTTATTAAATTTGGTTATAATGTGGCATACTTTACCGAAGAAAATGCTCATGCAATATAATTTATACGCGGTATAAACATTGTTATAATTAAAATATTAAATAAATTAAGTGTTAGTATACATTTTTCATCCATTAATTCGATGGCCCTTACGAAGACTAGCAAGTTTGCGGTGTTTGTCACAAACAGTAGCACACTTGGAAATCTCCCACGAATACTAGCACATTTCGCCATTCCCCCACGAAGACTTGCACATTTCTAGATTTTCCCACGAAAACTAGCACTTTTCTAGATTTTCCTACGAAGACTATCACATTTGAAAATTTGCCTCAAAGACTAGCACCATTCGCCTTTGAAATGTGTTAGTCTTCGTAAGGGCCGTCTAATTAATAATAAACTCAAATAATAGTTTTCAATTTTTCTATTTAAACCAAACGTAAATCTTTTTCGCCATTGAATTCTACAACAAGAAAGAAGAGTCTTAATTCTTACTGAATTATTGATTAATATAATATTATAATTTTGAAAACTTATGCATCAGAAGAATTTGAAAAAATCGAATAGACCTAATAACCCCTACATTACCGGCATCACATTTATATATCTTTTCTCTGCAATAAATAAATATTTCTAAAAAGCGCCCTATTACGTCCTTCGTATTCTTACCAAGAATCTTCAGTTAAATTTTCAAAAGCCTTCATTATTAACTCTCGGAGAAAAATGCGTTTGAAAATATATAACTACAGTTAAATTTTCAAACGCATTTTTCCCCGAGTGTTAATAATAAAAGCTTTTGAAAATTTAACTAAAGGTTCCTGGTAAGAATACGAAGGGCATAGTATGACGTTTTTTTAGAAATATTTATTTATTGCAGAGAAAAAGTATATAAATGTGATGCCGGTAAGGTATGGATTTTTAGTTTACTTTCACATCTCCTTAATAATAGGATAGAGGACCATACTTGAAGATTATTATAGTAGTCGGTCAGCTAAGAGAAAATATATATTTTTGAAGCTATTATAAATAAAATAAAAATTCGCCAACACTTTTTTTGCATATAATGGGTTCTAATATACTTCATAGAAGAATTTATATATATTCAAATTCGATAAAATATAAGCGATATATACTAGCGAAGTGTTTATTATCTTTCTAATGAAAAAATTTAAAGTGGTTGACTACCGGACTACTGGGATCACTATGCTATTACTCCCGTGTATAACGAGTTATCCCCGATCTGAAAAGCCTTAAAGTAGTACAAATTTTTGAATGTTCTATTTCAGTTACAACAAAAATTCTAATTACTACCTACATGAATTCCATCTCAAAGCAAGAAAATTTTCAAGATCAATGTACACAAAATCTTTGGGCGATAAATTTATTTCTTTCTATTTCCCCTTGAAATTACTCACACTCGCAACAAACGAACATCTATGTAGAATGACACCTAAGTCTACACCCAACAGCGACCATCCATTCAAAGTCTCTCCAACCGTGATACACATACGATCGCTTCCGATATGGACTGCGATGCAGAGCTGCCCATACCGTATGTGGCAGCTCATATCGTAGCCGAGGTAGCCACTCGCCACCGCGCGTCCCACTTATTATATCTGAACGCATATATATAACATATACGCGCGCGCGGCCGCGGCGAGACGTGATGGCCCGCCAACACGTAAACGATAATGGTCCAATTACGGGCGCGCGCGCCACCGTCCGCTATTTCGGACTTTTGCTACACTGTGGTGGTATACTCTGGTTATACCATCAGCGCCAAAAGTTGGTTTCTTTAGTTGTAAACTGTGTAATAATTATATGTATCACAGTGGAAATAACTTTCTTTTGGTAAACTTTGTTGGACGTTGTCAAATTTTTTCCAACTTTGCTAAACATTGCCAAAGATTGCTAAAACTTTACTTGACTATAGAGAATAGGATCTCCGCTGTAAAGTAACATGGGCATTACTGCCTTTATCAAGTTTACGGGTTGCAGGCCCGATATCCTCTATCAAAAAATCCGAACAAAACAATGTCTTTAAAATACCACCGAAAAATTCGAACTGACGGGGATTCGAACCCACGTTCCTTGAGCGGCCGCCGTCTTAAAAAGTACGTAAATAAAAAAACCATTTTGTCAAAAAGTTTTTGTCAAACTTTATCTATAACAAAACTTTCCCTATCTTTGCGGATAATCCCACTCACAAATTGTAGTTACAAAGCTTTGGTAATTTTTGGCAGTAAATAAATATTTGGTCAAGCTTACATTTTAGTAGGTAATTATGTAGAGTGCCTTTTCCATTCCCTGGTACTCCTGGTCCAAAAAATGAATATTTTGTTAGTGTTTTAAACAATAGGGAAGAATACCGATCGTTAGTTAACAGTATATTTTTGTAGATCGTGGTATTGTTTCTTTGTGAACTTTTAGAATTTTCACGATATCTTCAAAATTAAAGAAGTACAGTTAAATCTTTAAAAATCTTGTAACGACACTCCGGCCGGCACCTTTTGATGTTTTAACGGTGTGACGTCACTCAAGGGACCTTTAATAAGCTATAACTTTCGCAAATTAAGTTTTCTTTTTTAATTTCAATAAGCAATACACGACGGCTTAGATTCTCTATCATTTGCACATGTGTCGATCAAAAAAATAATTCTATTATTTTTCACTATTGCATTTTAAACAATGTCTACCACTTTTAACAAAAAGTAACCTTCGCATTTGCGTTCTACGACTCAAAATACATAAGGAACCATGCTTATGACGAGTGGACCCCTCGTTGCAAACGGGAAGTTACCCAATTCTTGGACTTTTAAGATCTTTAAAATCAGTGTACCCAAGCCTTTGAAATATGCATTTAAATAGAGATATGCAGAAATATTAATTACTACTATATTTACATATACAGAAAACTCGCAAAACACACTTGCTCTTATAAAATAAAGACAAAATTTTTAATTTAAATTATATTTTAAGCAAATACAAATCATGTCTATTATTCGCACTTATACTCACAAATAGTTTATGATTTTTAGTTCTGAGACATACGTATTATTTTTAGCGATTTTTCGATTTTTGAGTTTTAGTTTTTCGAGTTTTTTTACACCTTAGAAATAATATTATCGATTGAGTGATAATGCATTTGAAATAGCATAAAATTACCTATCTTTTCCTACCCGAAATTTTGAATAAGCTATTCCCCTTGTTTTGTTATACATGGAATTTTTAAAAAGATTTAGACGATTAGGTATGTATATGGAAGAGAATATTATGTAAAATTTTTAGGCTTCGTCTTTTTCTTTTGAAGGGAAAATAATCTTTTTGTAAAAACGATAGCCTTTAAGTCAACCACGATAACTGGAGTGGCAGCGTTTGATCTGCAACTTTACAAAACAGTAGCTTTTTACTATCTCTTAAACGAGTTATTTGCCCAGATCACACCGATCTTTATATTTCGAGATATTCGAGGTTATGTATTTTAAAAAAAAAAATTTATCTATTATATCTCGAGAATGGCACGGTCATTCCTTATTAAATTGCAGGGCTCAATTTTCGTTTTTTAATGAAGATTCGAAATTAAAAAGAAATTTAAAGATTCATCGACTCGTTTTTTTATAACGAGTTTTCTATTTTACGATTTTTTAAAATCGATAAGTTAAATTATTTTTGTATATTCTGCAGCCTTTTGACATAGCAATTAATGCCTGTTATTTTTTCCATATCTTTATATTCTCCTACCTAATCGCAACCCGCATTCGCCCCGCAGGGATATGTCTGTGAAGTGGGGAAAACTTGTATCAGGACGATCATTTTACACGTCTCGTTCACTTTCTTGACTATAAAACATCACCTAAGTGATCGGACAAAGTTGCATTAGTCACGGGGTTCCCCGGCGGTCACCCATCCAAGTACTAGCCGTGTCTAACGCTGCTTACCTTTGCCTAGCACACGCACACACACATATATTATTCAAAAGAAATTTAAAAATATATATTGCTAATTCTCAATAACCTTTTTTAAATTTTGGTCTTAAAGTAGTTCTTAGGCATAATGAAACTGATATCTGCAAAAAAACGCAATCTGCAGGTCATTTTTTAGTTAATTTTAGTCGAGACGCACCGTGTTAGTGTAAATGCATTAAAAAGAGCATAAAATTACCTATCTTTTACCACCATAATTATAGGATAGGCTCTTTCCCTTATTTTGTTACACACAAAAAAGTCATATATAGTTTAAACAGTTATATCTCGGATATCTATGATGGAAAATCGTTCAAAAAGTTTTAGATGATTAGGAATTCAGTAATTCTACGTACTAACTTCTGATTACGTATAATTTAAATATTTAAATAATTTTGATAAATTATGTACAGAGAAGAAATTGCTGTGATAAGAATTATTATCTTTCGTTGTATAATTTTAGTAAAAAAATATATTTGGACAAACCATCAATGATAAAGAAAGCAGACCTTTTTGAGCTATTAATTAGAAATAGATATAGATATTTAAAATTAATTTATTAGAACAAAGAATTTCATATTTGGAACAATTAATTTAGTTTGAGGTAGTTAAGTGTCAATGAATTGACAGCGGATTTTTTTATTTCATAGAGAAATATGTATCTTACTCTATGAAATAAAAAAAATAATTAGTTATTAAAATAATATTATTTCACATTATGAATCATTGCATTATTTCAAGACAAGAAACCAACTTTTAGCGCGGACTGTACAGCCAATAGTGCAACCTTAACGGTGCGGTAGCGCGCATCTTTACGACGCTCTTGCGCCGACGCCTCGTGGCAGGAGACGCGTTTTGCCAGCCTGGATTATATTGCGAGGTGCGCGATTTTATTTTTTGAGCTGAAAGGAGTGTGGCACGGAGACACAGTTTATTACGCGCGCGCTGGCTCAAAGTTATTCGATGGGTTTTGTTGCGCTTCTTTTGATGTGGGCAGCTGCTGGAGAGTTTATGCTGATGGAGATTAGCGGTGATGTCTGTATCTAACGTCAGAATAAATCAGCGACTATAGTTTTTGTTAAAGTTTGTTTTTTTATTGTTTGCGGCTTGTTTAGTTTGATTTATCAGTGAGCAGTCGTATAATTATTAATAGGAAAAAATATTTTATATAGCTAAAGAATCTATATTAAAATTTAATAAATGACAAGTTAAGTATTTAAATGGTATTTATTTTATGAAATATTTACATAACTGTAGTTGTTTTGACACGATTTGAAGGCACAACAATGGTATATTAAGATTTTAACTTTACAAATACAAATTAATTAAAAAAATGAAAAAAGCCATTGGTTAATATAGCTTCGTTTTTTAATTTAAAGAGTGTTGTTGATTCTTAGAGCCTTAGAATTTTTGTACATAATGAACACTTGCAATATTTTGTTCATAATTAATTTGTTATTTAACTACTTTATTTTCTTTTAATTATTTTTTTTAATCAGTCCTTCCTTGAGAAGAAGTCAATAAAACAAAATTGTTATGGTATCCTTGAAATCAAAGGAAGCGTAAAACTTAATATACCGTAGGTGTCTTAACTACTGGTTCTTTGATAGCTACTGTAACGTAATAATGAAGGTGATTCAATGATTACTTAATTATTATATATATATATATATATATATATATATATATATATATATATATATATATATATATATATATATATATATATATATATATATATATATATATATATATATGATGGTGATAAATAATTAAGTAATCATTGAATCACCTTATATATATTTTAATTTTCAGGATAATTGTTTACTTGATTCTCTTTATTGTAATAAGATTGAGTTATTTAACAGTTTTCTTCTAAAATTTCCGTTATTCACTTTATCAATTTTAAAACCTGGTAACAAGTATTTTTAAAGTACCAAATAGTAAAAGCACAGTTTCAACTTCGATTCGCATTAGCTCAAACAATACTTTCGGCCGTTCACTCAATTAAGCTTTTGCACAGTTTTCCGTCGCGCAAATCATTTTATAAAATGCAGAATTTACTAGACGTTCTTCAGGGCGTCGGTTATGACTTCATTGATGCAATCTTCTTTTACGACTACCTTGATGTAATCTTACTTTATGACTACCTTGATGTAATCTCATTTGGGTTGTGGTAGTAAGTGCGAGCCCTCAACCGGGCGTGTAATTGGAAGACGTTAATTATGCTTTTATATTTAGTTGCACATGTAATTATTTCTGTCCTTTTTATGCATTCAACTTAATTTTGTTTTTTTTTGTTTTTTTTTTAATAAATTGAAAATTGAGGTAAGTTTATTCCAGTTACTTAACATTAAGACTAAAATTTTTCTATTTTTCTTCGTGAGGAACTAAGTTCGAAAATTAGGTATACTCGTAAATGGACCAAGTTGTAGATATATATGCCTGTTCCAGCAAGACGTAAGTTTGATGCATTTCTTATGTATCCACTTATAAATACGTAATTCTCGCTAGAATTTCTGCGGCATGTCGCTAATATTGATTGTTCTTTTCTTCATCGCAGATGAAAATACTCATACTTTGAGTATGAGAATAAAATTAAGTTTTTAAAATGGACACATGTATAGGTATATCACCATTTAGAGTCCGGAAAACAATGGATTAAATATTAATGTCTTACTAAACCCGCCCTGTATCTACTCACATGTATTAAGTACGGAGCAAAATTTTTTCATTTAGCTTTGATTAGTCAATTTTGCTTTATTCGTTACTATATACTTAATATTATCTGGTCAGTCTGATAAATAATTTACGAAATTTAATGAAACAAATATAACATAAATTGTCTACTGTTATTGACTTGTTAATTTTCACATCTGTAGCAGTATTTATTACAAACGATTTACTTAAAGTTTTACCGCATCGTTAGATACAATCTTCTAATCAATCGATCGATCTCAGGACCTCACAAATAGCAATTTAAACAAATACAATAGCCGGCAACAAAAAGAAACACCAGGAAAGCCTACTTTGCAAAGTTTCCCACAACAATGCATCTCGTTATCGGCACGTACAATATACACCGCTGCCCGATCTCCCCTCCCCCAGCCTCATCCTATTAATTAAAACCTATAGTATCTCACGAATACAATAATAGGCTCGCACACAGTCACAGACAATATCTAAGATACATATAGTTAGATACGTGTTAAAGTACGAAAAGTATATTTTCTGAACATGAAGAATCTTTGCATCGAAGAAGACTTTCAAAATGATTTACCTCAAAAAGATATAAAAAGATACAAGATACATGGGCATTTTTGCCAAAAATGTTAATCCCATACTTTTATTGATTTAGTTACTCTTATAATGCCATTCGTAAATAAAAGAAATAAAGTATCTAAATACTTTCTTTATAAATACAGTGTGTAGATATAAATATATTAATTTGTATACAGGTACAATATCTTTTTTTTAATACCTATGTAATTTATACAATTTGGTGCCTATAACGTTTGTCTAAAAGTGTTTATCAATTTATACAATCATTCAACTCCTTAAATCCTAAATTAAATCTCGTCTTGATATACCACTTTTTTAGCGTATTTTGATTTTTTCATGGTCACTAATAAGAAATTTGAGTAGTAAAAAAATACTTATTAATATATTCATGTATACCTATACATTTATACACATGTACCTACACTAATACATATATTTCTAATACTCAATTTCATAATATTAACAAAGTTCCAACAAGTCAATGTTAAGAAAAACCTCTTTGGCCGATAAATAATTATTTTTACATTTTTCGAGTATGTTTATTATTTTAATGGATTCTTTTGTTATCTAAAAGACTTGAAAAATATACTTATATATATAAAAGAATTTCTGAAAACCCGTAGGATCGATAGGGATTCCTATAGAATCTGCAAGAGATTTGGAGTTTTCCCAAACCATTTTTTTCCGTGTGTATCTTTTGTATAAGGACAAATTTATCACATTACTGGACATACAACAGCCGTCCAGCACGAGCACGCGATCCCGAATACGAGTCTTGACACAGCAGCACCGAAAAATTGGGCTGGCACCCTTTCAAAAACTCTCCTCCTTTTTTTATCGCGCTGTTATACACGCACAGTTATGTCCCTGTTGCGAGCATCGCTCTTTCGTCGAGAAGAGTCGCGCATCGAGCGCTTAACGCGATGGCGGTACCGTAATTGTAATTGCGCTCTGCTCCGCGCGCCTTGCCTTGTTTTTTCTAATTACTCCGTATTATATAGCGAGCGCATGCGGTGCTCTTAGCTCGCCTCTCTTTCTCTCTCATTGTTCCGAGTGCGCGAATTTAAAATTTTCGACGGTGCTGGAGCTGCGAGGTAAGCCGAGATCGGCAGGCTTTTGCCTCGTTACGCGAGGCTGCTGATGCTGCGCGCGCGCCAAGTTGCCTGGATTTCGGCGGATTTGAATTTCGAAGATGGGTCGAGGTCTTCCGGCCGGATCGGGATTCTTGATGCCTGGCTTCCGGTTGCACGAAGAGCGAGGCTATTGTTCGAGGTGTGATTTATGGAAGGAGGAAGTTTTGAATATGGGGAATTCTCAGGTTTTGCGCCAGTCATCGAAGAAAGTTGAAATTCAAATTCTTTTTTTGATGGATCTAGGATGTGTTTGATTGTATACTTTAATAGCTTATAGTTGCGATTTTTAAAATAAAATCTTATCTAGTTTTTGGTTTTCTAAATGATTTGAATTTTTATTTACGAATAAATTTCTGTGTTGACGTCAAATTTTAAAATAAGTTTATTTTTATTTTTATTTCAATTACTATACTGAAGAATTTAAAATTTTAATCTTAAGTTCTGTATTCATTATTAAGCGTATTTGAATAGTGCCATATAAGGTGGGTTCAGGTAATGTGACCATGCGGGTAATGTGGTCAGTTACACAAGATCTCGCTGTATACGATATTCTGGGGCGCCGTAATTCCTACAGTATATGTATTGCGACAATAGATGTTGAGAACCGCGGTGACCCCTGATGCTAGCGCCCTCTAATTATAAGATACGGTCATGTTTACGCGCGGAAGCATCAAAACTTTGATTTCTTAGCAGTGCATGTATGTAAAGGAACCACTTTTTTGACTGTGATATGAGCGAAAAAAAAATCATACGGTACATAAAATTGTAGCTTTGTTTACGTACTTTAAGATGTATGTGCCAGTTTTTGCCGTAGAGTTTATTTTTCATGCAAAAATTGCAACTTTCATACAAATGCATTGCAAGGCAAAAGGTAATCGACGCCGACA
The DNA here is from genome assembly GCA_949152435.1 of Gastracanthus pulcherrimus. NCBI lineage: Eukaryota > Metazoa > Arthropoda > Insecta > Hymenoptera > Pteromalidae > Gastracanthus > Gastracanthus pulcherrimus. Next base: position 103,991,687 of record OX424572.1, read on the forward strand.
AAAACGGCGGTTGCTTCTTCAAAATTCCTAGGCCTACTAATCACAAAATATCAACACCAAGGCGTACGCTGTGTCATCATGTAGTTAAATAACACATAAAGGAAGTCTGCTAGGCTAGTCTCGACTTTCTGAAGCACTTACTATATACTACTTTACCATGTGAGCTCATAGGTGGCCACTTTACTAATACCGTTGGTAAAGTGGCTAATTTTTAACTTCTTAGAACTTTTTTAATTAAAATTCAGAGTAAATTTTTTTTGCGTAAAAACATATGAGGTATTAGAGTTAAAGATTCAAATAACATGTCTCAATAGATTCCGAAGCCCCAAAACTCGATATATTATATCTATTGGGATTCGAAAGTTCCTTAAGGTGGCCACATTATCTGCACCCCCCTTATATCAATGACATTACTAATTATCTAAAATTTTTGGAATGAAAACCTAAAAAGAATTGATTCTAAAAGTGAGAAAACAAAGTCACTGGATAAAAATTTTCACTTTAAATAATTTAGAGAGTAGTATAATAAAGTCAGATGACTACGCATATAACTATCTTTTTTTTATTACAAATTCGTTTATAGTTGTTGTTATATACTGTAAGTAAGTTGTATAGAGTACCATTCAAATAGATTAATAAGCAAATAAACATTAATAAGGTATTTAATAAAACGTTTTAGTTACAGATCATAAATCATAAATACAAATAATTAATTATACTACCTATATTAAATTGAATCACCTATAATGAATATAAACGATTTTTTGTATATGAACTTTAATAATATACCATTTGCGTACTCATAAAAAATTAGAGACAGGTGAAAAAAGGCTTTGATGTGAGATATTTTGCGGTTGTCAGTGGTAGATGTATAGGAAGAACGTTACTGGTTTTGATGTGGTCTAACGAGTCGCAGATAGATCGATCGATGCACTAACCTCATTTAGTATGAAAAAATCATTTACCGTTCGCATATCATGGATCATTGGAAAGTGCACGTATTATAACAATAATAGGCAAATGTCAATCATTCTGTGTTTGTATATACCGAGCAATGAAAATATACCCTTGGTAGTAGCGTGTTGCAATTGATTATTGTGAGAACATTTTCTTGCCATATAAGCATATTATCTATGAAATCGTAAAGATGTGTAATTAATTAAGCGTGTATATTTAGGTAGATATTGTATTAAAATTGCTTGCTTGTTTATATAATTTTATGATTCAATTTTTATTTAACGAACTCAAGAGCATTAATAATAATAATATAAATGATTATTATTATGTATTTAAAGTATGCCCTAATGAGTACTTCGTTTTTGAATAATTAAATATCTCTATCAAAAGATTTTAAAATAATACTTTTTTGCAACAAACGGTTTACGAGAAAACAAATACGTATACAGGATTTATTTTTGTATTTTGCAACATAAACCAATTAATTATATGTTTAACGATTATTTTAATTCCTATTAATGGCCCATGGAATCAATCCTTACTTGCATCATAAATAGATTGAGTAATAAAGTAATATTCTTTACAATAAATGACAATCGATACCTATATATATATATATATATATATATATATATATAATTATAATTGATAATTATAGGTATCGATTAATAAACAAATTATAAATTATCAGGTGAATCTTGAGAAAAATAAAAATTTGTGTCTGTTCAATAACTTTTTATAATCTACACTTTAATGGTCAAACTAGGCATATTCAATGTAAATCGTCTTTCTTTTATTTAGGTAACATAACAATATAAAAGCATAAAAAACTTCATACCTCGAGCGACCCATTCCAAAGCAAAAAAGATACCCAACATTACCAAATTCCCACGTTTACATAAACTTTACGCTTTTTCAGAAAATCATCTAATAATTTAAAAAGTTGGCAATACACTTAACATAAATTTCCATTTTTCATCTCTCATCCGGGTTTCGTACGAAATCGCCTCCTTTCCGCAACCTCGTCATCACACCCGTCACCCCGAACTACTTATTCCATACATTCTAGAGCAGTGCCACACTCGTCACATACTCACGTTGCCCCACAGCAATACAAAACCCCAGAATAAGTGTACAGTCACTTCGACGACAGCGGCTGTCCTCGACCAACCTCTCGAACACGAAAACCCATTAGGATCCATTTCCATTTCCATTTCCAGGTGACATCTCGGCTTTCGCCATCCCAGACGACCCACGACTTCGCGAGCCATGCCCGTACAATAACCCCCCCCCCCCTACCCTTCCCCGTTTTTCGTTCCATTCTCACCCTCAATACTCCCGCTCGTTTCTCTGTAAAAAAAGAGAGACACCTCTTTACGAGAAACAATCGAAACAGTAGCCGCAGGTGCCGATTATATCGTCGCTTACTCCGCGCGCGTACAAAGCACCGCGCACGGGTACAAACACGGCTTTGCACTTTGGGCATCGCCCGCGTGGGAAGAAGGCATTAGGAGCGAACCGCGAGTGGGTTTGTAGAGGAGACCGGGGACCGAGGCGAGATGGGTGCAGTTTACTTTAATGTTATGTGTCTTAATATTTATTAACAATAACGGGATACCTGAGATTTATTTTTAAGTGAAAACCTAAAACGTAATAAAATCTATTATGTATTTTGAGTCCCGTTTGCCACATGAAATTGCAGATAAGAAAAAATAACCATTTTATACGAAAAATGTTAACATATTTTACGTTTATCATCAATCGTTTGCTAATACAATTATAATTACATTAATTCTACACTTTAGTATAAGAACCTACGAGTGTAATATTGTCATTTAAATGTTTATAAATATCCATTTATGCCAAAATATGATAATATGCCATGCGTGTCAAAATTCTGGAACGGTGTATTATTTTATGTAAATTGCACTTTTGGAAAAATACTGTATAGAATGTATAGGATTTCGAGCAGGAAGTTCACTGATGACTTTCATTTTAACCCTTGACTCCGTCTTCCAGTTTACTTTAAGATCAAATCTGATTTTTCAAATGCAAACACTCAGTTTGAACATCAGCAATAAAAAAAGGAAAATTTACAGTAGAATATGCGGTCATGATCCTCAGTCAAGTTGATCAAAGATGTATGACTACCTGTACTAATGTGAAATATCTACTTTTTCCAATTGCTGCTGTCGGGTAGAATTCTTACTAGTCAAGTATGACTTGACCTTAATTTGAACTTTAGTCGAAATTTAACCCAGGGTCTTACTGGTTAATTATGACATCACCTTCATTTTACCTTGGGATCGATTTGACCAGAAACGTGATCACATATTATAACGCACAATCTTCTCCTCTTTCGACTGTCGAGGTAAATAATGGGTATTCCATTTCAAAAATCATATTTGACCTTGAAATTACCTTAAAGTCGAGGTGAAGGGTCAAAACGAAGTGCACCGTTTAACTTCCTACTAGAAATTTTATGAAATCCATTTTTCCAAAAGTGCAATTTATATGCAATACGAAATAATACACCATTCCGAAATATTTGACACACATTGTAGAATTGAAAGATAAGCAACTTGTAAAAAAGAACTCAGATATTTTCATATTTACTTAAACTTTTTTGTTTCTTCAATGAATCGCCTACAGTTGTAGTCTACTCGCCATAGTTATTGTATAGCTTATTTATAAAAAAATAATAGTACCCCACTCCAACCAATGTGCCCATCGCGCCCCACTGTAATAGAGGTCTTAACGAAAAATAGGAGCTTCGCGTATCACAGGGGATCCCTTCTTTCGCGTGCTGCCTAACCCCTCCACCGTAATATTAAACGACCGCGCGGGCTCTCGGCTTTCCCGCGCGCGCGCGCGCTCGAGAGAGGTAGGTAAGTCTTGGAGAGTTGAGCAGCAGGAGCAGAAGCAGCGGACCTATACGTCGGGGGCGTGTACACGGGGCCGGCGCCGCGCGCAGCCTCAGTTCCGATCTAAGCTCCAACCTCGATAGGACACACTCTGTGCAGAGCCGGGGTCCCGACAAGGCTTCTTCGAGGTACTTGGTTTTTACAGTGCAAGAACACGTCGATCGAACACGAAGAAGAGGATTTCAGTTGGATTTGGAAGGTTTTTAAGGAAGTGGGGCCTAAATTTGGATTTTTGGAAGAAAAGGGAGGCTTTTAATTTTTTTAAATGTAAGATTTTCATACGCAAAATTCGACTGGGAGACTTATAATTTTTTGAAATGTAAGATTTTCATACGCAAGATTCGACTGATTTTGTTGTACATACAGAGTTTACGACAATTTTAATCGTTACAAGATAAGGAATTTTTTAATGCTTGTAAGAGAAGAATTAAAGTTTTTTTAGTACAATTATTTTTCATTATTGTACGATTATGGAAAATGGAGGAAATTTATTAGAATTTAAAATTGAGTAAAAAATAGGAATTTAGTAAAGATGTGGAGATAAAGAGAAAAATCGACAATGGTGTACGAAGAGCAACAAAAAGTCAAAGAACTGGAGTAGATTAAAGAGAAGACGACTTGGTACACACTGGAGAAGACTAGAAGAAGAAAACACAAGTTACATTTAAACGATTTTGGAAGTTAGTAGATTGGAGCGTCGTTCATACTAGTAACTTTACGAACGATTTCTGAAGAAAAGATCTTTGATGCTTTGGAAGTATACTTGAGAAGAGCAGAAAAAGAAGATTTTAAGAATTTTGAAAGTTGCAAAATTCAAGTTTCATAATAGCAATTATCCAAGTTCAAGTTTTGTGTATTAAAAAAAATTTGTAGTTCACGACAAATTTGATTTTTTTTAAATTTTCACCTACAATATAAGGAAATTTTGTGTGCGTCTCAATGAAAATTGAAGTTTATTACAATACACAATTGTTATCCATCATTATATCATCATACAAATGTGAAAGATATTAATAAAATTTGTAATGAAGTAAAGAAGAGACAAGATTATCGAAGTAATGACGGTGTTGTCGAGATAAAGGGTGAAAGTCGGTTATCGTACGAAGATCAACAAGCAGAAATTAGAGGAGCAGATTAAAGGGGGACGGAGATGACGGCGTGTGGTAATGCTAACGCTGTAATTTGCTGAAGAAGATCGAGTCGAGCAAGTCTCTTCAGGGATTTAAATTGAAGAGGGACGTACCACCGTTCGAAAAATCATTATGCGACGCAACAAGAAGACGATCGCGTAAAGTTTCATAAGATCGACCGAAGCAGGATAGAAGCAAATCACTCGCAGCTCACCTTATTTCATTCCGACAATCTCAATACCATCTACCAAAAGGAACTATCAATTAAACGCCATACAAACACGCCGATCAATCAAGGCGCAAGAAGCCGATAAAGATCGGCCAACGTACGGTCAAAACAAATCCCATCGCGAATTGGCCCGAAAGCTCTGACGAACACCATCGAGGATCAATTATCCCACCTTCACCAACAAATCAAAAACCCTGACCATTTCCACGCAAAGAGTGAAAAACCACTGTTCAAAAAACGAAAAAACGCCTCCTAATCACGGAACAAAAGGCCCGGTCTCTTCCGGCCGAGCAAAAAAGAAGCAAACGGCATCCTGTGGGAATCGAAACGGATCCTCCAAGGTGTATTATACACGTGTGCGCGACAGAGCGCGAGGGAGCGTGCGAGCAGGAATGAGGATAAACCGTTGGGCGAGAACGAGATCGGATCGGCAGCTCGGATCTCCGGCTGCAGCCGCAGCCGCGGAGAAATAGGCCCCCCCCCCCCCCCCGCACGTGGTGGCGGTGGGTATCGGTGCGCGCCTTTACCGGCACCGCCGACGTGACGAAGTGGAGGAGGCGTGTGCCGCTGACAAGGTGAGTTGTGAGTCTCTGCATGTGTGTAGGTATCTGTGTAAAAAGGGATTGAGGCAATTTTATGTGGCGTTTTTAGTTTTATGCGGGGTAGGATCGGTGAAGGATAGAGGCTGCTTGGGTACTTTGAATTGTAGAGGTATTCGGTTATTGTATGCAATTGGGATGAATGCTTTGTGGGCTTTGTGTGAAAATAGGTGGGATTTGAAAGTGATAGGATAAGATTTATTTGTACGCCTGGTTTTGATTTCTTTTGCGAGAAAAGACGGGGTACGTTTTAGTAGCATACATAATGTAATGTATTCTTTTGATAAAAAGTATAGTAATCTGATGGTCCGCATAAAACATTGAATTTTGCATGATCTCCGAAGAAAGATTATTTTTTTTCAATTTTTAGTTAATATACCTATAGTCTCGCCCCAGTTGAGTTTCTTTTATTTTATAACAAAGAATTTATAGCTTAATTGAGGGGGTAATAGTATATGTAGCGAGTGTTTTTTTACGAACTGTGTAAGAAAAACGAATTAAAGTTATCAGTCCTGTTTCTACGTGAAAAAATGATGCTAATAACTTATATTGATTGCTCTTTTAAATGTCGCAACAATTAAGTAAAATAAGTCTATTTTTCAATCTCCTTAATAAACTTTTTTAGTCTGTATTACTTTCTTTAATATGTAGGTTAAAAAAGCGTGATTATTTAATTTTGTAGTTAAAGTAGGGTAAGAAATATTTAATTAAGATGGTGACAAACATTAAAACCATTCAAAATAGTATTATTTTAAAATAATAAGTACTGAACATATAGTCCAAATGATTTAGTTAAAAGATGTACATGTCATGCCATTAATCTCAAATTCATTCCAATCACATACTTTCTCCTAATAACTCAATAATTTTCAGCTCTTCAACCTCAAAAAATTCTCACGACTTTAAGAAAACTCATAAAGAGCCTTAAGAGCCTTATATACCTTGTAACTCATATTGCGCAAAATGCTATGCACTTTGCTCATACGCAGGAGTGCAACCGCGATTACTTCCGCATAAAAGTACACGGGTATTAATTCGATGCACTTGCTCGCCACTACTGTACTTACTCGCTTAGATCTCCGCGGTAGCGATTCGCGCACAGAGATAAGGAGAATCCGTGTCGCGTGTCCCCTGGCGCGCTTTTTACACTTGCCGCAATAGAGAGTGAGATACACGCATGCGAATCACGAGAATCAGAAATCTTGTTTCGCTCATTTGGCTAATAGGAATTTGCATTGACGTCGTTTCTGATTTAGTAGGCTGTTATGATTATGCTTATTTTGTGTAAAATCGGTTTTTAGAAGGAGGGTCAATTTGGTTTACGAACGAAAATAGTTATATAAGAGAGAAATTATTAAAATCTGTATTTTGTGTTTTCATTGTTCGTATTACGCGGCAAATTTTAACATGAAATATTAAAATTTGGAATTTGTAAATCTCTCCTGTCAAAGAATGTTTATATTCAAATAATAAGAAGATAAAAAGACTTTCTTTACATTTGCATGTTCATATCTCAATTCTATCTTTATTAAAAACTGTAAAAATGCATCCATTTTTATAATAATTGTTTAATTCAATATTTTATATTATATTAATATTTATTATATTATTATAATATATCTTTTTATGTCTTATATATTTTTCTAAATGCTTACTATAAATTCATTTATTACTTGTGACATAACATGTATTAAATCAAATAAATTATTTTGACATAATGTATTAATTAAACTTTAGTAAATATATAAGATATCATTTTAATTGTAACAATGTACAAATAAAGTAATTATATAGACAAATAAAATATATTTCAAATCATGACTATGTAGGTTTAATAGCAGCGCGTGTAGTGTATGTATCAAATTTTCGTACATAAGTTACTTTGCAAAAAATATAATTCATTGTAAAACGTTTACACACGTTGCAACTGTTATAATCGTTAGAAGCGGTACAGGTTCATTATGTTTTATAATTTTTCCTCCGAAATTTTCTTAAATTATAGGCGCTATGGGAAATTAATCATTATTGATGCGTTGATGATTTGAATTCTACGGCAAATAGAGTTTAATAGCAAACTGCGAGGCAAATTGTGCTTGAGTAATGGATGCTTGGGAAGAAATTTATTATCTAATACGTACAATGGATACATAACAGTCTTTGCTGCGTAATATATTTCTTTCTTTATTAATAGCTCAAATTTATTAAAAACCGTTTTTATTAATTTAATACTAAGGATTTTGTCATTACGCCTTATTCAAATTATATATATTATTTATTATAGATACAATAATTAATTTCTTTTTTTAATATTTAGTAGTTGAATAGAAATGTACATAGTCAAATATTCATAGTATTTAATTAAGAAGCGCAAAATTTCTTTTAACAATCCATTTGTATTTTAAAAGAAGAATTTGCATTTAATTTCAGGTTAAATGGAACAAAGCAGCCTGAGTCTAAGCTGCTTATATAAGTAACAAAAATGAGGCGTGAAGCACTTTTAGAAAAAAACTCAAGAACGACCATTTGACATTCCCAGCGAGGGAAGCCACTGCGATGGGTAAGAAACCTAAATTTGAAACTTTTTTTCGTAAGTATTTCGTGTTTTGCACGATACCTATTCATTATACATTCAACGATTGGAAAGATATTAACGTAAAGCGTTAGTTGCGAAAAAAGTCAAATTTTATACGTGTAATGCATAAAAACATTGAAGCGTTAGAACTCTTGAAAATCATTCACGCAGAAAATACGCTTTAATATTCCTTTTTATTTGCAAAATCTTATGCATTTAGTCGATTGAGATTATGCAGGGATTTTTAAAATCCGTTAACCCTTCAACAGCCAACTTTTTATTTTGCATCCAAATAACGTTCCGGTAGTTCCGCATTGTTATAGAATTAGAAATATGCTTCCACAAATGAATATGCAGGAACACGTTTCTATCAGCATAGTAACAGATGAAGATTTTTACAAATTAAAATTTTAAAAATTAAAGTTGTATATATTTCTAACTAGTTCTCTTTATATTTTCTGATAAAGTCTAACGCCTCTTTAAAATATCCGATAATGATACAGTTTTTGTCGGTGAATTAATTAAAAAAAACACTACTTTTCGTAGGAGATTCCTGAATAGTACTAGTGTTTTTTAAGGAAACTAATATATTCTAGAATGAACGTTGAAATGACTATCGATAGTTAGCCTTCATTACTAGTTTATTGTGTTAACGCAATTACTAATGAACTAAAGAAATAAAGTCATGGTGTGAGTGGGGAGTTGGAGGTATTTATTTATTTTTAGTTGTTATATTTTATACATTATAATGATCATTTATAAGATGAATGAATATTCATAAAATATATGTCATCTTAAAGTAATGCTAGAAGTCAACAAATTACTAAAAACTTCAATAATTTAATAATTACCTACAAATTTTTCAAATGAACCTGGAAATCTGACATAATCTAATTGCCGAGCTATATTAATTTAATGCATGAAATTACACACAGCACAAAAATACACACGAAATTAAATGAGAAATGAGGAATTATGCATATTAGCATAGAAAAACTTTCGCGCGCGCAACATTCATTCATCACAGAAAACGATTTTTCAAAGCACAGCCTCAGAGCGCTAAGCTCGGCTCGAGAAATATTATCGCGAGGAATTCGTGTCACTGCTCGCCTTAGCATACGAAAACCTCAATTAAAAACATTCTACTTCTTATACCCTAAAATTAACTCTCTCGCGAAGAAGAATTCAATTCCATCCGGCTCACCCATAATGGAAAAAAAAAGAAAACTCGCGCAGCATCCATCATCGCGCTGTCTGCAAAATTTATTCGAACTAGGCCGGACGCAACAAATGGAGATAGGGAGAGAAGAGATGACCAAGAACAATTGGCGGCGAAGGGTAATGACAAATTTTCGGTCATACCGTTATGGTGTGACATTTCATCCTAACCCATTTGCTTAAATTGATATTCAGTGTATTATTAAGGTTTTGTGTTAAAATTAACTAAGAATGTTTAGCTCGGAGTTGTTATAAAAGATTATAACTCTGTTTTGATAGAAATAGAAAGCATTTGTTGCTAAAAAGAGTACTAAGTTGTACTCTAGTGTAAAGTCAGTAAGGAAAATATTATTATTTAACTATTTTAATCAGAGTCAAATTTACAAAATATATTAGACAAAATTTTTAGTTTTTTACTGCAGTGAGAAAAAAAGCCAATTGTGATAATTGCTTAATACTGTAGTAATAATTAGTACACAATTTGTTGAGGCTTACCAGTTTATTTAGTGATATTTATTATTTCATTATAATATTTAGTAAATTCTTTTAGTAAAAATATGTATTTATATTAGCAGCTTAATAATTCTGAACTTCTATTTCTTTTGTTATGTTCAGTTAAGAAAATAGTATAAATAATACTTGTTTTTAATACACTCTATCCCAAGCTCTATCCAATTTTTCTTAGTAACTGTTCCTAGATAATTTGAGTTTTTATACTAACATATCTACTATTTTCTTAGTAACAAGTACGTTTTAGTTTTCTCCGCTCAGTTACAAGCAGTATTCACTTACCTAACTCATCAAATAACATCCTCAATTAAAACCATTCCACTTCCACCCATAAAATGATCTGATACCAAAAAAAATTCAATTTCCCCGTCATCAATCACAACACTCCTCAAAACTTTCGTCTCACCCTATCCAGCATCTCCCGACCCAAAAACAAAAACAACAAAAAATCCCCTACATACGGAGAACAATCTACACGTATACGCCACACAAAGATCATCCACATCCCCAACGAGGAAAGACTCTCCTACAATATATTCTACAGCTCGTTTCCTCTCTCGAATATCTGCATATCCGTCTCTGTCCGCGGGCGAAAGAGAGACTCAGACTTCGTGTAACGTGTAACGACGCAGCTCGCACGCATTCATTAGGCAACAAAAGTTATGCGCGCGGGATATAATAATGCCGAGTGCATAGCGCGCAATATCAGCTGCACGGGATCAGGGTCAATGCGCATTAGGTGTACCTGATGGGACGCCAGGCCCGAGAGATGAGTAATTTATAAAGAGCGGAGTGGACCGACAGCTGTTGGAAATATAAAACTTATTTTTTTTAAGTGATCGCGGATAACGCGTTTACGCACTTTCGCGGTAGTAGCATCTATTAAGAAGGAGAGCAAGGCTCGATGATCGATATTTATGTCATTGACAAGCGCGAATCATAATACTTATGGGTTGAATGATAAACGTTTGTTTCCGTTTGGGTTTTCTGCTATATAGAGAAGTTCTACAGGTTTTCAGAGAACCGATGCATCTCTTGGCGTTTTGTTTTATGGGGGAGATGATCACTTTTCTTATGCCGGAAGCTAGTCGTTTTCTTGTTTGCTGGAAAACAATGTTTACGTGCGCGTAAAAAGAGTTTTATCGATAGAATTATGGATGTGTTGCTTGGCTATATTAAAGGTATTTATATACTGGTCTGCAGTTCTGCTTAGGTATTCAAATGTTTTAGTCGTTTTAGAATAATCTTTGTAATGAGTTTCTAAAACTTTTACTCGACCCTACTGTCTTTCTCCACTTACTCATAATTTGAAGAAATGATGATTGTGCTATACTTCCATTTTAAAATGTGTACCGGAACAGATAATAACTGTTTTACCCGTATAGTGCTGAGCATATAAATTCCGTCAGTGAAAATATTTATGCAGATCACTTTTTGAAAGAAAATTAGGTGTACGTTTAGAACAATTTTCACACGTCCTCAACTTATCCAGACGAAAATTAAAAGATACTCTTACACATTCTTGTATATGTATGATTTATCATTGACTACTCTTGTACGACAGATCGTTTTTTCGACGTAAAAGCTATTAATAATATTACAAAAGATAAATTCGTCTTTTGTAAAATGTCATCAAGTAAATTCAAACTTTTGTAAAAAGAATTATACCTATATCAGAAATACTTTTAGACGCGTCTAGATTCCTAATTAAAATTTGGCAAATAGAACAGATGAAACTCATGAAAGTAAAATAGCCATTCCCACACTTGTCTCATGAGCTCCTAATCATGTGAAAATAGTTTTGTTTATATACTGAATGTTTATAAATGTCAACGAAGAATTGATTGAAAGACATAATTAGCCAATTTCATACACTCTATAGTCTATTATCATCGCACTACTAGTCATAGACACGTCAAATTCAAGACGACCTATATTTGACGTGTCACGCGATCGCACATATAACATCAATCTATATGCATCAGCTACGAGTTGCACTTACATCGTTAAACTATATATTCCACGTACCCGTAATTTTCACTCACTAAAGACGTTTTAATAACCACTGCCGTATACATATCGTCCGCGTATACGCGGAATTCGCACATTGCAGGGTCACTACGTTTATATCGAAATATGCTATGTATATTTAGTAGAATCTTGCAAATCCGAATTAGTTAGGGAAATTTGTTTATTTTTACAATATTAATGATTATTAAGGTGGGTGCAGGTAATGTGGCCATCTTAAGGAACTTCCCTTTACCAGTAGACATATATCGGGTTTTAGGGCTTCGGAAACTATTGAGACATGTTATTTGAACCTTTAACTCTAATACCGCATGAGTTTTTTTCCAAAAAAATGTACTTTCTGAATTCGAATTAAAGAAGTTCTAAGTAGATAACAATTGACCACTTTACCAACAGTGTTGATAAAGTGGCCACCTATCAGTTCTTATGGTAAAGTCGTATAGTAAGTGCTACAAAAAGTCAAGACTAGCGTAGCAGAGACTTCCTTTATGTGTTATTTAACTACATTGTGTAGCGTACGCCTTGGTGTCAATATTTTGGGATTAGTAGGCCTAGGATTTTTTAAGAAGCAATCGCTGTTTTTATCGGCGTCGATTGCCGTTTGCCTTGCAATGCATTCGTATTGCCACTTTATCAACCGATAAACGTTAACGTTCAAATTCGGAAAGATAAAATTGCATAAAAGTAAAATTTGGAAATATATTTTATGGTAAATGGAAAATTCTGAAAAGTTAAATTCGGAAAATATTAGTATGAATATAGAAATATTGAATGACCGAAGTATAAAAAAAATTCGTAAGGGTGAAAATATGGAAAATAAAAATTCTTAGAGCCAAAATATTGAACATCAATAATTTTAGATAAATATTGAAAATTTGATATGCAACCCGCTAACTTGGTAAGGGCAGTAATAATCGTATATAAAAAGAAGCAAACTAACAATTTTCAATATTTTAATCTATAAAATTATTGATTTTCAACATTTTGGCTCTATGAATTTTTATTTTCTATATTTTCACCTTTAAGAATGTTTTTTTCTATACTTTGGTCTTTCAATATTTCTATATTCAATACTAATATTTTCCGAATTTTTTCTTTCCAAATTTAACTTTGCAGAATTTTCCATTTTCTATACAATATCTTTCCGAATTTTACTTTTATGCAATTTTATCTTTCCGAATATTTAACTACCCCCGCTCATATCACTCTGACAAAACTGGTTTCATTACATGCATGCACTTCTAAGAAACCAGAGTTTTGATGCTTTCGCGCGTAAACATGGCACTATATCGACGTTCCTTATAAAGACTAGCACATTTCAGATTTCTCAAAAAATACTAGTTTTTATTGGAAATCTCCTACAAAAATTAGCAAATTTCAAAGTTTTAGAAAAAAACTATAATTTTCTTAGAGGATCAAAGAAAGTGTTAGTATTAATCAGAAAATCTAAAATGTGCTACTTATAAGACGCCTCTGAGAAGAACTAGGTACTTTTGAGAAATCTGAAATGTACTAGTCTTTGTAAGGAACGTCGATATTTTATAATTAGAGGGCACTAGCAGCAGGGTCACCGAGGGTCAGCGAGATCTCGTGTAGGTGGCCACATTACATGCATGTCTACATTACCTGCGACCACCTAATGAAAAAAGTTGGTTGTGCATAGACTTTTAAAGAGGTCACGAACAAAAGTTGAAACTTATTTTATTTCTCATTCGATATTCAATGCCGTGGTGGCGCCGGTCTTTTGTATCAGCACCCAATTTCCTATTCATATATTTACATTACTTTTCTTTAATTATTTTTATAAAAATTTTATTTATACAAACCAATAAATAGCAATAGACTAGTTGAACATGTCGACGGCTCTTATGAAGAGTAGCACATTCGGAAATCCCCCACGAAGACTAGAACTTTCTATGAGTCTCCCACGAAGACTATTAACGCTTTTCATAAATTTCAACGATTAGTACTTTTCGCATAGAATATATAAATTAGTACTGTACCAATAAACTCTCGAAGAGTAGGATCGATTATTTTTTATCGGGTTTGGGTCGGGTACTAGACTCTTGTAGTACCAAAAAAATTATCGGTTTACCCGAATAAATAAAAGCAAGCCGAAAAGTCAGGCGGCGAAAAATTGTCATATGTGCTAATGGGCATAGGGAAATCATTAGTCTTCATAGGAAAATCATGAAAAAGGGCGTTAGTTTGAATGCCAATCAGTCAAAATTTTTCGGAGACGTTACAAGAAAATGTCTTTCTGGATTTTTCGGCGGCGAAGATTGGGCCTACAACTCGCTACCTGGGTAAGGGTAGTAATGCCCGTATAAGTATTAAAAAACAAGTTTTAGTCTTCCTGGTGAAAATCCAAATGTGTTACTCTTCGAGGGAAACGCAACAGACGTGCTAGTCTTTACTTTGTAAGGGCTATCTATGTATATTAATTAAACTAAAGTATTTGTTTCGTTTCGTTTCAGTAGGGATAGATAAAATGTTACTTTATTATGATCATATTTTATCTTATATTGAGTAACACGAAGGCAACGGCCTGAAAGTAATCTATTAATCGCAGCTCCAGTTAAAAATATATAACAGCACAAATTTTTATGTTTTTGTAAATTGTGGGTTTTTGTTTTCTCTTGAAAAGAAGTTTTCTTTTTCTCCCACAAACCTAAATATAAACATTTTGATAAAATCAATACCGCTAGGCTATATATTTGTTAGATTCGTGTAGTCATGCCCAACAGGGTATTACACGTTAACTCCTCCGCTTAGAATAAAATCACCTATCTTCCATCCAGGAGAGATAAGAGGTCCAATTGAGTCTGTGATGCCGCCAATCGGCGAGGTGGGCTCAAGGGTCCCTCTACATGGCCAGACAGGAAGAGTATTTCGCAGGTGGGAGCGATGAAGGGGGCTCCCACCATCCCTTCTTTCTTTTCTTCTTTTCTTTTCGTTTTTCTAAAGCTTGCAACGTAAATTTTTCATGAGGTAAACTTTTTAACTTTAATTTATGTTATTGTTTCTTAACTTTATTTAACCCGATTTCCGAAATGTATTAAAGGGTTTATCTACGTATGAGGTATTTAGCGTACACAAATTAAGTTGAAAAAAAGCTCTATAGGGATTATAGTCATCTTCTGGGGATGCAAAATGAAGATTGTGTAAAGTCAAATTAAACATCTTTTTAAATTTGGAATATCGGTTCGGACTTATGAGAATCTATACTGTACACTCTACCAGTGTATAGAAGAGAATCTTCTTCCGCGGGCCAATTTTCAATTTCGTGTGCAGGTAGCTTTCTAATGACGACAACGACGCGCGCGCGCGCGCGTGCATCGACAGTAGACGCGTAATGACGCGCACGGGGAAACTCTGCAATTATTATTACCCCGAGAGAGAGAGAAGATGGTACCTCGCGAGGAGTAATAATCGATGAAGCCAACGGCGGAAGTCGCGGATGCGTTTTAATCACAGACGAAGAGGGGCTCTTAATGACATGTGGCGTGCAGTGCGGCGGTGTTGTTTGACGGGAGGTTTTAACTTCTCTTTTTTAATTTTTCTTCTGGTGCGAGGAGAGAATTTTCTCGGAAGGACTGCTAACGGTGAGCTCCGGCGCATATGGTAAACGTGGAATATATGTTGTTTTGGTACTTAGCGTGTTGATGGTGGTGTATAATATAAATTTTACGACAGCACTCTTCGGGAAAAGTCGCCGGCTTTCGCTGAAAATTTGCCTGTTTAATTTGAAAATTGACGGAGGCTTCTCTGGGTCATGTTTACTATAAGCGAACACCTGATCATGTAAATCTCAAACGATACTTTGATTAGAATGTTTTGCACCTGACAATTATATGTACATTATGATTAAAGCAAAAACAGGATTTATATTTTTCTTGGAGATCGTTATAGATTGTAGATAAGATTGAATTATTAAAGTAGGCCTAATACGAGGGTAGTTCAATAAGTCTTTAGAATAAAGTATAAAAACAATTTTTTTTGGGTAAATTTTTTTTTATTTTTCAACATAATCTCATTGGAGCTCTATACACTTGGTCAATCGCTTTTTAAGTTTTTTTAATCCTTCAGAAAAGTGCGTTTTCGGAAGTTCCTCAAAATAAGCACTTACAGAGGCAATGACGTCTTCGTTGTCCGTAAATCTCTGTCCACCGAGCCATTTTTTCAAGTTTGGAAATAAGAAAAAGTCACTGGGGGCTAAATCTGGTGAATACGGTGGGTATTCGACCAATTCGAATTTTAGTTCTTCAATTTTAGCCATTGAAACGAAGCATGTGTGAACTCGGGCGTTGTCGTGATGAAAGAGAATTTTTTTTCTCGCCAAATGTGGTCGTTTTTTTTTAATTTCTTCTTTCAGCTGCTCTAATAATGATGCATAATACTCACCAGTAATTGTTTTACCCTTTTCCAAGTAGTCAATAAGTATAATTCCACGTGCATCCCAAAAAACTGTAGCCATAACCTTACCAGCTGACTTTACGGTCTTTGCCTTCTTTGGAGTTGGTTCGCCTGTGGAAATCCACTGTTTGGATTGTTCCTTTGTCTCAGGAGTGTAGTGGTGTATCCATGTTTCATCCACAGTCACAAATCGACGAAAAAATTCCTCAGGATTCCGACTTATGCGCGCCAAAAGAGCCTCAGAGGCGACCACTCTATTGCGTTTATTCTCAGCTGAGAGCAAACGCGGCACCCATCTTGCCGATAGCTTTTTCATGCCTAATTTTTCATGTAGAATTGAAACAACTGCACCTATAGATATCCTTGTGGCCTCAGCTAACTCACGCACTTTTAATCTGCTATCCTTCAACACCATATCGTGGATTTTATTGATGATTTCGGGAGTAGTTGCTTCTACGGGCCTTCCTGAACGTGGTTCGTCACTTATTGATGTACGACCACGCTTAAATTCATTTACCCAGTTATAAACCGTTGCTAAGGCAGGGGCAGATGTGCCATGAACTGAGTCCAATTCATTTTTTATCTCATATGGAGTTAAACCCTTTAAATGAAAATGTTTAATTACCGCTCTGAACTCGTTTTTTTCCATTTTTCTTAACAAGCAATTTTTTTTTTTTCAATTGGTTATAAAAACACGTAAACTCAGAAGATGTGGACTGTGACTGTACCATATATCTAGTCGGGAGTGATGCTGACTGAAAACAGATGATTTGGAGCGATTCGCGCGCCATCTGTTGGTCATTCTAAAGACTTATTGAACTACCCTCGTATAATCCGGGCTTTGCGAATTCCTCGTTACGAATGTTCTGCATTACCGGTTCACTTTTCTGTGATAAAATATGGTATCGATTAAAACTGTCTTTTTCGTCGCTTTGCAAGTGTGAACGTAGGCTCTGTTATTAATTATAAATTATATATTAGAGAAGTTGTCGGACACTTTCTAGTTTATATATGGGTGATTCTCCACAAAAATGTTAATTTTTTATAAAAATTTCAAAATTGCCAACTATTTGAGTCCTTTTTGAGGACGTTAACTTTTCACATGTAAAACTATGCTTTGTTAAAAGTTTATTGTAAAACGTTATTATCACTTTAAGCTAGAAAAAATATTTGGAGTGTTTTTAGTATATTGTTAAGAAGTCATTAACTGAAAGTATGAAGAATAAGTTATATTTTATATGCATATATTTTGAAAGCAAAGTTTTCTCATGATTCATTCTTATAGCCAAAGAACAAACTCTAATCAATTAAGAATACGAAAGTAATGCTCTCGAAAAACCTCATCCTAATCAACTAATAGGAAAAAATATCATAAGTGGAAGTATGGTCTAACAATAGAATCTGATGAGTCGGCGCTGTTATAGATCGAACTGCATCGCGCTGAAAAGAAAATCTGTGCGTGTCATTCGGCGGATAATCGAAACTAGTATAAGTTAGAACCTGTTGCGCCGATGATTAACACTTATAGCATTTGATTGAATACTTTTTTTATTAACGATCGATGCTACGAGCGGTGCATCTTTGATGATGAGATCTTCATCTATGGATCTTAGTCTATGGAAACAGCTGTTCAGTTTATTGCTATATGATGGTGGGATTTTGTTGTATATATTATCGTTACAATGAAAGTGAATTTTATTTACCAATGATGATTCTAATACAACAAACTTAAAAATACAATTGTTTAGTTTGTAGTTATTTTCAGAAATATTTTTAGAAATTATAATAAATAGTATTGTTAACTGCTTTACAGTAAAAGGTACCCATATTTTATTATTTATAATAATACGTGTGTCCTCTTTTCATAATTAAATTTTATTTTATCATATAGAAATTTAAAATGTTTTTGCTTTGAAATCATAATGAGAAAGAAACTTTACGTTTCCATGCTGAGCTTTCTAGGACATTAAATTATGGAAAAAATGAATAGGTGTACTTATATAGCAGCACTTCATACACAAATTATACATGCATGTTCGAACGAAATGTGTTGCTAGTTCAAAAAATCAGTACATTCAATGTACTACATTGTAATACGAGAAATTTTTTGTTGAAATTATTCAGCCTGTTTATATTAAAATTAAAAAATTCAAAGTATTGTATTTAACACCTGACTCTCTAAACTTTCTGCCCATCATGCATGCAAATGCAGACTATTCCACAATATACTTGTAAATCTAGACTCTCAAATCATTTCAAAGTAAACATTGTGTCAATCTATACTGCAAGAAACAAACATAAGCAAAAAATCTGCGAAAGCACACAAATAGTCTTAACTAGGCAGACAAAAAACATTACACACTTTTCACCTGTAGCTGCACTCAAGAGATATTAAACACACTCGCACTGCCACTCTCCGCCGATTTTTTGCTTCCTTTTGACTATGTCTATCTCATTTTCTCAGTGGTTTGTGTGCATCCCATTGTCGGCTTTTATTTTTTCCCTCCTCGCTTCTACGGGCTTTATTCTCCTTTGTTCCGCCAGTTCGCGCGCGCCGACTATGGGAAAACGCGGAAATTAGGTGAGTTTTGCGGTTCTTCTTCTCTGTACACATACACACACATAAAATGTATACACTCGAGTTTTAACAGACACGCAGATGAAGATTATGCTATGCCTTTATTAGGCGTTTTGCGGTTTTTTGTGGGTCGTTAAGAGAATCGTGAGCGCGAGTTGGTGCTTTTTTTAAGAAGTTCCGCACGCGCGTTTAATGCAATTTACGATTCTGATTGGATACAATAGGTATTCGCGGCTTTTATTAGCCGCGATTGTTATCGGCGACAGGTTTGGTTCTCAGTGAATTTGTACAATGTGTATATATTATTTTTGACGTTTAATTATTATTTCAGATTCTTTTTCATTGAAAAATAATACGTTTTCAATTTTGGGAATTGATTTTGGTGATTTCCAAAAATGTTGACTATATTTGTTTATCACGCATGTTTCACATTGAAATAGTAAAGAATTAAATCAATATAGGTATGTTAAGTATGTGCACCCTGCTGCAATGTATTCTATCAAGAATTTTTTAAATTTTAGAGCTGGGTAGTTGGGCACATATTAACTTTTGTCTCGTGAAAGTGTATGCAGAATAAAAAGCTCACTCGCGTATAACTTCATAGTGTTGTATTTAAAAAGTTAAAATAAAAAAAATATAATAAATAAAAAAACAATATTTTATCTATGAAAAGCGTAAAATAGTTATAACGAAAGTTAACACGACTAATTTTTAATCTTAATGTACTTCTTATAAACATCGTGACAGACGGTGACAGTTATGCACTGATTTTAAATGTCTTTCGTACTACGAGTAAATAAAGTGGATTGTTATAATTTCAGTTAATATTTAAAAACAGTGAACCATGTTCTTAAAACTAAAAACAACCATAGTAAATGACTAAATACGGGGCTGAAAATATTTAAATAGTTATATTTATAATCAATTACTTGATAATTATACACCAATTGCAATAGTACTATTTTACATAAAATTATAAAAAATAAAAGTCTCAAAACATAAAGTGTCCCAACTAGCCCTGGTCTCCCGTACACTGGAAATACTACGCTGTTTACATAAAATAGGCAACATTTATGAAAATTACCTATAAGTATATAAATATCACAAATAATTAATTAAGTTGATTTGAATATAATATAATCAACGTTAAATCATTTTTATGAGCAAACACTGAGCACAGAATCATGCTAAATTAAGATTTACTTAGATAATAAATATATGTTACTTTTAATTCCTTAATTCCTAAGTTTCTTGTTCGTTCGAAAAAAATATGCCTAAATACGATAAGTATCAACAATCACAGTTTCGGTGATACTAACATTTTCAGCGGTTTACTCTCTATAAAAAGAAAGTTAAAGGTTTTAGAAACAATTTTTAGCAATTACATGTTGCGGGAGTTTGAGAGCGGAAAGCCAAAAAAGTCACTTTAGACGTTAAAGATTAAAATCACCGCAATATTCTTAACAACTCAATTCACACGGCGATCCCAAATATACCTATCAATCAACCCCTGACCCTGCAACTCATAATCTTCCTTCGATTCCGCTCAGTCGCGTGCTGCCATGTATACAAGCGCGCGATCCGTGCGCCTGCCGAAGGCGCAAGAGAGGCCGTAAGTCACGGGTACCTTATAGAACAGAACAGAACGTAACGTGACGAGACAGCGCGCACGTCGAGGGCGAGAAGCAGAGGCGCGGATAGGAGGTATACAGGCATGAAAAAAGAGGCGCGCGCGCGATAGTCACGGTCACGCGATTATACTCGTGTGCACGATGCGCTGCCGTACAATCCGGACGAAGAGTTTGTTTTGTTTTGGAGTGGTGCAATTTGTGGTGTACGGTGTTGTATACTGACAAGTAGAGTCCACAAGCTCTGGATAACGATTTTTGACCAAACTTTAGGAGGTTGTTTCTGGTACCTAAAAATTAAGCTTGTAACACCCGTAATCTTCTCCAATGGACCCTTGTTCTGGAGATATGAAGTATTTTACTTTAAATATGCGTTATTTTAAAGAAAAAATGTACTCTTTCTTCGTACAGCAACTGAGCTATAATTTAAGCTTTGTTTCGTATAAAAATATTATTCTGATGCAAAGTTATTATTAACTGAAGACAGAGACCGAAAAAGCATCAATCTTCAGTTGTTAATAACTTTGCGTCAATTTTTCTAGCATAAAAACTTGCGAATTGCTATATAAAAAAGAGGTATATTTTTTCATTAAAATAACGCATATTTGAAGTATAATACCTCATATCTCGAGAACAAGGGCCCACTGGACAAGATTACGGGTTTTAGGCTTCATTTTTAGGTACCAGAAACCACCTCCTAAAGTTTGGTAAAAAATCGTTTACCAGAGGTGTGGACTCTCCTTGTGAATTCTGGTATCTATAATGCGGCGGATAGAAAGATTATGACATTTTGAAAAAATAGGAAATTGAATAAGCTGTTTATCTTTTGATTAAATTATAGTAAGAGTGTTCATGAATATTCAAAGAGTATTAAGAAAATATGACTCGAGTGTTTACTTATTTACAAATGTGAGTAATGGCTGTTACAGCACCGTTGTAGATGGGTAATATTTGAATATTGTTAATTGATGATAAATTATAAAACAACGTTCAGCGTATCTTGTACACTCTTCTCTTTAAAAAGGTTTAACGCGTTTACATTATGTACATACAAAGTACTAAAATAAATAATATTTCGTGTATATGTAAGATTTTTACTTGCAAATGAGACTTTCTTTTAAAAACAAACAATTCGTAAGTAATGTCTAATAAAATTAAAACTTATTAACTTTTTGGCCCCTAGACTACCTCTAGGGTACGTCAGTGCGATAAGGTAGTTTCTATCGTAGAAGCATAGAAACAAATTTTTTGTCAATGTTTAATCAAAAACTAATTTATTAAAAAAAATTTTACTCTTTTTTGCGAAACTGTAATGCCGAATAGAAAATTTGCGATAAACAACATCTTTTTCAATACTTCGAGGCTTCAATACCCAAAAAATTACGTAAGTAATGTGGAGCAATAAAAAAAGGGATATAATGAATATTACAGTTAGGATGTTTTGAAGCCATGTTTTGACATTTTGAGCCATTATGACAGAGAAACAGCGGTATAAGTTTCCTGGAAGGTAAATGATTTTCATAAAAAAATATTTTGCACTAAACATCGTTTGTCCTGAAAAATATTGCTAAAAAAATTTGTTATTAATGTGAAAGTGTAATGTTTGTCTCGAAGAGCAGTATAACAATGTACTTTTTATTTCTCACCAGGATTTATTTTGGTTTGTGCCTTAGCCCCTTCCGCTACGATAATACTTTTAGACCGATTCCATCTCAGATCTGGTGTAGAAAGGGCATCAGTTATGCAAAAGTTAGTAATGATAAGAAACAAGATTCTGCTTATGCATTAATGACAAAGTACCTAATTATTACAAACGTTCAGTTTAACGTTGTAATGGTTTCAAACACAATAGATAGATGAAGATTAGTCATTGTAATATCTGATGGAGCTATTAGCCGTTTTAAAAACAGATATCAATATTATGAATTCCAGAATTCAACTAAAAACGTGAAATGAACTTTCTCAGCGATGGATCACGGTAAAGCTGCCTGTGATTTAATTGGTGGCTTAGTAAAATATTACGGAACGACTCATAACTTATCAAAAAATCAAGCAGATTGTGTTCAATATGTACAAGATTTTGCATTGCATGAAATAAAATATACAACAGCTATACATCTATATCTCTATCAGCTATATCTTAGTACTCTCGCAAAGTGAGATAGAGAAGTCAAAATATCGTAAACAAAATTAGTTGAGTGGTATTAGAAAGCAAAAGAAATAATAGGTATTCAGAAAATTCATTATTTCAGAAAAGCAGAAGATAATAGCGTCTTTACAGCTAAAACAGCTCAGCACGAATGGACAATTGTAAAGTAACTGCTATTTTCTAGTAATGATGTATTTAGAATCTCAGTGGATTAAAATTATTTTGACTTAAAAAGAAAAAGTATTTCTTGTCCTTAACAATCCATTCAACTCAACCTATTAATGCATGTATATTAAAAATCACTTAATAGACTGATTCAACAAGTCTATGATTTATAGCGATCAGTTAAAATTAAGAAACGGATTGAAAATTATGTTTATCCGCAAATCGCTTTTTGGGATTACTTAGTTAATTTTTACATTGTTATATAAATCAAAGACCAGTCATTTGACTCTTCTGTTGTAAGATATCTAAGCTCTAAAATATAGAAGTCGTGTCACACACATGTGAAACACATAAACACGTCACTTTAAGAAGACTACACTATGCCAGCAGGATAGTTCAACGTTAAAAATTAATCACTTTTGTCAAATAAATAATCGCGAATTTTCTTTTGGTGAAAAGTAAGCTTCAAATCTGAGAACGTGTAAAAAATTTACGAAAATCCATACGGTATTTCTGAGAAAAACACATTTGAGAAATTTTAGCTGTTTCAGTAATTTAAAAATAAATCAGGGGCAATGATGTATTTTCCAAAATATAAAGAAAGTTTCCGAAAACTGAGAAAATTCCGCAAATCGACCGAAAACATTAATCTATCGCAAAGTTATAGTTATAGTAATTGTTTCTTATCTAATTAGGTACTATACATCGCGTAAATTACAAAGTTGTTCCATAATCTTGAAAATGAGGGGTATAAGACCTTTAGAAAAAATATGCGTTGCACTGAATAAAGTTGTATCAAATGTTCTGTATCTTATTTTTTGTTACAAATTTTGTACAATGAAGTCAGTTGTACCCTCGGTTATATCTATCTATTTAAAAATGTTAAAGTAATGTTTGAACAACGAACAATGCTACACTCGTCTGCGCGCGTCGATAGCGGTAAGCGGCCCGCGGCCCTGCGCTCCATGAGTTATTCATAAAAGGCTGCAGCAGCAGCAGTGCGGCGCTCGAGAGGCCAAGAAGCCACGCACTTTTGTACAATCTCGCTTGCTTCTCTTGTTCTTTCCTTTCCTTATCCAAGCGAACGAATTCTCAAGAAGGATAATACTCCAGAGGATAGTGGAAGATGAAGAGTTTGTTGTGATTTGTGTAGGTGGAACTTTGACCTAGTATAGCTGTTGTACCATTAATCGTTTTGTTAGCTTGAAGATTTATTTGACCAGTAAGTCGTAAAAAGGAAAATAAAGTACAATAGTGATTGGATGGTCGATTGCTTGTATGTTGACTTTTCGAAAAGTTGGAAGAGGGGTCGTTTATAAATTTACAATCTGTCGTCGTATATTTTACCCATTGTATATTTAAAAATGTCAATCTATAATATAATTTTTGTAGTTTGTTTTGTGACTTATTAAGAAAACAAGTTTGATTGTTTATAACTTCTCTTCTCAATTATCGTCAGAATCGTGTTAACGAAATACAACAAAATTTCATCTGATAACTGTTCAATTATTCTATGGTTGTTCTAACTGTGAGAAAGTAATAAGGTATTTAACTAATTTCGCATCATTAGTAAATAAGTTCTTATCAATTACACTCATTTTCAATTCTATCTATAGAAAAATGATTGTCATATATATCGTTACCTATAATAACTAAAGGATCAAGGTAATCAAAGTAATTTCTTTATCTAATCTAAATATAAATGGTCAGCTTATTAAAATTAAATTATCATACAATTATCAGCGTCCTTTTTACATTCACAGTTACAATTTTAAACTAAAATTAAGAAATGCAAAATATATTCCTTGAGAATGTCCGAGTTCTAAATTAAAAATAATGACAAAGAGTTTTAAAAAACTGTACTAATTAAGAACAATGGTAACTACTCGCTGCTAAAATTTTAAGTCATTTAGACGAAGACTACATTTTATTTTTTATTTTATCGTATAAATTGTTATCTTCTTATTTGTGGTGTTAATAGTAAAAGATTATATATTTTTATTTTTTTTTCAGAATTAATAAAATAAAAGTGGAATTATCCGGGATTGTTTGCCAATCCTCAAATAATGATTCTTCATATACATATAGAAAAAAGATCAAATTTTGTTTTATTATTCTTAAATAAATCATTATTCGTAACTTACTTAAACATAATGACTATTTCTTTACTTATATACATAAGTGTTTCAGTAGTGTTCTCTGATACAATATAACATAATAATATTAAGAATTATACATTAATCCCAGTAGAAATGCGATTGAATAATAATATTTTGCCGTAGCTACTAACTAACAACATTTATTATTTTATGGACAAAATTTTAGTAAGTAATATTTATAAGTTTACTTTTTTTTATGCAAGGTTTTCTGTTATAATATTTCTTGGTAATTTAATTCTGTTATATCTAGGTAAAAATGTATCATCAGGTTCATTATATATTTTAATATAATCTCAATACACAAATTAGAAGCTCAAAAAACAGCATAATTTTTCGAAATAGGTAAAATTGTGTTTTTCATTAAGCCTCTATAGAATTCGCGCCTATAATAATGGGAATGGAATATGTACATCAAACATTGTGTCAAAATTCTAGATTCAATGTATGGATAAATCAAAATTAAATTCTGTAAATAATAAGTCGCGACCGAAATAAGGATTAAAAAGGATCAATTCGTTTTTACAAATTTATTTAAAAGATTACAAGATTTCAAAGTATTTATATAAATTTGTCCTATTCTATCCTCTAAAGTTGAAATAGTAAAAAATTCACTAGTTACAAATTCGCATAGTGAAAAATATGCAACTATTTTCAGTTAGTCAAATACTCATTATATTTCAACCTAGGCGAGTGTCACACCGCGCTTATATCACCTTCGAATGCGACTGTACCGCCAATGCGGCATCGAGAGATCGATGAACGCGAATCCTCGGAGAAAACTATTGTTTATACAGGTCGCAGCGGCAGTAAAGGCTCCAGCAGCAACCGATGCACCGTTAAGCGAGATTTGAAATTTAATTCGTACTGTGTGCCCGCGCACTCCGTACATAATACTCTGCAGACTCGCATCTATTATGATCGCCGTAGAAAGAAAAAATTCCGCGCGGTGCTTTGATTGCCATGTTATACAGCGCGCAGGGTCAATTATGCGACAATGCGCGGCGGGAATTGTCTTAATTTTCGACGCTTTTTATGCGATACTGTACGCTGAAATTAAGTACGCACTCTAGGCTGGCATTTTTACTGCTTTTTAAAGAGATGGTAATTCAATTCAGGGTTAGTTATACGGTGTCGGTAGAGCATGCGTTGTATTTCACGTGCATGGGGTTCGGGAGATTTAGGATCGCTGTAAAAATGACGCGTAATTGCTTAACGACAGCGTGGTTGATGATAGATCGCTAAAAACATTGTTCTGAGGCGATTTATGGGTATGCGCTGAAGAAAAGGATTACGATGTTATAATTCTCATTGTACTTTAGCTCTGATATTTAAGTTGTTGACAATCGTAGTGGAATGCGGTTATGTTGAAAATTTAGCAAACGTTCAAAATCATTTCAATATTCATGACACATTATATATTAATTTGAATGATCTAACTAGACTATTAGATTGATTTGTAATATATATATATAATTATTTATATTTTATTAACGGTTTTCTTACGACTGTTGCCATTACTATATGATTAAAATATAATATGATATTTCATAGCGCTATTTATTACATGAAATTATTATGTTATATACGTCAATACAATTTTGATTGCTGCGTAAAAAATGACGGTGCCTAATGTAATAAATTGTATAGTAGGTGATAGAAACTAATAGTTACCGAATCATCAATGAAACAATCATTGTTATATATAAACTGCACTCAAAATTAAAGTTATCGTACAAAAATCCTTAACACAAAACTGATATGATCAATAATGAAAATACTCAAAACATTATCTAGCTTTGTTAAATAATTGTACAGCCTCAGTGTGAACAGTTATGTAAATTAAATCGTGATTACGAAGTGTGGTAATCATAAAAAAAACCATTAACATAAGGAAATGGTTTTTATTTCATTGAAATGAATATATTCTTAACTGTACAATTCCATAAAATGCAGTTTCATACGTAAAAACAATGCCTTTTAGTATCTTATTGCAGTGTTTTTTATTTCAATTTACAATTTTTCTGTATCATAGACTAATTAATTAAATATTCAACAATTAATTTTCACATGAAGTCAAAACAACAATTGCCAGCATTAATCGCAATTGGCTTCTATATGCGTAAAATCGCGTAAATAATCCACCATCAACTTATGCTCGTTTGCACTTGCAAACTGCAATGTCAGCGATGAAAAGCGAGTCTGCGAATGTGAGAAAAATTCGGGCGATTTAAATCCTCGCACACCATACAATTCCACGCATTCTCGCAATTTGCTCTCGTTAAGGAGTCTCGTTGCGCGGATCAGCGGAAACGATCTGATACAAGCGCGCAACAAGCTACGGTTAAAAGTGAAAAAGTGCAAACCCGGCGAGCACGATCTTATATTAACGTAATTATACGGGCGCAGGCCATTTTGGGACGCGCAAAAAGGAGGAGCGCGCGAATAATTAAGGAAGGTATGCGTTTGTTTGGTCGTGTGTGCATGTACACTCGACGTAACAAACATTTGATCGAATTTGTTTCAATTTATTTGAAATTATCCAATGACGGTAGTGAAAACGAGCATTCGATCCAATGAAGTTGCAATATTGCAAAAAAGTTTAAACAAATTCGATCAGATGTTTGTTCGGTCGAGTGTACGAGAGTTGATTGAGAGATGGTGCAGTTTGTTGGTATGTTAGAAGGGATCTACTTTACCGACGACATTTAATTAAAGTCAATGTATATTTTTTTGTAGAAGATTCTAAATTTTGTGTCATACAATTATGATTATTAGGAATATTAAGGTTAACGTATACTTATAAATATGTAATGAAAGATAATTAATTTTGTATAGTTTTGTGTACATACGAATGTTATTTAACTACTGTTTTTAAAAAGCGACACATACACTAAGTGTATTTAAAGTATTTAAAAAAGTATATTGTAGTTTTTGAAACATAAAATTAAAAAAATTTAAATCATTACTTAAACATTACTTTTATAGAATAATATGAAAATATTTACTCAATCTTATGTGTAAAATTTCAAACATATACGAAATGTATTGAGTATTGAGTAGCCTTTCAAGTTGGTTAGAATAGGTTTTAACGGTTTATCGACGAGGAGTTTCTTTCGAGCCTCGGTTTTCGACTCAAGATGTCTCCACTGAAAGCAAAATTTGCAAATAAAATATTCACATTGATAAGAGATGGTATGATAAGATTTTTAAATAAAGGATTTAAATTCTAATAATTATTTTGAAATAATTAATAATGTAAAAGTTATCGTATCTTCTACTAATTATTAACAGTATTTAAAAACACTAAATAAACGTTTAATTAACCATTGTCTTCCAAAGTTGTAGATTTTATCAATATACTATATTTTCATTTCTCTATTAAAATAATTAATGTTTATAATATAATCATATATAATATACAATGAGGCTGCGACAATATATAAAAATTTAGTATAATGAAACTTCAAAGTAATAGACATCTCTATGTATGAACACAAACGTATATTTATGAAATAAAATAAAGAAGAAAATTATAGTTCTCCATTATACGATATTGGAGCAAAAAGTCGGTGATAGCCTAATAGCTCGGGGCTGTTGTTTGACCTTCCTTTATTGCAGCATATCTTTTGCTAGTGAAGAAAGTAAAAGGCTTCCATTATCAATGTCTCCATTATGTGTGGGCTATTCCGTTACTAAATTGACACGATTAGAATAGCAGATTGTATATTATTTAAATCGAGAATCGTATTTTTGGCTATGTTCCGATTGTACGCAATTTGTAATATGAAAATTTTAAGGTTAATATTATTGTGGAAAAAGTGGAATAAATGAGGATGTTTGATAGAATATAAAAGTAGGGATAAAAGTTCCCGGAAATATCTTTTGCCATGAATATATTTCGTTTTTGCATTAAAAAAATGCGTAGTTTAAGGTGGTTCTTTCATGAGAAGCGACTTAAAAAATAAACATTTATGCAACAATATAAATTTTTTTTACATGTTACAATATCGAAAACATTATAATATGAAAGAAGGGTACTTTAAGTGACAAAGTAATTTTTTGTATGAAAATTTCGACATTGCAATATTAGACATCGCGTAAATTACCGATTTTAATTTATTATCCGATTTTAATTTGAAAGATACCATTTTGTTTCTTGAAAAATTTTAAAATTCAGACTTACCCATATAAAAATGAGAAAACTGCGAATAATCTGCAAAGTTACAGCCAATAGTCTATACTTGTATGCGCACGATCTTACAAAAATACGGATCATTTGTCAAATCATTCTCTAACTTACGCGACATCTAATTTTGTAATATCGAAATTTACATCAAAATCTTTTTTGTCACATAAAGTACCCTTCTTTCATATTATAACGTTTCTGATATTGTAACACGTAAACAAATTATTGTATAAATGTTCTTTTAAGTCGATTTTGATGAAAGAACCACCTTAATTCATAGGTAAATACTATCTTACAGACATTAAATCTCTTTTTTACAATGACAACGAAATTTTCATGTCCTCTTTAAACGTACAATTAAAAGCACATTTAACATTGTTCGAAAGCGCATCATTTCTCGCAGTGCACACTCGACGAAATGGACCAGGAAACGTTGAAACAAAAAGCAGTAATAACATGGTGAACTAAATTATATACACTAGTAAATTAAGAAAATTGTAGAGTGTTACTCGAGAATGCATATAGAAGAGTATGAAACGATCGACCCAAAATGCAGTCTTATCTGCTGTCATAGAAGTTCGTATAAATCTGAGTCAAAGGAGGATGCTTTCACTAAACGATAATTATAATAATTGTTCAGGAAAAAGTAAAAACAAAGTGGGAATAAATAATTGATAAAAACACAGGTATTATAAATGTCACTTTAATTGATCTTAAGTTTGTATATAATATAGGAGTGGCGAAACAAAGCTGTAGTAGAAGGTAAACGCGACTACTATACAGCACAAGGGTCAGAGTGCATCTGGCTCTTCATCGGCTTCGGCCGGTCGTATCGGCTGCTGCCCCCCATTTACGCTTATTAGCCGCCTAAGTTGCCGCTGATGATGAGATCAGAGAAGGCGTGAAGAGAGAAGAGGAATTATCGCACGCATATTTGAATGTACTCGGCTGTATACAATATGCAAAGGTCGCCGTCACATGGCTTTGCTCCTCAGCCGAGAACGTGCCACGGCCCGCCATTCGGCTTTCCCGTGCACGTGGGACCCTCAGAACCACGGAGGCGAACTCTCTTTGGGGCCAATGCAGCCTCAGGATGTCAAAGCCATCCCTAGCTGGGGGCTAGAAGGCCACGAAACCGTCAGGACTGTTTCGCACCGGAAGTTTGGCCGATGCGCGTGCCCACTCTTATCGACATCCTCTATATAACTACTCGCTCTATCTTTCTCTCTCTCTTTTCGCGTCTTCTCCGTTTCACGGCTTCTACGCTTTCTTTACACTAACTTACATTCTATCTGTAACAATAATATAGAGAATAACTGGCGATTATCGTTAAAATATAATCTTGAAGCTTAAGAAAAATAAAGTCCGAAATATTTAATTTAATATCTTCAGGTGAAGAGATAGGTTAGATATTGCGGTCACTTTGATTATATTCTATAATTGGAATTCAGTAAATACAGACTGGGCTAGACCGGTCTTAGCATTAGTAGATTTTTTATTGTTTTAATAAGAGCTAAATTTGTTTGTCTTTTTACTTCGGGCCGGAAGAATTAATTTAGCAGTAGTAATAGATAGACACCAAATGACTTGTCTATATTTCCATAAATTTTATGAAATACATTTTATTTCAGGTTGCTTTTTTTTCAAACATCTGTCAGAAGTTTTTGTTACCGATTTCTATGCTCTGGTTTTAGATGATTAAGATATATTTAAAATTAACAGCTATAATAGTGTTTACACTGTCTTAATTTTCAATTGTTTTGAAACATTTTCTCTTATTAAATGTATTATATTTTTGAAAATATTTAAAGAACTTTGCCCAGTTTTGTATAGAAATTGGGCCCCCGAGACATTATTAAAACACGGCTAGGATTATAGGGCACTAAAGGAGCATGCAAAAATTTGACAAACTCTACTTCATGAACTAACTTTCTTCGATACTACAGCTGTCTAAAGTCTTTTATCATGATGCTGGAAATATTGGTCCACCACTAGTCTAGTCATATATAAAATCATTGGCAAAATTGCATGCAATTAGTATCTCTTGTTAATTTATGTATATACTGCTGCACTACTCCTACTTCTAACTTTCTATGTAAACTATAGCATAAGACGGGTATTTTGTGAACTAGGTATATTCTACAGCTATTTTGATGATAATTTCTGATAATTCTATATAATTACAATACCTTTTTTTATTTAAAATTTCTTTTGTGAAAGTGCAATCTGGCGAGAGAAAAATTAACTTAAAAAGTCACCAGAGTTCCACTAAGCATTTAGAACCTTTTGTCTCGTACGTCTCAAGTACTTCCATATCGATTAATATAAGTCTCATATCTGTTCACTCAGGGCTCAAACTGGACACAGTTCTTTATGTAAACTCTGTGTGGATTATTAAATATTGAGTATTTAATTTCTTTTCATAGAATAATTTTTTCCATGCGAACAATGTAAATACTAAAATTCATATTATTATTATTTGTTACTCTTAATAAAATTTTCAAGACATATCTTTAATAGAAAAAATATCCATTGCCACGAAATGTACTAAAATGAAGAGACTCAAAAAAAATTACCTTTCCAAATATCTTCTTTCGTCGTAGTAATATCCAGAATTGTGTGGTACCAATAAATTTATATTATTTTACTCGATAATTTAGGTTATAAAATAAGAATAAAGTGCTAAATGTTAGATTTTGAGCTCATCTGTGGAGTTTAGTAGTACAAACTAAATTAGGAATGCTAACTCGCTGTAAACAATTTTTGAGGCTTTTACTATTGCATAAAATTAAAAAAAAAACAAACGATAATTAGTAGAATATATATAGTCCTATGAAATGTAGATGATAAAACGTTCATTGATTGGCACAAATTTGCATTTTTGCAACTTGGCTCTGATCAATTTCGAAAACGCAACTTTTTCTAACACCAACGAAGCATTTTCCTCCAAAAATGCCTTCAAATCAAAATACCATCATAGAATCATACATCAAACCCCCTATACCTCTACGAAAAATCGGAACACCATAATACGATACTACACAGATACTACACAATACTACACAGATAAATAATCCCGCTCATCTTCATTGTGCAAGCCCTGCGCATCACGCAAAAAAAGGCTTAACACAATAGACTACTCACCGCGAGCAGATAGACATGAGAGCGACCTGTTGCTCGTCTTTTTTTTCTCGTTCGGAGACACGACGATATAATTTGTGAAGTTCTCCACGACGCTCCAGTACAATAGGGGAGACTCGCGTGATCCACTTCTTGAGTCTTGGAATCATCGTGTATTCGTGTAGTGAGGGAGGAGTAGCATAGACACTCCACAATTTATGCGCGCGAATTGGGTTACTTGCGTGCGCACGCGCCTATGATTTGCTTTGTTTTTTGAATTCTTAATTAGGTCATCTGATTGGGATAAAAAATTCAAGGGTACCGACTGCATTTTTTATTAAAACGTGCAACAAATGCCGATACAAATCTGCTTCGTGCTGTGATAGCCATTGATATAAGATTGAATAATGTTCTTGGATTTTTGATTTTAGACAATCCCACCTCGAGTTATGCTGGGCGCCGTTTCTTTAGATGGTAACGCACCTAGCGCCATCTATAAATCATACAGCTGCACTAAAATTGACAAACATTTTGATATATACTTGAATAGTTTATAAATAAAGTTCAAATAAATTGTTTACCTCAAGTTGTATACATTTAAAAAATAAATTCTTAAAATTATTTTTTTCTCGATTGACTAGAAGTAAAAGTTTCTTTAAAAGTAGTAAGTGGGGCTGCGTAATAAGTTTTCTTATGCAAAAGGCTTCCAAAAGGTTTTTATAGTTCGAACGCGATATCGGGCCCTGATCGCGACGGCAACTTTCGGGGGCATCGACTCGATCGAACTCGAAAAAGAATGATACATACGTTAGATTCACTTTGGTGTTTGTAGATCGGTAGCTACGAAGTGCTTTATAATAACGAGACTAATATACATCGAATAAATAACCAACTTCACCATAAATTTAGTCTATAAAATTATTTAACCAAATCCTTAATATAATTTCGTCTCGAACACTTATCAATTGAACTACGTTCTGGCAATAGCTTGAGGTGTTCTTCGCAGTGTCTGCATAATGATCAGGCGTGGAGAGTCCGAAATCCTATCTCAGTCGTTGTTATATTAGTTATACTGTGTTTTTTACATTGATTTCTTTTGAGCTTTTTCTAGAGATATCTAAATAAATTGTTACGTACTCCGCTTTAGTTGTGTAAAAACAATAACATTTGGTTTATAAAAATTTTAATTTAAATAGCGCATACCTAATTATGTACAAACTTATAACTTTCGATTTATGAAATGTTGATATTATTTATACTGAGCGAAATGTATTTATTTACAATATCTTATAACGTGAATAATTTATTTGCCAAATTTGCTAAGCTGCGTCTAATTATTATAAACTACTCACTTTTGAAAACTTTGCTAACTTAAAAGCTTGCCAAATATATTTTCTTTTCATTAGGGTATTTTAGATATTTCATCAATAAGATAATTTATTTTCAACCGAAAAATGTATTATTCGAAAAAGAGTGTAAGAAGTGATTACAGCTATCGATACTACTAAAAAATATAAATACCGATACGATTTTGTCCGCATAACGGTCCAGCGATTACATTTCATGCTTTACATTCAGGTTTTCCCCGCGCAAGTTTTCGGTATTTACGTATCAGTTCCTAAAATCACGTATCATCCATACCACTTATAATCTGCGAGCTCTAATTATGTCACTTTCAGATTATCAACAAAAAGAAGCAACGCATCACTTTTTGCGGTAATAAGCTGGTTTTTCGTGAACGTTCTTGATGTTTCTCGTAATTTCTACAAAAACTTAGGTAGTACTTTAATAATTATGGATGTTCAGAATATTTTATTTTAATTTTAATATACTCATTAGTGGCTTTGTTTTATAAAACATTATGAAATATTACAAAAATAATTATGAAATGTTAAATGATTTGCTTGAAAATAATAATTTTAGATCATTCTCTTTGGGTTCATCTATACTAAGAGAGTACACATCAAAATATCTGTACAAAATATAAACATAAACCATATTATAATTAATCTATTACTAATGTTCGAACTATGATTTTATCGCTCGTTAATGATCTACTACACACCATTCATAACATTTACAAAGAAAGTAAAGTATTTAAACATGCAACAGCTTAGCCTATTTAGAACTTTAAAAAAGCAAATTTTCTCAACAATCCTGCAAAATCATCACCTCATTCTCTAAAAAGAATAAGAAACATACCTACATTCAACTCTATAAACACCCACACTTTATTCGACTTTTCACTACCTCTCATCTATATTATAAGCCCATCAACGAACCAACACAGGAGATCCCAATCTTGATAGGTTGCTACATATACACTGCTTCCCTTTGCAATATATCCTTGTATTGCTAAATCATTGGCTCGT
Organism: Gastracanthus pulcherrimus; assembly: GCA_949152435.1. Classification (NCBI taxonomy): domain Eukaryota; kingdom Metazoa; phylum Arthropoda; class Insecta; order Hymenoptera; family Pteromalidae; genus Gastracanthus; species Gastracanthus pulcherrimus. The sequence continues at coordinate 104,026,627 of OX424572.1, forward strand.
ACTCTCGGCCGGACACGCATTGCACTATCCGTTATCTTAGCTTTCATTTTATCTAGGAATCTATAGCGTGCTTGGCGTGATTTGTATTAGTTATGTATTTTTATATTAAATTTGAATTTTACTATCAAACTCCTAACCAATCAAACCGGTCAGTATTGAGCTGACAAGGTTGCGGTCATCACTTTTTTCTAAAGTCCGAATTTCTAGTTATACATTTTAAATATTTGCACACAAATAAAATATCAAAAAATAGTTGAAAAAACTGAAAAAGTATGCTACTATCATTCAAAGTATAGTATAATGCATTCAATTTTACTGGAAATATAATATAATAAAACCTCTGAAGTGTTTTTGTCGCATCACTTCCCCTAATAGGCTGACTGTTACCTATTAGGAATTTAATTTAGGGATCATCTAAGGAGGATCATTAGAGTTTAAATTTGCAATGCGACTAGATCTCTCTAGATGAGCTAATAAACGTGTCTGGTGCGGAGAATGACTTTCGATAAGATTTCCACGGGGATCATTTAAGAAATTGAAATACGAGTTTCATTTCTGACACAATAACTTGTTACCCATACTACTACCTGACTAGTATATGTTCATATAGAATGCATAACAACAGTAATAGTTTTTTCCAAACTGCCTGCGCAAAATAGAATTTAATATTATTATTATTATTTGTATGAAATTATATATTCATGTTATTTACAATATACAATGATATAATAATTATATATAATACACAATATATACGAAAAAATTGGAGTTTTGAAAAAATTTAAGTTTTTAGACAATTGGAAAATTTTGAGAAAGTTGGACAACTTTGAGAAAACTGAATAAATTTAAATATTTTAAAACATATTGAAGAAAATGAAAAAAGTTAATCATTTTTATTTTTAATTTAAACTGTTTATTTAATTTTTTAAATTAATTTTTTTCATGATCTATAAGTTGTTATTTACAGGATGGGGGTCCGCCCCAATCCGTTCACAGGGGTTTCGCCCCCTGCGCCCCTGGACCCCCTGCACTATCCATGCACCCGCTACCATTCCCGTTATCCTCACTTCTTGAACGATTTATTTTTTTCCTATTTAAGTATCTTCAGTTTATTCGTTTTATTTGTATTATATATTTAATTTATTATAATCCAGTTTTGCGCAGTTTGTTTGAAAAAATAGTATACGCAACGCATGCGCATAGATGGTTCTTGCTCAAGTGGAGTTTGTCGCACGAGCGAAACTAGGGTGACAAAAATACTTGTGTGAGAATCATCTATGCGCATGCATTGCGTACACTATTTTTTCAAACAGGCCTATTTTGCGCACTTGTTGCGTAATGTACTATTTTTAATTCTTTTTTACCAATAGATCTACCTATAGATTGAAGTCCACTGAAACTGAAATCTATTCAAGATCATTTTTTTTTAAATAGATTTATAAATCTTTAATCTAAAGTATTACTTTTTCCCCCAAAAGTCACATTTTTGCTACGTCTTCCCTATTTGAAAAAATATGTATAGTGTACTCGACCTTAAAAACATTTTTGTTAGAAAAAATAGATTTGGTTGTTTTTTAAATCCTCTTGTTTTTTAATTCCTACACGTGAAAACGTCTAGAGAGAGAGGGAGAGATAGAGAGAGAGAGAGAGAGAGAGAGAGAGAGAGAGAGAGAGAGAGAGAGAGAGAGAGAGAGAGAGAGAGAGAGAGACGGGGTGTATGATATAGGACAAATGTAGGCGCATCCGCGAGAAGAATCGCGAGTTTTAATTGCTACAGCTTTGACCGTCACGAGAGAGCTGAATGCGCGCATGTGCGCGAGAGTCGCACTGTGGATGCTATTATACTTTGTTTCGCAGTAGTTTGGTTGCGTGCATGAATGTAGGGAAGTTGGGTGATATTTATTGTTGCCTGTTGGAGGTAGAAAAGGAGAACGGAAAGTTGGAGTACAATTTTAGAACTATATATTACAATTACAATCGTTATATGTGGAGTTGTCAGAAAATATGGACTTTCTATGCTGTGTAAATTATAATGATCTGAAGAATTTAAATGATGGCAAAAGTTCTTATTCAGAGTTGGAATATTCCGTTAATGTCGCATGAATTACGCCGAAATGTCAAAATTATCATTTTCGGTACTACCAGAATATAAAAATTGTAATTTTTGCATCGCTTTTACCCAAATATTATATAAGATATATAATTTGTTAGTAATAAACATGTAAAGAAAATGAAAATTTTTAAATTTTGGTAGTACACATAATATATATTCAAACCTTTTATAACTAGAAATATCTTTTTATTAATAAATTGTAAGTTTGTATATTAAAAACGTTAATATATTTTATGTTATTAAAACCATTTTAACCATGATCAGACGGCCACAATCAGAATTACGTCGTGGATGGCCACGTGGGGTTATTTTTGATCCCAGGCTTATCTCCTACGAATAACTAGCAAATTAAAAAATAATGTTTATATAGAGGTTTTCAATGGCGTAGATTCCGAATTCGAAATCAAAATTTAGAAAAGACATGGTGGATAATGGTGAACATATCAAGAAAAAGTTTATTAACTCTTTTCTGTATAAAAGAAACTGTGAAATCTTACTTACACTACAAAAAGAAAATCTTATTTTAAGATTGACCGATCTTAAATTTGTTGCATCTTAAAATTTCAAATGCTTGAAAAACATAAAAATAATATTAATATTATTTTAATAATAATATTAATTATTTTAATATTAATTATTAATTATTTTTATTTTAATAATAATATTAATTATTTTAATATTAATTATTAATTATTTTTATTTTAATAATAATATTAATTATTTTAATATTAATTATTAATTATTTTTATTTTAATATTAATATTATCTTTATGTTTTTCAAGCATTTGAAATTTTAAGATGCAACAAATTTAAGATCGATCAATCTTAAAATAAGATTTTCTTTTTGTAGTGTATATGAAATCAATATATTTTAAGTCGTTTTAGGGTCGCTAAATTAAAAATCCAAAAGATTTGCAAAATATATTTGTTTAAATAATTTGTTTTAAATCCATTTGTGCACACATTGGATTTGAATTCAGCGACCCCTTAAAATAATATTAATTTCACAAGTAAGATATCACAGTTTCTTGTATACGCGAAAAAGTTAATAATTTTGTCTTGATATGGCCGTCTTTGTGATTCGGTCATTCTTTTTCTAAATTTTAACTTCGTATTCAAAATCTAGGCCATTAAAAACCCTTATATACACATTTTTTGCTTAATTTGCTTTTTATTTGTAGATAAGTCTGGGGTTAAAAATGATCCCACGTGGTTGTCCGATGATTAATTCCCGAAGATATATATAAACAAGTAATTATACATTTTTTTACAGTCAGTATTATATAATCGAGTTTTTAATTAAGTTATAAAACATTAAATTAGCCTAAAGTAAAATTGAATACAAAATGATGACAGTAATAATGGTACAAATGCTAATACTGAATTTTTGTTTTATAAATTCCTGTTACAGTCCGTTGAATCTTAACACATCAATAACTCACAATTTCAGACCCTATTATCTCTGTATTAAAGAGATCCCGGAACTAATACTCACGCAATTCCCCACGACAAAAAAATTCATTATACTTGCTTTTTCTGTAGAGTTAATATACCGTTTCTTAAAGCGCTACCGCCGCGTAGCGCATATTTTAATAAGCCGAAAGGGAGGGTGCATAACATTCCCGCGGTAAACTCATTTACTCGTGCAGATTGTTTGCGCGAGCGCGAATATATACACGATGCACCGCGTTTACATCTACATACATAGACTGCAGGGGCGAGCAGCGGTTATACGGTCTTCTTTTTTTCGGACTGATTTTATTCGGTCAATTGTGTAAAATACTATCATTATTATTATTTGTATTATTATTACTTGTATAATAATTATATACGTATAAAAATTGATAAGTTTTCAAATTATGATTAATGATTTTCATAATTAACAATTCAATTATTTAGTAATTTAACCATTTATATTTATAAAAAATAAAATATTGTAGTAGATGTACAAGAAAAAAAAACAATTTTCTTTTAAATGATAAATCTGATGCAATCATATTCAAATATATAATTACTATATTTTCAAAATCTATTTATTAAACCCCACTCATGCAGTAACTTTCACATCATCCTGTTGACTTACGCACCACATATTCGCGAGGTGCATCAACTTCATCTCAGTTTGTCACCTTTGCCTCTCTAATTTAATTCTGTTCGAGAATCTGCTTCGTTCCATCAACGTCACCTTTCACGCACTAAATATTGCAACTATAACGACTATACGTCTTTCACACATACCTACAGAGAAAGAAAGACACTTTCGACGTCATAATTTAACAAAAAAAAGCGTAGCATCTGAAACATTTTTGACAAAGACAAATGAACCTTTTTCTCCTCCTTTACCATCTTTCGATAAAAACAATTTTACTTGATTGAAAAAGGCAATAAGGTAGATGTACCAGTGACTGGCTACTGCCCAGTACCTGGCCCCTAAAGGCTATTTTATTTTTTAACAAGCTTTATAGATAAAATTAGTAATGTATATCTACTCATTACTATTATTTAACTATTTAATTTCTTGTATAAAAAATTTCGCTATGTAGTTTTGTATTTTAGGCATGTACCATGAATATCAACAGATTTCTTCCGCTAAGGCTAAGAAACATTTACAATAGATATAAAAAGCAAAATTAGATATTTATTTGTTTTTTTCAATAAATGTTAACTTGGCTATGTACTGGTACATGAAAATCGGGCCAGTTATTAGTCAAGTCCTAGTACCTGGCCATAGAGATGTTTCTATAATCTCTGGCAAATGCTCGGAATTTCGTTACCTGAATTTGCTGTAAGTATACAATCATAAGTATACTTAATCTAAAAATAGTAAAATAGTATATTTATAGCATATTTTTTGTAACACATGTTTGGATTACGCGCTTTGTTATGTTTATGAAGCGGAATCAAATATGGCTGTTTTATGGCATGGTGCAAGCATGCTCCTGCTAGATTGCAAATTTAAATTTTACAAGTTTAAATATGTCCAGGCACTTATAAATAAACATGTGGTATCATTCGGATGATACAGAGGATGTCGAAGCCCCGCAAGTCCGATCGACTGACTTTATTTTGTACAGATCGGTTCATTATAGTAAGCACTACACTGCTCAACTCAGATTCTTGCTGTAAAGCAACATTATAAAAAGTTATTAGCAAAAGTTTGGTATGATTAAAATTTTGAGGTTAGCTTTCAATGCGTTAGCACCATATTGTATTTCCAATTAATCAGAAAAATAACTCATCAGATCAACTTTATCTTGCATGCAAAAGCTTTATTATAAAGAGCACTACGCGGCTCTGTTCTTGATTTTTTTCTGCAATCTATACTTTAAAAGTAATCACTAAAAAAACATAGCTCCGACAGCCTCTTATCTGGACATTAGAATAGCTTGATTTATTCAAAATAGGTATTAATTATGTCTATGCCCTCTAAACATGTGGTAGCATCCGGATGATACAACATGTTTACAGTTAGTAGTATTAGCGAGAGTAATGTAATTTTTTCTCGCTCATCTTTTTATCACCCGCCGGTCGATAAACGGACACTTTAGTCGTCTTATATAAGTATAAAAAAACGTGATTTCATGCAAGTGTGACACAAATAAATTATTTAGTAGATTAATATTCTAAAACTGTTAAACTATTTATATAATGAATTATTTATTTAATAATAAATAAGAAAAATAAATAATTTATCTTACAATTACAAACAAATAGTCATCATTTTTTAACCTTCTGAGCCTTAAATAACTACTTTACGCAAATTTTTATTATTAAATGTTCCCAAATATTTCGTTCTATATCACATTTTTAGTAACGATTAATACCTTTGCTTTGTAAGATTATTTTTCCCTATTGAGATTTTTTTATAATGTTATAAATTCATGACCAGTTACTAGGACATCCAAAGTTGGACACTGGGACAGGTCGGTTTTGGGTGGCCATGTACTGGTACATCGAACACTCTAACGTTTTTATTAATAATTTACTTAATGTCGTGAGAAATATTGTTTTTCCACTTTTAACTAAGAGATAATAGTAATATCTTTCAATACACAAAAGATTTTTAGGTCTAAATTTGATTTTAATGCTTTATATTTTAGATAAACTGTCCTCATATTACTAAGTGGCCAGTTACTGGTACATCTACCTTACAACACATTCAAGAAATACTCGTCGCCAGTTAAATATAAAAAATATTTAATAAATAACTAAAATGAGTATATGATTGTATATATACATATACATGCATATTGTTATTATCTTTCATATATTATAACATACAATTTAGGTCAGTAAGTATCACAATTGATACTAAATTATTTTTATAAGAATTTCGTTGGTTATTAGAATATTAAAACACAATATGGGATTACGCGGTGGAGCTATTTTAAGAGGGGTATCTGTCTATTTTGAGCTGAAAGACGATTTTATTGTTTTAACAGAAATTTGAAGTCTCTGTTTTTTTCCATTTCACTGAAAAAATCTATTATTTTATTCTAAATTTTTCATTTAAAAAAGTCATTTAACGAACCTAATGTAAATCTCAGAATAATACTGATTTTTTTAAGTTGTTTACTGTCTATAGTGCATGAGTCTCTTATGCTTCAGAATTTTTTAAACCTTATGAAATTAATTTTATACACACGCCTTCCAACATTATGAAGAAAATTGCATTATAAAAAGGCAATGTAAAGATTAAATATAGATTAAAAATCAGTTATCTATAATTTATTTTAAAAATGCATGGAATTTGATGTTAATAATTTTATTAAATAAAATGATTTAATGTCTCTTTTCAATACTTATTTATCTTGCTTGATGATCTACAAATATTTTCTATACGTATACATATATACAAAATAAAAAAAAATTTTATAAATATTTATCATTATTGCAAAGTTTATAAAATAGGTGTTTAAAGTATTCGCAAAAGCCAATAATTTCATGGTTGATTTTTGGGCTAGTAGGCATTTAACGTGAAACGCCTTACAAGTAAATTTGTTTTTTTACAATATTATAAAAATATGTCCAAAGTGAAGTTAATATTAAACTTCTTTCTTATTCCTTCCTCAAAGAGAATATCTCTTATTGTTAATAAACATCGTTTATTAATTTTTGTGTATTTACATGCAGATAAAAATGATATCTAATATCTATATCTCCTGGGAAAGACGATTAGCCGTCGACGCGTGGTGTCGGAGTCATTTATCTGTATGCTATGGCGTGTTAGCTTCACGATGTGCGCGGCGCACGCGTTATTCGTCTCGGCAGTGCGACCACAACGGGTTCCGCTACGTCCCACATATACGGAGCTGCCATACCTGCCATTGATATGACGCACTGGCGGTTCCGTTCTTCCTTGGTTCTTTCTTTTTTCCTTTGATTTGGTAAGTTGAAGTACTTTGGCTTTTTTTCCGCTGGATCGATTCGATGTATGAGACGTCGTTGTTTTCGGGAATTTGTTGAGGTGGACCTAGATGGGATTGAGTTTATAGTCAACATTTTGTAAGTGGTGGGATGGGAAAAAAGAATTTGTGTATATGATTGTATGTAATTGGCAAATTGAGTAACGATTATGGTGGGGTATAATATTGAGAGTGCGTTCACAGTTACGTAATTACCATGGGTAGTCCAGTAATGTTAAAAAAAATACAAAATGCGAAAAGGATGATCCAAATATTAACTTCGATCGAGGCTATAACCCATTAACGAAAGGATCAATAATACCTCGGTCGAGCCTCAGTTTAATATCGGGTGAGTCTCGGCTAACCCACGGGTGATCCCCGCGGGTGAGCGTGAGCCTCGGTCGAATATCGGGTGGGCTTTTAACTATGATCTCGGGAGAAAAATTCAAAAAGTCAGTATAATGTTAATAAAAAGCCGCTGTCAATTCATTGGTACTTAGCTTTCTCAAACTAAATTAATTGTTCCAATATGAACTTCTTTGTTCTAATAAATTAATTTTAAATTGCTATATCTCTTTTTAATTAGGAGCTCAAAAATGGGTGTTGATTTATCATTCATCCTTATCACAGTAATTTTTTCTCCGTACGTAATTTATTAAAATTATTTAAATATTTAAATTATATGTAATCAGATGTTAGTACGTAGATTTACTGAATTCCTAATTACCTAAAATAGTTTGAACAATTTTACGTCATATGTTTCCGAGATATAACCGTTTAAACAAAAAATTACGTTTCCGTTTATATCAAAATAATGGAGTGATCTAATACAAACTTTCAGGTCGAAAAAGTTAGGTCATTTTATGTTCTTTCAAATGCAGTTTTGCTGGATCAATGATATTATTTCTAATGCGGCAAAGAAAGCGTTACTTAAACCCAAAAATAGAAAAATCGCTGAGAAGCATAAAAGCATTGAGAAAGAAAATAAATTATTATTTTTACCACACACACACACATACATGCACGTATACACACGCACACATACACACACATAGGAACACACACACACTCACACCCACACTTTTCGGGTTAAGGCGTGTGAGTAGGAAATGGAATGGTAAATCACACAGAGTTAGTTTTTTCTGTTGTTATTTTTCACGTGAAGTAAAATGAGTTTTCTCACGGATCCGCACTTTTGCGTCCGTGCACGTAAAGACGACTTGTGCAAAGGGGAGGGTCCAAAATCTTAGTTAAAAATGTATGACCTGCAATGATATGCCAGTGTCATGCGTTTATCCCGTAAACTTGATTTAATATTCGAATATAATATTCGATCAACAATTTATCTAATTCCTATTTTCATTCGCCGCGACAGGACTCGAACTCGCGTTATACCTAACGTACTACATGATATATTCATTCAAAACTTAAACTCTATTAGTCTAGGGTAACATACTTCATTATAATATTAATTCGGTCGCAGACAATTAGGCGTTATTTAAACAAAACATTAACTTAAATTTACATAAAACATTAATTTAAATCTACATACAATATTTGTTTATGTTTACATATAATATTAGTTTCAATTCAATACAATTCGTAATTATCTAGCTGTAGTATATCGCTTTTACATAAAACGCAGTTAACTAAATTGAGGGGCGGTATGCGACGTTTCGGCCGTGCGTATTTACCTATTGTTATAGATTTCGCATCCCGATGCACACGTGCCGTCCTAGGAAGAGGGAATGTCGGTGTACAGTATCGTCGAGACGTTTCCCTAAACTTTTTTATTACGGTCGGCACGTAGAGGATTAGAAAGCGTTTCGTACTTTTCAAATGTTTCCCCGAGATTTTATTACGACAAGCGGTTTTCCCTGCAAAGGTAACGTACGGGCTTCAAAATTTCCCGCTGTCCGTAACATACACACACATATCCATACAAATATTTTCTACAAATAGTGTATTTTGATTCCTAATGTCTCAAAACATTTTTCTAACATGTTTTTAGCAAAACTTTTTTTTTACTATCACAAAGCTTACTTACAAATACTCTTTGAGGAAGCAAAAATGTCAAATAATAAACATGCCGAATGCCGATACTCAATACGAATGATAGATACAATTAATCATTTCATTTTACACATGATTTATCCTATGATTTTTGTTCAATGCGGAAGGGTGTATCGTGATATAAAGCTTTTTAATTATTTTAGATTCAACATCAAATATGCAGGTAATATTTAGAATCTAATTAAAACTAAGGTCTATATAAAGCTCTAAGGTGACCTATGGGTAAAAATCTGAATATAATTTAACCTGAAGTGTAATGATTAATATACGTAAATAAATAAATACATTTTTCGAACTATTTTGTTTCTAATCCTTACAAATATTTCAAGCTCAAATATACTAACATTGATCTTACTTTAAATTATCTACTTCTGTCTTAAGAGACAGATGAGGATACTTAGAATTTCAAATATATTGCCTTACCGTTCTCGGACATGACAAGCTAATAAATAAAAAATCTTTTTTAAATATTTTCAACACATTACAGAAGAAATATACAACATAGAGAATGGTTCTCATCAAACAATTTAATTGTGTACATACTTTGACATTTAATTATATTATTTTATTATTAAGAGTAAAGTTATACTTACAATTTCAGACTATTTTCTTACAAATTTATCTTTTTAAAAATTTACTTGCAGACTACTAACTATAAAACTCATTTTTACCAATTAAATTTTTTTTATATATAAAAAATAAATTATTAAGCATGGTACATGTTCTGAAAAAATGTTTCTCAATTTTTAAGACTAAAATAAGCAGGTCACTTAGTTATTAAAATTTGATCAGTTCATGAGATAAAAATAATGATTATTACAGTTACCCTTATTGATTTATCAAGATTATTAATGTTGCAGTCGCAGTTGCCTATTGTACTTCGTGAAGTTCATTAGCATTTTGTAACTCTTTCATGAAACAATGATAATAATGCAAGGATCAAGCTTCTTGCTAATGCATTCTGTATGCTACATAATGACACATAGATTTCATAAGTCTAGACATAAATTGTGTACTTTACTTTCAATTCATACCAGCAGCTATTTTCTTTTTCAGTTGAACAAACACTTTTCACAGACTAGCTAAAAAAATATCAGAGCTCTTTGATTAAACTTTAGGAATTTTGTTAATTTACAGAATTATTTTATATACTAGCATTTTATACTCTACATTTTTTCTATCTAACACTATTTGATTATTTACCTTGCTCGTCTTATTTAAAAATTCTGAATAAATTTAGTTATATATTTTAAACTAGAGTTTATTAAAATAAATTTGTTGCAAGAGACTTGTTTAAGATAAACAATGTTTAGAACTTATAATGTAGTAATAAAGGATACAATCCTGTTACAAAATGTTCGACTATCATTCAAAGTTGTAAAAAGTGTCAACAACCAGTTTGGTACCAATTTTTTATTGATGTCGTGAGAATTTGTCATTTTACAGAATTTCTTACAAAGAACAAAAATGATAAATTCAAATATTGATCAAAAATATAAAACAAAATGATTTTTAAACAAAACTGTCAGTTTGGTTTATATATATATATATATATATATATATATATATATATATATATATATATATATATATATATATATATATATATATTTATCAGGGATATACATAGTTGTATCAAATAAAACTTCTGTAAAAAACGTAGAGTGGGCCTTTGCATGTAATTGAGTAAGATAAGTGCAAATATTATCAATATTTATATGTTTGAGAAAGTTTCAGTTTTCAGATATTCTCCTTTATATTTTAATTGATAACGCTATTAATCTATGACTTAATCTTTAGACTTTAATAAAATAAATTAATTTTATTTAATTTAAAAAAACGCATTTTATATGAATTAAACACAAATTTTTGGTAGAGCATGCGCTTACTCCACAACACTCTTCGAATCAAACTTTTACTGGCATTTCATTTAAATCAAAATCCCACGACAAATTCGTCTCCCTATACAAATCAGTCGCGTCACCCATCAAAACAGTTACAACGGCACACACTAACGATCTCCTCACCTCTCTTCCCGGCCTACCCGCATCCCGTTTTTGTATCTCCCTCGACGGAACTTCAAACTCATCCTTAATTATCCCTGTACGCTTGTTGTCTGTAGGTAGTCACATGTTCCCGTCTTCCCGATGCCGCGTGACTAGGAAGTTTCGCGTCATAATCGTCTCGAGACTGCAGCGTATTACGCCCGAGTCATCCGATAAAGATTAGGGCTGCACGGGCTAATTGTAGCATTTGTAGCCGGGATGCTTACTCTTTGATTTACAGCTGCAGGAGCGTCCGTTCAGCGGAAAGTAAAGTTCCTCGTTTATGGAAGGTATATAAGGGATCGTCCGCATAAGCGTAAACTTGTGTTCAGCTGTTCTTTGATACGCTGTACTGTTATGCGCAAGTATCTAAATACATTTATCTATATAACAATCTAAATATAAAAGATATTTTTATTACACGTCTTTCTTGTATAATATAAGAACACTCGTATTTAACTGAGATAAAGGTCTACGGACAATTTTAAACTGAAATTTTATATAAAAAATTATGACTACTTTGTTAGTTTTTATCCGACTAACTCTATAATGACATCATTGATTCCAATTCTTTCTTTATGTTACTTGGTAACGTTTTTGTTTTTATTTATTTATTTATTATTTAAATCATTCATTTAGTAAAGATGCTGAATGAAACTTTTTAAATAACTACTAAATGGCCATAGATACAGATACAGACTTATCCGTTCTAAAACGGAACCGTATAGTAGAACAGCGCGAAATTGCGCTTATGTGGATAGTCTCTAAGGAGGATCAAGAATGTAATAGATGTGGAGAGTGGAGCTGGATGATTGGTGAAAAGGAAGAGGAAAGGTTGATAATATGATGCAATACGGATACAGTGTAGAGGTAAAAGCAGGTTTTAAGATAGCCTGTAGCCATATTAGGTGAATGCATGTTGATGTATGAAAATATATTATCGGTGTAGAAGAGCTATATTGATTTCTACCTGGAATAGTAAATATTTTACGATAAATTAATTTATATTAAAAATATGATTTGCTCATTAAAAATTGGTTGCCGCTGTCTAATTAGCCTTTTGTAACTGTTAATTGTTTATTATTTTAATTTTGTAAACAATTAACAGTGTATTAATTGTATATTGTAATAAACATATTTATATTTTATAGACATAAATGTAAAATGTATACTTATTTTGGTTTTAGATCGTCATTTTATCCACCTCTTAATTTATATGATTATATATTTTGAATTTTACACAGTTAATGACGAAAACAGAAAAATTCAGCTTTGGTTTTTGTGGAACATAAAAAATAATTATTGGAATGTTTGTACGATGTTAATACGAACATTCGTTTCTTAAAAATGATTTGAACGTCTATCTTTGATAAAATTTAGATGATTGCTTCTAACAGCCAATTGTAGACAAGGTTTTTAGAGTGTCTCATACACTCTTTAACAAAAAATCTACTATATTTATTAGAACAACAGAAACAACTACTCTGCGGGCAAATACCCCTCCCAGCATTGTATTACACTGTTAATTCATAAAATATGTAAATGTAATTAGCATTGAAAATTGAAACATTTTTTGTATTTCAAAAAATCGAGATTTTGAAAAACAAACAACAAATTTTTTCGTATTCTACGTGAAAACACAAATAGAAACTGTTGTTGTTGTTTTTTCGATATCTCTCTTAGTTCTTGAGTAAAAAATTCATTTTCAAAATCTGACCTCGGATTCGGGTTCAGCGTGGCTCGAAGTTTATGAATTTTTACCCAAAAACTAAGAGAGATATCCAAAAAACACCAAAAACAGTATCTATTTGTGTTTTCACGTAGAATACGAAAAAAATTTGTTTTTCAAAATCTCGATTTTTTTACTTTCCCGTCCGCCATATTGGATCCGCCATCTTGAATTTTCAAAATCTGACCTCGGATTCGGATTCAGCGCAGCTCGGGACCCTATGAAATGTAAACAGTTTCCCCGCACCATAGCTGTAACTCTTATGTGCACGAAAGGGTTAACCTAACAATTTTGTTACCGGAATCAACATTATAGTTAAAAATTACTTTTTAGCAAGTGAAAATAATTTAAATCTTAAGAAAATACTATTATATATATGGGTGATTCTGCCGTAACTTGCCCAGTTTAGCTTTTAAAGTATCGGAAAATTTAGTAAACTATAAAATGTACTTTCTCCAAAACTAAGGCTTTCTCAGTGTTGGATGATTTTTGTACTTCTAATTACATTTTTTTAAATGTATGTAATAAACCCTACAGTTTTGAATATCTATGTAACGATTTGACTTATAATAGCTTCATTTTTTTCATGTGGTCTAAAGTTTCACTGAAAATTGTGTTGAATGGGGGACGGAATTGACATTTTGAGCTTATATTACTGATTATTCTGAAAAAACGTTAATAAATACAGTCCCTGTTCTTTTTCCAAGAAACTTGTCAACATTATACATATATTAGTCAGTCGGGTTAGACCGACATTCGTTCTCATCCCCATACACGCTAGGGTAAAAGGCCCGATTGTGAGACAAAGTCCATATTACCATATTTATGACACACTCATATAAATAATTAAATTTACAATAATTCTAATGTTTGCAGGTTAATGAATTATAATAAGATTTTCAAGGACATATTAGTTTAAAAGAAAATAGAAGTTATTATTGTTCAGAATGTATTAACAACAAAAAAATTATTATTCCCATATATTTCCAAACTCATGAAAATTGGCCGCCATTTAAGACAAAAATGTCTAATGCGTAAATTTTATTGATACATTCATTTTTCCGCACCGAAACAACTTTCTAATGACGTTGATAGCTTAAATCATATCTTTTGTATCATAGAATACTAATTTTGCAAGTATCTTTAGTTTTTTATTGATATTTGTTTATTTAATTAGTGCTTCATAATATGTACACTAACACAGATCTGTGACCGTATTTATGAGATAGAAAACCGATGTCTCATCATCCAGGGACGTGGTGTACCGGTTTATGGGACACATATACTTGAGTTGTTAAGATAATTATACAGTCTTCTGTATGTTTCTTTCGGTAGAATACATTATTTAATTTTAAAAACGTTTGTATTCGTGCAATAGATATTTGTAATTAAACATCTTACATATATTTAGTTGAACAGAAATATAACCTATAAAGCACCATACGCCCAAAGCTTATCCTACAATTTCAGTATGCGTTCATTCTACTACTGTTTCATTTTACATTTATATTTATAATTATAATTGTTGGTAAAAGTTTAAATAAATTCGTAATAATAATTAGGAGTAAACAATACTAAATTCTAAATTGAAATGAATTCAATCAAAATTTACTTAATAAAATATTTTAACAGAATTAAAAAAAAACTTTAAAACTATAACAGCTAAAAAAATGATAAAAGAAAGTAACAAGAAAAAATATCTTTTTGAACAGTGTTATTCAATTTGTGAATTAGAAATCTTAATAAAGAAACATCGTTTTATTATATCAAATTTTAATGAGTAAATTTGTTTCTTAAAAAATGAAAAATAATTTTTATTTTACGAAGGCAAAGTTGTTTATTAATCATTTTATAAATATATATATATATATATATATATATATATATATATATATGTTTTGAGTTTTTTTTTTTTTTTTAAATGTTTTAAGAAAAAATTAATAATAAGATTAGTCTTTTAGTATATGTATATATATATATATATATATATATATATATATATATATATATATATATATATATATATATATATATATATATATATATATATATATATATATATATATATATATATATATATATATATATATATATATATATATATATATATATATATATATATATATATATATATATATATATATATATATATATATATATATATATATATATATATATACATATACTAAAAGACTAATCTTATTATTAATTTTTTCTTAAAACATTTTTTCTTAAGACAAATTCTGGAAGAGTATCTGGAAATACACCTCTTTAGTTCTTCAGAAAAGAAACTTTAAATGATTCTAAATCATAATTTTTCATCGGTATCATTTCATATATACACAAGCAAAGATATAAGTAATTTATACTATAGAAGATATTAAATATATTGATACTGTTATGTAAACTAGTCTTTTATAATACGGACATCGCATTATGAAACACCGATATAAGACGTCAAATAGCTGTCTCATAATACGTACACATACGTTTTCCTGTTTTAGTGATAATTAAAATATTTAATTATCATTAATGTAGATACAACTGCATAATTTCTGTTCCGAGATGCTTAACTTTCAAACAACAAGAATTTATTCCCATTTGCGTTTTAATTTACAAAATAGGTATTTCATGAGAATCTCCAAGATGCCCCAGTATGTGTCTCACACTCGGGCCGTTTACCGTATAGGAGCTCTGGACTCTCTGTACGCAAGTTATGGCAGAATCACCCATATATAAAATCAGTAAATTTTTAAATAAATAAGGGTCATTATGGTTTGAATTTGATTAATTACAATTGAGTGTTTCAAAATTAAAAAAAATTATTATTACGATTTTTGTTTATACGCATTTACATCAAGAACGCTTTTACAAAGGCAGGAAACACGCCGAACCCTCATCTAAATCAAACTTTCATTATACACTACTTGAATCTTCATTCCAATCGCAAAAGTCACATATATACAAAACTCTCTTCCACAACTTGGATTTACGATAAATTTATACGCAGCATACTCGATCCTTATGCTCTTTCTCCTCCCTTCGCGCGGTGATATACGGTACAGCGCAGAAAAGCAAAACAACAACAACAACCAACAACGGCGTCAGCGCGAAAAACCGATCGCGGAGAATGCCGGACAATCCTGCGGCGGAACAGTTACTTTTTACTGCAGCATCATTCACGCCCGCGCGCGGCGATGCTGGGCGAAAATGCCGCGAAACCCATTCGACGTGTATTACAACAACGTCCAGCGCGTGTAACAGTTGAGAACCCGAGAGGTTGGGATATATATAATTACATACTAGTGTGCACGCAGAGGATTTTTGCGTCTGGTTAGATATCGGCCTACGCGAGGCAACAACTAACAAAACTAATTGATGCTTTATGGGGCTCAGGCGGTCAAATGAGTGCGTGTATACGTTTGTAAATATTGCTGCTCTGCGTCGTGGGATACGTATTGGTTTAAGTGTTTATTTGATTTAAATGCATTGGGTATTGCGGCTGTACATTGAGATAAATTAGAATTTCGTGTTTAGATTCCATAGTCTCTCAAATTTTTGGACTGAAAATCTCACTCCATCGACTGTATTTGAACATTTTTGAAGTGTAATTTTACTCAAAAATGGCGAAGACAGAGTCACTAGAATAATATTTTTACTCCAAAAGTTTTTGAGAGTATAATTATTTCTTATTTTTTTTAAATTACACATACTGTCTACTACTGCCTTTACCCCGTTAGCGGGTTGTACGTCCGATCTCCACCACTGAAAAATACAGAAAGACATTTTCGTTAAATGTCCCCGAAAACTTCAAACTGCCGGGGATTCGAACCGATGCTCTTTGAACGTTGTTGTTCTTAATACTGTTTTACGTGCAATTTCATTTGTAAGGAAAGTATAACAGAGTTGCTGATCCAGGAATCTCTTAAATAAGTGATAAATTTGTGAGAAATAAA
Organism: Gastracanthus pulcherrimus; assembly: GCA_949152435.1. Lineage (NCBI taxonomy): Eukaryota > Metazoa > Arthropoda > Insecta > Hymenoptera > Pteromalidae > Gastracanthus > Gastracanthus pulcherrimus. The sequence goes on from OX424572.1 coordinate 104,043,948, forward strand.
AATATATTCTTAAACTTCCAAACTTTTTTCGATAATTATGCATTAGAATGCAATTTCCTTTGTTAGATCGTTTTTTTATTAAAAATAAAGGGTAAAACGCTTAATTTGATACCAAAAATAAAGATTAGCATAAATGGTTTCTTGAAAAATTTTTTTAAATAAATTTGCCTGGTGGTTATTTATAGTATTAATTCGATCGTTTTAAAAAGTGGTACCTCTACTTCTGATCATAATTCTGCGATTTTTTACGCTAGAAAAATTATTTGAGAGATGGTAATAGAAAACACATGAAAGTTCAAGGAATTTTATTTCTTTAATTTGGTGATTTTTCACGTATTTTTTATACCATTTTGGATTGTTAATAACTTTAAACTAAATCAATATTTTACATGAAAGAAAGCTGAAATTAAAGTTCTTAGTCTACTTTTGTTTAGACTATTTGTTTAGCGTAAAAATGGGCAGTTATGATCAGTAGATATAGAGGTACAATTCGTTACTAATGCATACCTACTTGCAGTGGAACAGCTGATATCTCAAGAACAACGGTTCATTAAAAAAATATTGAAAGACATATTTCATATTTTGCGATAATAAGACATTCAAAATTTTAAGAGTTTCCTGGATTCGAATACCTAACGCGCTTCTTGGTAGTCGGAACGGTGTTTTCATGAATAATATTATAATATCAATGAGAAATAGCTTCCACCCAATCAAGTATGCAACTGTATCTTGTTTCATAAGACTCGATATGTAAAAAAATTATTGATTGTAATTTTTAAAAGATGTAAGAAAATGAAAACACTATACCACAACAAGTCTCTCACATCAGCAAACCAGTCCTACTTGATATCACTACCACTTACAAAAGAACATTTAAACTTCCAAAAAAAAGCAAGAATATGTGTCAAGGCTTTTCAGAAGTCATACACTTATACGCCTAAGAACACTCCAAAAGCTAATGTATATCCATATACGTGCGTACCAACGCTACAAGTTCGCAGGAAACGCGAATACAAATACTCCGATCCCTACCTCGTATACTCACAAAAAGATACATACCTCCCGAAAAATACCGGTACATCGCTCCATCCCGCGCGATCACCTCGCTCTCGCGACCTTCTCCTCACATTCTCGCTCCACCTCGATCGTATGTATAATTAACCGCAACCTCTAATCATCTTTCCGACCTCGTACGTACTCATACCCACCCACTCCAATTAACCTTATTCCTAAAAAAAAGGGTCTAAAAAGTCATCATCGGTAACCGCAAAATGCCTCAGATGGTCCGATATTATAGCACACACTGAGAAAATATTACTGTAAAAATGTTGTTCCAGCTAGGTAAATAAGCTTGTAAGTAGTAATTCCAAATGTTATTATTGTTTATCTTTTACTAATTTTTGGTTATTGCTATAAAATAGAAATGGTAAAGGGATTGATTTGATAAATCGCGCAGTTGTTCGCGTTTTGTTCATCGGGGAATTGCTCTTAAACAGGCCATATAATTCTAGCTTTGTTGCACATGTTATAGTTACTAGCTAGTTTTTAATGATATTTGGAAGTTCAAGTACATATAATAAAATGAACATGTTTTAATTTTGTCACTATTTGTCAACACTAAATTTATTGTTAACTAAGTGTGAAAAAATTAGATAATTAGAAGAGGGGGTTAACCGAGGTTAACTGTTAGTACAATCTATGTTATTCACAGAAAAGTAAGTTATTAGTTTTATTTTATCCATTCTAAATAAAACAGCCATTTTAACAAAAAAAAGTAATTGCCCATCCTAACATTCAAAATATTGATAATAATATTAAAACCAGAAACATTCTAATATTCCTATCAACAAAAAGTTTCAAAATTTTATAATTATATTAAAAAAATGAAGTTGACTGAAGTAATTTAAATTTATATCACTTGATTTTCTCGATAGCCGACATAATACGTCCTTACTAATTGCAAGTCTTTATCATTGGATATATATCATATCAGGAAACGACTAAAGGATTACATGTAGTCAGCGGGCCCATTTCTAGAGTTAAAAATAATTTCCTATATTTATTGTCAGTCATATTAGGATCCCTGACATCAAAGGGTTAATCCTTTAGAGCTTGTGCATATATTTGATATTGAATATAAAGGCTTTTAAAATTACATATGACTTTATTGTTTGAATACAGGGTAAAATGTGGAAGTTTCCTTAGAAAGTTCAAATAATTTTTTCCATTGATATATAAAAGTACTAAAATTAACAAATTTGTACTATATAAATTATTTACTTTTGATTAATTTAAAAGCAGAACAACAGATAGTTTTGAGGTCACCTTTAAAATTCATATTTATTTTATTCGTTAGTTTTTGTATAATATACCAGTCGATGCACGTTATTAGGCCATATTTTGAAATTGCAAAAATAATTTTCTTCTGCCAGATCTTAAAGGGTTAAACTTACAACAAGAAGAGGACACACCCTTTGGAAATTGGATTTTGATCAGACTTTAAAAGATAGTTTCGGGTACCCAAAAATTGTTTCAGATTATAACTGCAAGATTATTTAAACAAGAAACATAACCTGTGAAGAAGAAAACGTATACGGGAAGAGCTTCAATGCAAGTTTTTGTTTCGTATAACAATGTTCATTTGTTCCATAGTTATTATTCATAACTTCCGTCTACCTTTTTTATGGGTCTTCTTATGGGCCATTACTTGTAGATTTGCATCCAGAATCCCAGATACCATTTTGTCACTAAAAAAACCCGTACACTTGGGCTACAACACCTTACGCAAACAAGGCCCACTGTAAGCTTCATTTCTCGATACCAACAACCATCTCCCGAATCTCGATGAAAACGCGTTTTCCAAAAGGGAATCCCGATCCACCGTTCAGTGGTCCCCGATACACTTAGCATACCTATATATACATCCGCGCGGCTCCTTGCGCAGGCAGGGGTCCCCGCTTCCATTCTCTCTCTCTCTCTCTCTCTCTCTCTCTCTCTCTCTCTCTCTCTCTCTCTCTTTCTCTCTCGTGCAGGTTATTCAACTCCGCTTGCGCGCGAGTGTTCGAGCCGCCGCGCCCGCCGCCGAGTAACGGGCCCCGAGCGCAACGACGACTAGGACGACGACGACGTTGTCCGCGACGGCGAGCGAGCTCGGAGACCATAAGCGCTTACTCAGTGAGCCGTGCGCTTCGCGAGGCACACATACGCGCGCTTTCGATCGACGGAGTTTATTACCCGAGTTTCCGAGCCCTTTGCTGTTTGCGCGCCCCGCGAGTTTAATCGAACGTAAACGAATCGTTACATTGTCATATATATACGTATATATCGGTAGTTCGCGGGTTTTTAAAGTTTGATTTTGATTTTTTTTAGTTTGTTTTTTGGATTCGCGAGTTTTTTTTAGGTTGGTTTTAAATATAGTAGAGTAGAGTTCGGAGAGTCCGGGAGTGCGCGTTTCGCTTTTCGGGAGTGCCTTTGCCGGCGAATGTTTAGGTTTTTTTAGGTGAGTTTTATTGTTTTGTTAAGTTGATAAATTGTAGGTAATACTAAATTTTACTATAGAATTTTACTAAATTGAAAACTAATTTTCGTTTGCATAGATTTTTTAGTTATTTAAAGAACGCTACTTATCGAATAGTTTGATGATTAAGTTGCGTGATATTAAAGAAAGGGGTTTGTTGTATTTAAAATATTTAGAATTTGATAACTTTAATTTTAAGATTTCAGAAGTTATAAAATTCTATAGTATTCAATACGAAAGAATCAATCAATTGTAATTGGTAAACTATTATTATTAAATGCGTTTTACAATTTTCAGTATTTATATTAACTAATTGAAACAGAACTTTTCCAAATAAATGAAGTATATAATACAAACATTAAATTTTGTTTTTTCCAATTCGATGTGCAATAATAAAGTTCATGTGATACGATTTAGCCTATATAACGGTACTTGATACACCCATCAATTCATTTTTTAAATTCTTCTAAAGTATTCAATAACAATCCAATCAATTGATAACAAGCACACTACATAGGTATATCTAAAAATTTTAATGCCATTTAAACACTCATAAAAATAATACTCAATTAAAATTCCTTAATTCGATCCCTGATCGATCTTCGCATACTATCCATTTAATTCAAATTCATACACTAGATTAAGCGTCAACCCCTTCTTCTTGCTCGATGGAGCATGAACAAATGTAAAATTCATCCACTGGCGCCAAGCGTGTTCCATCACAATAATATCTCGAACGATCTGGAATGCACGCGAATGGTTTCGGATCGCGAGCTCGCGACCTCGATACCGATCTTGCAAGTTGCACTGTATATACACAAAACATGCGCTTTGGCGATCGTCGCGCATTGTTCTTGAACTTGAACTCGCTCGTAAAAGAAAAAGATTCAGACCAATGAATAAAGAAATTCAAGGGGAAAAAGGCGTGTTGAGTTTGTATAAGAATTTATCCTGAAGATTGTAGTTTTTTTTAGGGGTGGGGGCTTACGCTGAAAAAACACGTATCATTTTTTAATTAACATACTTTTTTTCTACTACGATATTTATTAAGCAAGCAAAATCATGGATTATACATAATTTAATATTTTTATACAATTAATATTATTTGCATAATTCGATATTTTTTTAATAACCTAGTAACATTTTTGACTTATAAAATAATTTAATACAAATTATTATTATACAATATACGAGACTTTATAAATTAAGATTGTATTCTTAAATCTTCTAACTAATTTAATATAAACAATTTGAAAATAAATTATGGTATAAAAAATGTTCACTATCAAATTATTTTTGGGGCAGATGCAACCCTTTTATTATGAAAATTGGTTAGAAGTTGTTTGTTTTTAATACATCCAACGGCTAAAATAAGTTTGAATTTAGCGGGGGTAATTCAATACGTATTACCTGGGATAACACAAAATTTATACACCTGATTCTAATGATTTTGATTTTCTTCTTATCTTCTAATAAGGTTAGCTAAAACATGCATTCCATCCAATTACATCCAATGGAATTGCAGTATTTCAAAATAATTTAAATAGTCAGAATCGGATGATTTCTATGTCTAGTGTACACCCTTCTGCGATGGGTTTCAACATTTGTCTTGTATAAATGCAGTATACAACGCACCCGCCTATAACTTCATAGCGATAATATTGAATAATTCTTGAAATAATTAAGAAACTATGTCACGCAACATTACATATATAGCCATACATCCGGGGATCAACCAAAATATAGACTGGCTAGATAACCCGATTCAATCTCCGATCATTACTTACAGTCGAAGCATTACTTCTTGAAAATATAAGATAATCACTCTAATTCTTCAATACTGTCGACTCTTGTTATATTACCGACAATATAGCAAGAGGTAATGTTTGGTAAAAATTCACTTTTAATCGAATTATAAACTGCTATCTTTCAAATATATATTTTAACTGAAAAAAGGACTTTTTATTCTCTATTTATATTGAACATTACAATTGTTAGTCGATAATATATCATCAACCTACAAGCCAAAAACAATGAATACACTAAGTACGTAAAAAAGTTTCCTTCAACACCCGCAACTCTGTAAAACTTCAAGTTCACCGCGTACACTTTAAAATATATTCTCGATCCCTCGCGATTTATACGTATTCTGCGAGCGCGCGTGCGCGCGTGGTCACGGGCCGGCGAGGTGAATTTGTTCCGCCTGCTCCTCGCGCGCTTCCGGAAGAAAAAGAACGCTACCGAAGCTCCGCGCGCGCGCACGGATCATCCCGACGAGCAGAGATCCCTATCGGCGCTGCATAATTAATATGGAAATTCTGCCCGCGATTTTTGCGCGCCGATCGGTGCGAGGCTCGCTCCCGTATACCTACTGTCGATCGTCGCTCTGCACCGGTTCGCGAGTTAGCCGATATGCCGTTTCTTCGCTTCTTTTCCCTCGTGTACTCTAGACTCGTGCACTTGACTTTGAAATGCAGATGTTATCCGCGTATACAGAGCAGTCAGATGTAATTATGCGGAGTTGTTTATCTGGGTTTTTTGCTTCTTCATTTTCTTGTTTAATCGGCAGGTGCGTTTTGTTTTTAATGGATTGTAAGGAATTATGATATGAATGTTTCATTTTCTTTACTTTAACTTTTTAAAGACATGTTAAGGTTTTGCGATGATACATAATGTATAATAATGCATTATACGTTTTTCCGTTAGTCCTTGACTATATACTGAACCGATTTTCATAAAATTTATGCCGTTTCGCTTGTTATCGGTCAACCTGGGCTATAAAACAAAAATTTTCAAAATCAATTAAGCATGGTTTTGGACTATCCCGAAGGCGGTTCTTTTTTAATTTACCTTGTTAAAGATAGATTTTATCAGATTTTTGAAAATCTTAACCGATTTTTTATATTTATACATCTCGTGAATTCTTCAATAACATTTTGATAAATTAAAATATGCATTTATTATAAATATCGAAAATATTCAACAATTATTTAAAAAGAAATAATTATATTTAAATTTAAAATAGCTTGAATTGAAAAAAGATAAATCGTAAAGCTGACTATACTTTACTGGGTAAAGAAATAATGTTATTTTGCACGAAATTCTTCAGTCATCCAGATGGTTCCGTTATAACAACGTTAGCTGTACAAGCGCCGGTTACCAGAATAAACGATTTCTCAATGGTAATTGCCTGTCATCGCCATAAAAAGGCGTTAAGTCTCCGCGCTGCTCGATTATCGAACGTCTGATCGTGAACTTGCCCTGCTCATAAATACTTACATAATACTAACTTTTTTAAAGCTACACTTTTTTAATTATATATTTACTTTATCAAGCGTTGCTCGTAATATTTTAAATAGTAGTATTCCATTCCTCTTCTGATAATCGTAAATGGTGTTTTTCTCATCAATAACTTGCACTTATGATAATGAGATGTTCCAAGAATACAATACTATTTTTAACTGTACATTTTTTAAATCTTTACCTATTTTACCCAGATTTATAAGATATAAAACATAAAAAATACTGATATACATTATTTAATTAATCTTTAAATACGTTTTCAATCAATATTTAAAAATATCAATGGAAAAGTTATAAAAGAGAAACAGAAATATCGCCGTTTATAAGAAATTTTATACTCTTTCAAATGCATAATGAAGCGAACATAGAGCCCCCCTTGGCTCAGTGGGTAATACGCTTGCCTACTGATACAAGACGCTCAAGCAGTCGAGGGTTGTAGATTCCCGGTGAAAATCCTTGAGAATTTTTTCTTCGAGTGTTTCGCCTGGAAAAGATCTCCGACTACGCATTGAGCTTTGATGCAGGACGTATGCGCCCATATAGCCTCCTCAAAAGTGTCCAAGACGCTAATTAGCAGGTGATGGGTTTTGCTCGACCGAGATCGCGCAACACAACAAACAATACATAAAATACAAATGTAAAATACAAAATCACAGTTCCAAAAAAGAGTGAACACGTGTCCATTAAATACAAAGAAAGAAAGAATTAAACAATCATATTATTTCTAAAATAATTTACCTTATCGATTTCAGAATACGTAAAATATCGTAAAATAAAGAAATCATTGTAAAACAAAACTGGATCAATGAATCGCAACATTTCTTTTCAATTCAGACTCTTCATTAAAAAACAAAAAACATGAGCCCTGGTTTGTAAAAAATGACCGCGTCGTTATTGAAATATAAGCGATAAAAGAAAATTAAAGAAAAAACATAACCTCAAATAACTCTGAATGTAATGGTTGTTATAATCTAGGCATCTAGCGGTCTCAACAGATAATGACAATTTATTCAACTTATACTGCGCAAAAAGAAATTAATTTTTTACAAAATTACTTCTTTCTCGAAAAAGGAAAAGGATAAAGACTTGAAATTAAAAAAAAATATTATTTAAAATTTCGGGTCGGAAGAAATAGGTAATTTTATGTTTTTTCAAATGCATACAAAATGAATCGATGATATTATTTCAAATATACTAAAAAAACCCGAAAAACTAAAACTCAAAAATCAAAAAACCGCTAAAAACAAATAAACATAAAAAACAACAAATATTTTTGTACAGTCCCCTTCCTTTAAAAGAAAAACAAAGTCATTGAGCCCTGAAATATTAAGTTTAAACCGAGAATGTTTAGAGTAATTTTCACATTCATCCAGACTTTTTCTAAAAATAGTGTATTTTGACTCCTAATGTCTCGAAAACATATTTCTAACATGTTTTTAGCAAAACTTCTTTTTTACCATCACAAAGCTTCCTCTATGAAGACGCAAAACTGATAATTATACAATATCAATGTAGCATTAAATTAAAGTATTTTTAGTGAAATATGTCACACGTGACACGATATTAAAATAGTGTAACCACGTGTCCTCAGTACAACTAAACATGTAGTTTCTTTTTTACAAATGATATAAATTCGTTCAGCAGTGCTTTTCGTTTCAGTAAATGAATTCTTAGAAAAATTACTCGACCTAATTAACGGTTATTTGTTGCCACAAGTCTGCCAAGCAGGCAACACAATAGTAAAACGATTCCTCTATTTGCTTTAGTAAAATAAGGAGATGCAGATGAAATCGTTTTTGTTGTTCTTGCGCAAAATTTAATCATAACCATCACACAATTCTAGTATACTTTTTAAAAGATTATTTCAATGTACTTTCTGAATAATACAAATATTTTAAGAAAGTCTTACGTAAGAAAGAGAGTATCTTACTTTTATGTTATGAATTTTGAAGAGATTTCGGAAGTATAATGTAGTACCAAAAAGTGATATCGACCGACCATACTTACATTTAATGTATTCTGTTGTCTAAGATGATATCTATTTTATGAGTATACACATAAAGAATATGGACATTGCCAAATAAAAAGTGAAATAAGAGCAAATTTTATGTAACGTTTTATTCTTTACAAAATAGTTTTCTTAAGTTTTCTTATATTTATATGAATTACCATAATAAGCTGTAGCCAACTGATTTTTAAAAATTAACAATTCTATTGATCCATAATATAAGTTCAGAAGCGAACATGTAAATATGGATTTCTTTTTTCCACTTAGAACTATAAAACTTATCAATTATTATATTAATAATTACTTACTATACTTCCGAATGTACTTTCACATAATTTTAAGAGGTGAAAAACAAATTGATATTCATACGGTCGCTTCGAAACTAATAGGTTAAATCGAAAAATGTCAATCTAAAATAATATTTAAATTTTAATGCCACAATGAACGTGTGTTTTAATTTCTCATTTGTAAACATAGAAGCTTATGCACAGTGTTGCTCAAAAGTGTAGCGCCCCTAAATATTTTTAAATTTAAATACATATATTTTATTTTATATTTTGAAACCTTTAACCTTGAAAAAAAGACAGTAAAATAATTTTTAAAAAAGCAAAGGAAAGTTGATTTTTTTCTCTTTAAGGTTATGCTAAAGTCACCTGTCACTGACAAATACGAGGAACCACTTTTCTTATTTAACTTTCAATTTTTAGAAGATATCTTTATGAAACGTTATTGTCCTAATCAAAAACAACAACTTTCCAGAGAGATATTTGCTCACAATTGAAAATTGAATGAAATTAATGGCTCTCCGTATTTGACGGTGACAGGAGGTTTAACATCACCTTAAGATACTACGATACTACCTAAATAATAAAATAATTAACTTCAAGAGAAGTTACGATTGATTGGAATAGAGTCTTTAAATTGTTCCATTTAAATCAATGTAAATCTTGAATTTAATTTTCAACTCTTGATTCAATGGCTTTCAACTTTTCTTAAATATGTAATTAAAAAAATATATTTTGAGGGTACATTAAAGAGAATAAAGTTAACTTTCATGTGATTTTCTAAAAACTATTTTACGATTTTTTCTTTGAAAGTTGTAGGTCTTAAAGCATAAAATATATGTATTTAAATGTAAACATATTTAGGAGCTCTAAACTTTTTTGCATTACTGTATGATGTGTTTTAATGTTAGTTACTTTCCTTATGCTATTCATAAAGAATAGTAGGGAACAGTAATTTCCTCTGGTATCTACTTGTTATTACGATATACTTTCCAAGAAGCTTATATTATTTACAAAATTTTATACTTACACGCAAAGTTAGCACAGCAAATTAATTGATTTCTTAAATTCAATTCAAAATAAACGCAATTCAGCACTAATTTTATAGACATGTGCAACAACAAAATCGAGAGTAAATAGTAAGTCATGTCTATCAGCGCATATCATGTCCGTAAAACATTCTTATAATTATTATAAAACAGTACCATTTTCTTTAATAACTTCCAAAAACAAACAATACAACGTAATCAAGGAGGATATTTTACAGAGAGTCATATTTTGTGGGCACCTATAGTGCAGGAATAGATTAATAAAGTTTTAGTCGATATGTTTCTACAAAAATGATAACTTATTATTGATATGAACTAAATTAGCAATCAGACATTGAATGGGGACATGTTTTCTATAAAATTTCATGCAAATATCCAAATGATATTAAAATTGACGTTCCAAAAACTCGTAATCCAGACATATGTTACGAAAAAACCGTGTGCAGTGGGAGTCAGGTGAGCGAAAACAACCCTAAGGTGAAATCTCACACGCAGAAGATAAAAAGTCATATGATAATATAGTATTTGATTTAACAAAATAAGTTTAAGAACTGGGTAATGAACTTATTTAGACCAAGTAAGGTTTACTATTAAAACTAAAATAATAAAAACGATTGGAGTTATTTTTTTATTAATATCAAATATTTGTTTAATGTATTTCGACTTTATTAATAGTTTTTTTATTAACTTATTGAAATAAAAAAACTTCAACTTTTTTTGGCTCTATTTGAAACTAAATATGTAAAAAAAATTTCAATATATAAACAAAAAATTTTCTCTGAAAGAAAGCCGTTTGAAAACAGTGTGGTATCTCAAAGGCGCCACGTGCGTGCTCGCGGGTCAAAAAAAGTTTGAGTTGTCATGTCTGGTACTGGAGGTACAATTTAAGCAAATCTCCATTTGATCCTTTCCTTCACTTCATGATTCATCAAAGCCGTTAAAAAATCAATCTCACCCTTCAATTGCGCGTTTACCAATCCTAGTATATTATGTCCATACTAGTATATGCAGAATCTGCATAAGTTAAAGAATGTACTTACGATTGGGTTTAGTTAAGGTGATGTTAAACCCCGTGTTATTAGTAAATATGGGGAACCACGTTTTTGATTCATCTTTCAATTTTAAGAAAATATCTCTATGGAAAGTTGTTGTTCCAACCAAAAAGAACAACTTTTCATCGAGATATTTACTCAAAATTGAAAATGAAATGAGAAAAGTGGATCCTCGTATTTATTGGTGACAGGTGGCTTTAGCATCACCTTAAGGCATATATAGAGTTTCCAATTACTTAAACTCTTTCATGGTATTACTTAATGAGGTGGTTAACGATATAATAATTCTAAAAAGCGATTCTATGAGCTCAGTTTTTTGTTTATTTCGTCGTCAACGAGCTCTCAAATTTTGTACACAAACCTAGAAACTCATTATCTTCCAAAACATCTTAAACTGAGCAAAATCCGTAGTCATTAGAATATTAAAAGAACCACCTTAAATTCCTAACCACCAGCCTTATGCACGGATCATTAATCCCTGCACAACTCATCCCCGATAAAGGCAACAACGTACATTATACATACACCTACGTACTATGTTGCGTTTATCGTGCGTGTCGAGACATTGAACGCGCGCACGCGATATGCACGCATGCAACACTAGAACTCGCATATAAGACAGACGGAGACGCGAGTCGCGGTACCGTTACGAGGTGCGCGGGGCGCGACTTATACATACGAAGAGAGGAGAGTGTCGAGGAGGAGCACGGTACGAAAAAACGCAACGGTAAAGAGACAGACCCGCGATGTACCACGCGCACGCGGGAATGTTCGCAGCGTGGAAGCGTAGCGCGGCGGTGACGATTAGGCACGGGAATGAGCGTATAGTGACAAGTAAGACTTTGACAAAGGATTATGTATAGGAGAGAGATGGCGAGTGCAAGGTTTCCTGTAAGAAATAAGACACTCAAATTGCCGTGTAATTCCATACACTCTACTTTTTTTATTCTTTAGAATTGTATGTTATTCAGATTTAGTTTAGTGTACGAAATTTGGTTCTTGAGAGAATTCTATTAAAGTTTTTTTGGTAGCTATTTTCTGGAACCCCATGAAATGAAGCCCATCAGCAACCGCAGATTCATCTAATGGGTCGTTGTTATAGAAAAATAAATGATTGAACCCTAAATGCGCATCATTTAAGTGAAAAATGGTAGGGAAGACCGGGGCACATTCGAACGCTTTCTTATTGGCATTTTTTATTCAACATCCTTCACAAAATATTTAATTCTACGACGGTAGATTTATTCATATTATCAACACTAACGTACACAATTTTTTCTAGCCCTTTTTTACCCGAATATATAACTTTTTTTCGTGATTAACTCAAGCAACATTTCCGTTCGATTTCGCCACCAACGCGGGGCAAAATCGAACAGACGCTGGGGCGAAATCGAACATTGCATTTTAAATAGTAACTATAGGTATTTTTAAATTACTTTAATTTCACATCTTTTAGGAAATATCAGAGAGTAATAATTATTCAATCAATAATAAATTTATTTTACTTTTACACATTACATAACAATGTTATACATTCAAGAGATTATTAATATTTAAAATTTTATACAAAGTTGACGATGGATTTATTAAAATTCACAACTCTAGCTAAACACGCCCAGTCCCCCTACTTCTATTTCTGGTTACAACTTTGCATGTACTTGTTATAGAAAAATGAAAATAAAAAAGTTATTAGCGATCATACATAATGCCAAAAAATACATGAAAATTCACATAATCCCAAAAATTAAAACAGTCTTATCTTTGATTGTAATATAAAATGACTGTGGTAAGATCTATAGATATTTATACGATCATATGGGCGTATTCTGTTATTCTCGCGATTGTCGCGCACGTAAATTTTGTATTAGGAAGCGCAACGGGTTGGAGAAAGAAATTTTGCGTCTACGTATTAACATCATTTAAAGGTCTTACAACAAAGAATGCATAGACAAGTAATTTGCCAAATATTTTATTGTTAGACAGCAGCATTCATGTATTATTATTTTCTTGTTTATTAAAGCGAGAGAATTTTAATATTGATAATTTTAGGCTTGTGTCGTTTCTTTTTCTTCAGAAAATAATTAGTTCAAATGATACATAATAACAGAAGTAATTCCTAAAATAGTTTGAAAGTCTGGTCGATTGATCACATAACACGAACTTTTTAACATTACTAAGAAGTTGAGCATATTCAAAGGACTTGTTACTTGATGCAAATACCTCGAGATCACTTATTACTAATTTATCTAATTTTGTAACTACGTCGATTCTCTAAAACTTATATAGACAATATCTAATCGTTTCCTCAATTCTCAAGCCACAGCCATTGCTGATTCATCGTCAAAAATTCCTCCGGGCACCTGCGATTGTGTCTTTGGGTGCTGCGCGGCGCGTAGCCTTGCGACTTCGAAAATCGCGGCATTCGCATTCGGCGGGCATCGATAGAGCTGCCAAACGCACGCGCGTGCCGTGAGTAGCAAGAACGAACGCATTTGCGCGCTCATAGGTCCTTGTTCCGATAATAGCCGAGGCGGTGTGGCTTTGCAGCTGGATTGCGACAGCCGAAATGTCATTTGCTTGTTTATTTGAGAGGTCTTTTAGTGTGCATAATTTTTTTTAATTTAGCTTTTTTTAAAGGATGCTTTTCTTTGTCATGATTAATGCTACTCTTTATCTTGTTACAAAATACTTTTTTAAGAGGTCAAAACTGTGCTAAATCTTAAAAATGAACCTAAATGTTTAAGGCCTGACTGGAATTTTTCCTTTAGAGACGTTTTAAATTTTTTTAATGCAAAATATAATACCTAATGTGTATTTTATTTAGTCAGCTTACAATTTTAAGAAATTACGAAAATCGAAATTTTGTATCAATGTTTACTTAATTGTCATGTTTGTTTGGTGGCAATTTTAACAAATTGATCTTAACGCATTTATTATACGTATGACCTCAGACTAATCGAGAAAAACTTCCAGATATTAATTTTAGGTTTAAATAATAGTGATAAAAATACATACAAATTTATGGTTAAAATTTGTATTAATGTTGTAATATTTGGCCATAAACTAAATATTTAAAAAAGCGTAGTATAAGTGAACATCGGTCTCGGTTTTTAGAAGCTTAACTTGCGCTTAAAAGTAATTGGGTCCGAAAAGTAGACGACACTCCTCTATATTTAATACATATTGTTTATCTACTTTATTTGCTTAAGTACTTTTTAGATTAACATTCATGCAAACATTAATATTTATAATACAATAAATATAATTAGTGAGGGGAAGATATGTGAATCGAAAATTTAAAATGCTCTACACGAATTGTTATATGAATAAAGTTTTCTATTCATGAATCAAAAACTAAAAACAATATAATTATATTAAGAATATTACTTACAATTAATTTTTTTATATTTGAAACGTATAAATTATTCTTAAAATTAGACTACCTAGTTAATTATAACAAAATTATAATTTTAATATATTATTTGTATTATAAATATTCTTTAGACTAGGGAAATGGTTATATTTTTTAATCTGTAATTTTTGAAAAATAATATTACTGACAATATTTATAATGAGAACCTTCAATTTACAATGTAAAGTATTAACATACACGTGTAGAATATAAAAGTGATGAAATAATGCCAACAATCGAAGTTCAGCATTAATGTTTGCATATATTGTACTGCGATGTAAATATACAATAACATTGAAACATAACTTTAGATAGCTATCTCTTTAAACATTTTTTATATATTATTTCTCTGTTTAATTTAAAATACATACTAATTGTTCAGAATGAGTCAAAGAAAACTTAGTTAGAAAGTTTCAAGACATTGTAAAGAAATTTGATTTGCCGGTAAACTTCCTTAAGAACGTATAGTCTATTTTTGTACATACCAGAAGATTTTAGTATTTGTTTTAAGAAATAAATTGTTTTAAATAACGACAAAAATCGAAAAGAATACTTGTCACGATAATTTTTATTTGAGAGTAAGTTACGTTAAGGGATATTCCATTGAAGAAAAAACAACGTTTTTGTTAACGGGTTAGTTTTCATGAAGACGCATCTAAAAGAAATAAACTAATTTACGATTATCCCATCAAAATAAATAATTCCATATTGCTAAATTACATCAAATTATAATGAAGCAATGCTGTACAATTAAGTAATTTATATCATTGCATTATACTTATTCCCATTAACTAAATTTTAATTATACGTAACAAAAATTTAGTTTAGTACGATGCATTAACTTTGTCGAGATCTATTATGATAATTTCAGTTACAATAGTTAAAGCCCCTTGATAATACCGAATTCTCATCGTGTCTCGCGACTTACCCAATGTACGCTCGACTTTCGCATCGCTCGTTAAATCCATGCAAAACCGCGGCGCAAGATTCGTTTTCATTTTACGAACTGGTTCCCGCGTATATATACGTAATTTGCTCGCGACGATGATGAGCAGCGGTACGCCAAACGAATACGAAAAAAAGAATATCTTCGAGGTGGTTGGTAAACTCGGGTCGAGCCGCCGAAAAAAATGGAAAAATATACAGCGTTTCATCATACAATATGCACACGACACAAAACGGCTCTAGTTCGACCACTTGGAATTCACGTGGAAAAGGAGTCTCTATGGCGCATACGTGCCGCAGACGAGTTGCTACAATTGGGTAACGCGACGTCCACTCAAACGTAAACGATAGACGTACCTACGCTTGACTTTTTACGTTATAACACTTGTTTTCGTTCTTTGTCTAACGTCGCGGAGCGTCGTTGTTTACAATGGCAGATGCGTGTATTGCAGGCACTCACGTACGCTAGTTCGTGTGCGACCGAAATTCACGTAACGAGGGAAGTACGCACGCGAATGAATAGCACTGCACGCGTCACGATTATGGTTGGACACTTTCCTTAAATGTCAAATGATGCGAAATAGTATGCGGCTGAATGCGATTATGTCAGAAATTACTTTTTAGATACGTGTTTTTATATAACTAGTCGTCAAAGAATCTAGTTCACGAATTATTAACATGGACGAATACTGCACTGTGGGAAATATATGAACGTTATTCAATCTAATATAAAATTAATATAATAAAATATTTGTATCATACAGAGTACGTAGATTCATAGTTTTAAACGACTGTACTAAATGAATATTCTGATAAGAAAAAGTAAAAATCAATATTTGTTTATTTTTAATTTACATTTAAGATTTTATAATAGTTTATTAACTCTATAATCTGAACAACGCGGTATACCGTAGTGCAGTTGTAAGCTGTGTTAGTGTTAATAAATCATACACGCAGATAACTGCTTGGCTAGAATATCGAAAAAGTGACTGAAGCAGGGATTAGCAGAGGTTAGAATCTACACAGTACCAACAATGAGTTGTTTTATCTAAAAATGTCGTTAGACCAGCAAAAATTGGCTAATCCAGTCGAATATTTCGTTAAATAACCTAAAATACTCTAGCGAATAATGCTTTGCTGTCCCACCGATATTTTTTTTCCCCGTTTTTCCTTCATTTCCGCAAGCCTTAAATTATCGAATATTCGAATTTAGTCCCGTGTTACATATAGAGCTTTATTCCTGATTTAACTGTGGCCACTTTATAGATTTGAAGAGTGGGACCTACAAAAAGAGAAAGAAATAGTTCAAAATTGAAAATTTTTTTGAAAAAAATAAAGTAAAATTGCGGGAATAAAGTAAGCACTTTATCCCCGCAATTTTTTTTCATTTTTGAACTATTTATTTCTCTTTCCTTGGATCCAACTCTGAAAATCAATAAAGTGGCCACAGTTAAGTCAGGAATAAAGTTCTATATGCAACACGGGAATAAAGTCGATTATTTTCTCGAGTAATTACTAAATCCACCCTCGGGGATCATCTTCGACTTTATTCCCCTGTTGCATAATGTACTATTTCAGATTATAAAGTAAAAGAGCATTGCCAATTCATTGGTTTGTAGCTTTCTCATACTTTGACAGCTGTTCTTACGTGAAATTCATTGTTCTGGTATATTAATTTAAACTACTTTATTTAATAAAATTGTTTTCCATCCGTAATTACTACTAATGGAAGGGCCAGAATAAAGAGTTAAATTCAACTACTTTATCCGTCTGAAAGCTCTTCAATCTTTCCCTGCTGAAATTTCCCTTTTAAACGGAATTAATACTTTGATCTACAAGCTTTATTAGACAATGCTTGATACTTATAATACTTATACGTATCTTGTCCTTACATCTGGCTATTATATTCAAATATTGTGATTATTATTAATTAAACTATTATTGTATATTATATTAAATTATTAAACTATAATTAATACTTTCTTTCTCTTTCTGTTACAGCGTAAAAATGCGGTTCAGGCTTGTGACAGTGGCGATCCTGCTCGCCGTGGCGAGCAGGGGAGATGGGCGACCTAGGGATCCTGGTAAGAATACTTTTTTATTGTAATGACTCTGTTAGAATAAGTTACTGTACCGCCACGAATCATTTTTTTTATCAGCTACACGTTGCAAGTAATCTTTTATTAGCTTTTGTTTTCATAAAAGTTAATTACTTATACGCTTTAGACTTTAAATACTGCACATTCTTACATATTAATAATATTTTCTTAAGCCTTAAAAAGCATGTCGTAACAACAAGTTTAAGGTTACATTTATGCAAAAAAGTGTTAGTTATTCTGGATCCATTGTAGTATGTATTTTAACACCTTATAATTTCACAAATTATATTATATTATGTTGATTGTATAATTTACAAGTGTTATGGTTACATTTATTTAAAAAAATGTTAGTTAAATACATGTATGTTGATTGCATACTTTACAAGTCATTCGTATACTTAATAAAGTTAGTTACATTTTTTGTTATATATGAAATCACAGTCATATATATATATATGTTTAAGAATAATAATACCACGTAAAGAAATTTTTATTTTGTATTTCTTGCTAAACAATTATCTTACTTTATTATACATTTTATTACTTTCGCAACTAATTACAATTACTAAAGTCCATTGTAACACTATATGAAATTGTTATTACATCATTTCATATCACCATTATACCCCAATAAACCGTTTCCTCTAATTAACCTATTTCTTTAGTCATAACACCTCCTAATAATCAATTAAAAAATTAGACCATGCACGGAAAACTGTAAGACAGTCGCGTGAAACACACCTCATACATAGCTTCCGCAATCTTCAATTAACCCCCGGTCACCATAAAAGTCACTCGTTTTATCCATAAATTCAATTCCATCACGATTCTCAAATAAACACACAGAGTGTAATTATTGATCCTCCTTGTCGTGCACCTCTTACTTCTATAATTAGAAAACACACCTTGACGTACGACGATATCGCGAAGCGTATCCCATCGGGCGGCAGTAGCAACAGCAGCTTTTCTCAGTCCCGTTAGCAAATACTTATAAACCCGCTGAGCGCGCCTCTTCGATCGTGAAACTTATATACATACATAAGCGACATATAGACACATTTATGGTGTACGCGCAAGCCCGCAGATGCCGTTACATCGTTAAAAAATCTCACTCTCTCGTTTATGGTTTTGCAGACCCGTTGGACAGCGGCAGCTCGCAGGAAGCAGTGGTACCACCACCAGCAGCAGCCGTGGCAAGCAGAAGCGGAAGCAGTCCCGATAGCAGGTATATGACGATGACGATTACGTCGAGGCAGCGGCGAATGGCGAAGGCAGCCTCGACCTCGCCCACGTCCTCCAGTCGCAGACGCGATATCAGTATTACTAGTGTTAAGTACGGTAGCGGTGGTAGTGGTAGTAACAGAAATGGTAGGTCAAGTAGTAGTAGCGGCAGCTGGCAGACTCGCTCGGTTTTTCCCGGATTGAGCTTCGACGCGGGGAGAAAGAATTATTTGCCCCTCAGTGCCCTGTCTTCCGCTACTCCACGAGTCAATGACAATTCAAGAATAGGGAGCAGAGGAAATAGCCAGTCGATTGGTAGAAGCACCAACCATAGCAATCCACTGGTGATTCCCTTCGTCCCATCTCCTCAAATATCCATGCCCATGCCTATTCCTGTATCCATGACACGAACAAATAAAGTTGTTGCGAATTCGACGCTTCGTAGCTTAAGAAGGTCTCTTAATAACCAAATGTCCACGCCTAAACCTATTCCCGTATTTATATCCCGAAACTCACAAGATTTAAATGTTAATCCGATGGCTCGTGGAGAACGGAAGATAGCGTCGAGGACCTTAGTTAAGATAGTGCCGCAGAAGCTCAAATCGGGATACAACGTACGTAGGAACTCAACGATCTTCAAGAGGAAACCGCAGATTTCGAACGTGCAACTCAAGAATTGGCCAAATGAGGCGCTGCAGAATGTCCAGGATCTTTTGAATTATGAGAAGTACACGTCCTTTATGGATGAGGACATTGAGGACAGAAATAAGGTGACATTCTCGGAGAAATCCAAGGTGCCGATTAGTCGCGAACCTTCGAACAAGAGTCCGGGTAGTCAACAGCAGGTGCTCTGGTCGAAGATACCGGTGGTCGAGGTTACGCCCTCTTTTAATCCAAACGATCGCATAGACGTTGATACGACGATGCATATAGACAGTCTTCTGGACGACCTCGGAAATAACAGGATACAATTACCGCATAATCAGGGTTTGTCCAAGGTGTCGCAGAATACAGTTGTTCACATATTGAACGCCGGTTCCCGAAAGCCTAACGTCACGGTTGTGGAACCCATGAGGGTAGTCAATAAAGTTAATCGGACGAAGACGGCGAGTACCAGGCCACCACAGAATGTCCACATCATGTTCATGATGGACAAGGACGAATCGTCGCGTGAGAATCAGACAGTCGGTCAGCAGTTACCACCTACGGATATTTTGGGTAACGATGCCGATTGTCCCACTATCATGATCAATTCCATAACTCAGATCAACAATACGATCGAGAGCAAGGAAGGCTGTACAGATCTGAATATCGTCATCAATTCGCATGTTCTCAATACGAACATATTTAAACCAACCGCTCAAACAGTTCCATTGGGTAGCGGTCCAGTAGCTCCGAAGGATCCTTACACCAGTGCTGCTGGTACTCCACCTAGCAACTACCAAAGTTATCCACCTTCCAACAATTACCAAAATAATAATTACTACGGTGGCAAAGATCCCGCGAGTCAAGAGCAATCGGACGAGCCGGGAAGCTCAGGATTCGCACCTGAACCAGCATCTGAAATTTCTACCTTCGAGGTCTTCCAGGGTACTCACATCAACGTAGGTGGCAGTGGTCAAACTGCTCAAGATGCACCAAACGATACAGCAGGTGATGATTCGGGAACTATTGGACCGGACGAATCGACAGGCAACGATGCCGATGGTTCTTCTTTACCCAATCCAGACGAGGGCACAAACGACATCGCGGGTATGAGTCCAGAAACTATCAATCCCAGTAGTGACGTTGCATCCGAGGAAGGAGCCAGCGCAACTGGGGACACAGGTCCGGAATCTATCGCAGCTTCCGATGCGTCTGCCGAGGCCGGCCAGTCCTCGGGCCCCGCGTCGATAGGCGATGTTGCCTCTGCCCAGGCGAACGACGCCTCGGGAGCAGTATCCTTACCCAGTCTGCCCAATATTCCCAATCTGTCTGGCGTCCCTGGTCAGTTGACCAATGTGGCCAGCAACGCGGGAAGTAGTGGAAGCGGTGGACAACAAACCGGATTGTCACCTGTTTCGGCCATCGCCGACGACGACGACGATGATGATGACCTGCTGGACGCCTTGTCCCCGGTCAATCTGCTCGATTCCATATCCTCGGTGTTCACCTACTTCAATCCGCTGAACCCCATCAATTACGGGATCTTCGGTATGGCGGTGGCGCCCTTCGTGGCCTTCGCCGCGGGAGTCGTGGGCGTGGCCGCCTTTCTTTTTCCATGGGCGTTTCCGGGCAGCCTGAACTTCGCTCGGGCCTGGGATGACAGCGGTAGTAGCAGGGTCAGGATCAGATTCAATCCGAGCCTGCGGGACGTCGTGCAGAGCTCGATACACAAGTACAGGCATTTGAACGAGTGGAAGGGTAGAAGGAGGAAGAGGAAGAGAAAGAGATGAGATGCGGTTGTTATCGATCGAAGAAGGCGATCTACATCTTTACATCGTGCTCGCATGTTGCGGGATAGGCTGCTCACGATTCTATGAAGCCGCGAAAGTAATAGAGGTCACAGGGGAACCGCACATTACCAGCAATGGAGGCTTACCTTATCGTATTGAGTTTTTATACATTGTTTGAAAATTCGCAATTATTTTAGCAGGTTCAAAAATGCTATTTCATTATTTTAACAATTATATGAATTTAAATGAAGTTGATGCTATTTTCTATGTAAAATTAAAGTAGAATCGAATTGAGTATATGAAATACAATCGAGTATGTTAATTAATTACGAATTTTTTTATAAATTATAAAAATATAGTGCGATATGACACGTGGCATTCTGTGAACGTTAATTTAGAGCGTAGTAATGGGCTATGTGCTAATAATATTATAACCGTTTAATTAATTATCAACTTCAAACCACATTTTTTTATACTTTTTCAGAAAGAATACATGTTTTGACTAACTCTTAGGGTATAATTATAATTTCATTAAGGGGGATCTCCGGGGAAAAATAAAACTTCCACAGCTTTAAGGCTAATAAAATAATAATTACATGGCAGGTTTATAATGATATTATCAATTGATACGCATTTTTAAAAAAATTTATCAAATAATATTGAAGTTATTGAGAATAATAGGTTTATTTTAAGTAAAATTAGGCTGTACGGTAAAAGTTGTTGGCGCACATCACAATGACATTTATGAACTAACAAATTTGATAGTGTTTTTGACAGTAAAATATAAATTAGTTAGCTGAAATTACCAATTTTTACTCAACTAGGTGTTTTTTAAAAATAATAAATATTTGTTATTTAAAAATTGTTAAAAACAGTGCAAATTTGTTAATAGAATCATTTAACATGAGCTCTGTCATAGATATTTACAAAATATTTCAGCTAACAAATGTTGAGAATACTTCAAAGAACGTATCCTAAAAGTTTCATCAAGATTGATTATTTTGGTATGCGCCAACAACATATTGAAGATTGAAAACTTAAATAATGAGAAAACAGTAATTGATAAAAAATAATGAAAAATGTAGCTATATTTTATAATACGTTAATACAAGTTTACCAAACTTTATTATATTTATAAAAATCAATAAAAAGCTTTTAAAAGAAAGTATACATCATTTTTAACCTAAAAAAAATAGAAAATGACTTCCATTTATTTAATTTTACAGCTTTGACTAAACTATCAAATTTTTTTACTTAAAATATAAAATATCATTATAATGCTGTTTCTACTTATTAAGCAAGAGTTGAACCAACTTTAAAAAAATGAAAAAAATTGAAATTTTTCGAAAAAATTACCGGAGAACCACCTTAAAGAATCAGTGTAGTAATTTATTAAACTTAGAATAATTGATGCGTATGGTCGTCTCAATTTATTAATTAATTAATATAATTTATTAATTTATTTATTCTTTTTATTTATTTGTTCATATATTTATACACTTATACATAGAATTTATATTTATTAGTAGGTATTTAATAAGCATAATAAAATAAAATTATATTTTATAAAAAAATGTATTTTAGATGTAAGTGAGCTAATTAACTTTAGCTAGGGCAGGGGAGATTTAGCGTGCAATAAAGGTTAGAAACAAAAATGCATAGTGTAGTTAATGTTGCGAGTCTTCGGTATTACATTAGCCTAAAATAATCTATTAAAAAACTTGAATTTAAGATAAATCGCTGAAAAACATCTGGAGTTTTATACAATTCTGTATGTTATTTATGAATTCAACTAATATTATAAATTGTAAGTTTTTTGCAAGAAAATTCTACATTTCATTCATCTCATCATGGATTTACTAACAAAATATTTTTATAACTAAAAAAGAATATTAGAAAGCTTTTTGTATTCTGAATAAAATTCTATTGTAATAGTTTGGTGCAATTGCGGATTGTGACTGTACTTTTAATGCAGCGATCCTTTTTGTTATTCCGCTTCCTTCCCAAATTCACCTTTCAAATTACCTCGATTGTAAGAAATAAAAAGACCATAATCTCAAAACAATTGATCACTAACATGCATGCCATCCATATTAAATACAAGATACACGTAGCACTCTTCAATGTCGCAATTCTTCTGGGTGAGTATAAAATTTAAAAGAGCTTTGTACTTTTATGTAAATAAACTACTTGTTTAGAACCTTTTGTTTATGTACAGGAATTTTACTTATATGGGTAAAAGTCAAAAAGTCGACCATTCTTAGGCATAGAGTTTCAAAAATAAAAATATCCGAAATTAATAAAAATGTGTTTTTCTGCAGTAGTATTTATTATAAAGATTTAAAAATCTATATGAACGTGATCAATAACTACTTATAAAGTATTAAAAGATTTGTAAAGCCTTATGATAAGTCAGGTTGATTGCGTTCAAATTGCTCACTCATAATTATTAATAACTGACTTTCGTATTCTTTTCGTGTGTTTTCTTCTATCAAATCTCTTTCTTGTGCAAAGGTATTATCAATAAAATGAAAATAAACTAGCTTCATCTTTATATAACATATGTAATTCAAAAACACGATTTATTGAGAAGTTAATTTATGATTGTTTATTGTTTTATTATGTACATCGTCAATGAGTGGATATGACTGCTGTGGCGCCGCGAGTGTACGTTACAGTATATTTGATCAAACATCGCATGACAAGCAGATCATGAAATTTTTATACTAATTTAATTCTTACTTGTAATTTAGACTTGAATAAAACTTTAAATGAAGCGATACTTGTATTTTTTAACCCGATACACTTATGGGTAAATCTGCCGAACTTGTAACCTTAAGTGTCTAAACTGTAAAACTATTGATCATTTTAATATTATTTATATCCCAAGTAATCTTTTTGCTTCCACAAAGAGGAAGCTTCGTAATAGTAAAAAAAAAGGTTTGCTAAGAACAATGTAGAAACATTTTTTGAGACTTAAAAAATCAAAATACACTATTTTAGAAAATGTATGTATGGATGTGTGTGAATGTATGTATGTGTATGTGTATGGACTTGGATCAGCATTACTCTGCATATACATGGTGAAACTTAATATTTTACAGCTCATTTTTTTTGTTTTTCTTATAAGAAGGCAGCATAATAATTTTTTCTTCTTTTTCGATTCGTTTTTGTTCTTTTAGTAGTTTTTGGATTTTTGAATTTTAGTTTTCGGGTTTTTTGGTACATTAGAAATAATATCATTGATCCAGCGAAAAGGCATTTGAAAGAGCATAAAATTACCTAACTTTTTCGACCTGAAAATTTGGATAAGGTTATTTTGCAAATGCATCAAAAAGTAACGAATTCAAAATAGATAAACTTTTTGGAATATTCATGCATTTTCAAGCTGCATCTTCAAGGCCCATTTAAAAAACTACGGATACCAAGCTTCCCTTTTAATGTGCTAGAAAATATACCTCCTAGCCTCTTTAAATTCCGATTCAGCAGGGTTGATGCTCTCTGTGTAAGTAAACCTTTGTTAAGATATTTTAGGCAACTATATATATATATATATATATATATATATATATATATATATAGTTTTATATTAGAAAATCTGTTTTATCGCCGCATTGGCCAAAATGATTAAATATGATTTCAAATAATGCACATTTCGTTTCTTTTAATCCCATTTTTTAGATTTACGTTCCTTTCCAGCACTCTGTGATTAATTAAAGTACGCGGGGGATTTACTTCAAAAATATATAATGTAACATTTTAAAATCACCATTAAATGAAAATTCAAAATGCGTATTGTAAACCTTTGTTAAGATATTTTAGGCAATCGGCTAGATGTTCAAGTATATGTTAAAATGATAAAATGAAAATAAAATCTAATTTGATTCAAACACTGAGTCTTTTGAGTACAAATTTAAAAGCTTGAAGTCGAATTCTTTGTTTACATCGTCCTGCACACGATAATTATGTAAGAAAACCATTCACGTTCAGTTTTAAAACTCTTTCTAAATAGTGTTATCGGTATATATACATGTGTATATATATATATATATATATATATATATATATATATATATATATATATATATATATATATATATATATATATATATATATATATATATATATATATATATATAGTTTTATATTAGAAAATCTGTTTTATCGCCGCATTGGCCAAAATGATTAAATATGATTTCAAATAATGCACATCTCGTTTCTTTTAATCCCATTTTTTAGATTTACGTTCCTTTCCAGCACTCTGTGATTAATTAAAGTACGCGGGGGATTTACTTCAAAAATATATAATGTAACATTTTAAAATCACCATTAAATGAAAATAATTTCAAATCGATGGGTCCTAAGAGAAAAGACTTATCTTACGCGTGACGATTAGAAAATACCTATCTTGCGCGTTGCGAGTAGAAATGGACTATCTCTTTTGGGGTTGCTTTGTAGGCTCTATTCAATGCTGAAAATTTGTTATAAAATGATTTGACATCTTACTTTTAATAATGTGAAGATGATAATTTTACATCAGTAGTATTAAAAAGTCAATAAAAGTTATAATTTAAATTATCTTATAATATTTATATGACCTCAAAGTTAGCGTAAGAAATAATCTCAAAAGAGATAGTCCGTTTTTAATCGAAACGCGTAATATAAGTCTTTTCAAATCGTAAGTCTTTTCTCTTACTGCCCATCGAAATAACCTGTGTTGATAATCAATTGACTCATCTTAATATACTTAAAATTAATTTGAAAAGACGGGGCTCACATGACGCCAAATTGAGTGAAATATTTCAAGTCATTTTTCCACAGTAATTTCAGCACAGCATGCATTCATGATATAGACTCGATCTTCGTTGGGTCTCCTCTATCCACCTATTGTATAGATATTTCATTACACATAATAATTGAATCACGGAAATGAATACCGGGCTAAACGACAAAATAAAACTTTCGAGAAGAATGTCATTTTTGTAGGAAACAGTGTTCTGATGGATCAAAAAATTTAAAAATAAATCATGTGGTAGAAAAGATATACCGTAAACTAACAGTCAGATTTATTAGTAAAAACTAATATGACAACATATCGATATCAATCTATTATACTAAATATCAGTGGCATAAATGCTATACTTTTTGAGTGTGCCTTGCAGCAAAAATTAAAACATATGGTGAGCAAAGTATAACACCTTAGTGGTTACGGTGACTTTGAGCCATATGATATGAAAGCAGAAATTAATGAATAACAAATTTAAGTAACAATTCAAGTTTAAAGAACATTTTATTTTCATTTAATTAATTTTTGTGATATATCAAAATCAAAATTCCAAGATATGAATTATGAGTTTTAGAAAATAATTTGTATTTAAGTTTCCAGGCATAAAATTATTGCTCATCATTTGCTTATAATTACTACCGTCCACAGCATAAAATACTGTAAGTCTATTTTTAGTGAAAGGTTGTTTTTTGATAAGTATAAATATGAAAAAAATTACGAATAACGAATAGATTGCTAAGATACTGTACTTCATTATGTGCTGTTCAAAATCGAAATTCCGAAATACGCATTTTGAATTTTTGAACGAACTCGTAATTTAAATATATATATATAAATTACGAGTTTGTTCAAAAATCCTAAATGCATATATATATATATATATATATATATATATATATATATATATATATATATATATCTCCCTGTATACTATATTCGTAAGCAACATCTCCGATTCATCCCCCCCTCGACCCCCCTCCCTCATACTCGGCCGCCCCTCATTGCTGTCTTACACTCCCGCAAAATAACGTTAAATTCTATTTCTAAACGCTATATTTTTATAAATTTACCCCACCCGCGATTCCCTCGACCGCCCCTTAAAAACCCTCTTAGCCCCTCGACCTCCCTCAGTTGCCCCTCAATGCCCCTCAATTTTATTTAGCCTTACTAAGTATTGTATAATGGAACAACATTATCAAGATGCAATGGCATTAATGAGATATGTAGGTAGACCTCATTTATTTATAACAATGACGTAATCCAAATTGGAAAGAATATAAGCTAATTTTAAATAAATTTCCTCCCAGAACTACTCCAAAGGATATTCCCAATATTTCAGTTCGTTTATTATATACAAAATTTAATTTATTTTAATCAAACTAAATTGATAGTTACAATATGAAATTCTTTGTTCTTATAAGTTAACTTAGTTATCTTTCATTTGTTTCGCCGGCGGCCGTTAAATAAAAGATTAATAAAAAATATATAACCTCAAATATCTTAAAAAATAAAAGATTCCATCTTCTGGTCAAAAAGTTCAGCCAATATTGTCAAGAGGTAATGGAAATATTTTCCATCTTAATTTATTTATAAAGATTTTTTAAAAATATCGCCATTTAAAAAAATGACGTTTTTGTGTATAACAAAAGAACTTTCTAATGCATTTACACTGAAGCTATCATATTATTTCTACATACCAAATCATTAATTTCAGAATAACGTAAGATAGAAAAATTGTTGGTAAACAAAAACGAGTCGATGAATCTAAAAATTTATTTTTAATTCAGAATTCTCATTAAGAATTGAATATCATTCTAGAGGTATAAACGATCAAAAAAAAGTTTGACAAAAAACATAACCTCAAATATCTTGAAAAATAAAAGTCCTCACGATCTGGGCAAAGAACTTAGCCAAGAGATAGTTAAAAGCTACCTTTTCGAAATTTTTCAAAAATAATAATGCCGTTTTACTCAAGTTATTGTTCGACATAGAAATTCGATTTTTTTACTGAATATTTTACTCCATGTTACTGGGTGAAAACTGATTATATATATTGATTATCTCAATTTTGTCAATACATTTCCATGATATATTTCCGAGATATAACCGTTTGGAAAAACATGACGTTTCCGTGTTTAACAGAAAAAGGGAAATAGCTTATGAATAATTTCTGGTCGGAAAAGATAGGTAATTTTAAGCTCTTTCAAATGATTTATGACTAAATCGATGATATTATTTCTAAGGTATTAAGATACCGAAAAAATAAAACTCAAAGATCGAAAAACCGATAAAAAACAAAAACGCATCGAAAAACAAAAAAAATTGTTTTTGTGCTGCCTTACTTAAAAATAACAAAAAAATGAGCCCTGAAACATTCAGTTTAACGATGGATTACTCGAGATATGGTGGTTAGGGTGGTCCAAAATTGTCAGTGTTCTGACTTTGCATCTTGTAGGGGAAACTGAGGTAAAGTGAACATACGGGTAAAGTGAATCATGCTTATTATTTCTTCAACAAATTATTAATTATGCCTAAGTTTAATTTTAGTGAATGATAAGTAAGCAAGGATGATAATAGAAAAGTTTCACTACATAATAATTAATATTCTACGAAATCAAAATAATTGTATTTTTCGACCTTAAATGAAAGTTCGTTTGTCGAATTCGTTATAACGATTAAAGATGTTTATAATCCATTTTATTGCTAGATTTTTTTCTAATTACTTCAAATACGTTTTACTTACTATTTCCAAGAATGCAGAGTTTTAAAAAATGTTTTTCTGTTTTTGAACAAACTTTTTTAAGAAGCGACGTCTCGGGGTAAAGTGATCCGGAAAAAATGCGAATATCACTAACTTATACGCGACTAGATGGAAAATTTAACAATATATTGATCAAGGTGAGTGTTAGTATAGTGTATCAAGCCTTTGTTGCAATGCATTTCATATTTATACGAAAATGGGCCAACATAACCTCCATATTTAACTGTTTTGTATTTTACAGTATTTTAAAG
The DNA here is from genome assembly GCA_949152435.1 of Gastracanthus pulcherrimus. Lineage (NCBI taxonomy): Eukaryota > Metazoa > Arthropoda > Insecta > Hymenoptera > Pteromalidae > Gastracanthus > Gastracanthus pulcherrimus. The sequence goes on from OX424572.1 coordinate 104,073,071, forward strand.
GTTTTAAGATGTCCTTTTAGTTTTATTATTATCTAAATTAACGTTTTTATCTATCCCTGTACAAAAACTAGTAAAATATTTTCAAAATATTTAATTCTATCCTTTACTTCACTTTAGCCCGCACTGAAAGGTCCCGGTCAAGTGAATCGGTATTTTTCAAAAACAGCTAAATGATATTAAACTTAATAAATTACTTTTTTTTAAGTTGCTAGTATATTTATTAATGTAAGAAGTTTCTAGTGCAACTTACAAAGCAATGTTTTAAGTCTGAAAAATACATTCTTTTCGACTTTTACAGTTACTATGTTCACTTTACCCTGATTTCCCCTAATCCTTTCAAAAGTTGAAAGATTTAAAGGTTCCTACCTCAATTTCAAAGTTTTTTTATTATGGAGATAAGGCATTTTGCAAGCTGAAACAAATTAGTGAAAATAGTGAAACAGATTTAGAAGTGTATGATGAAATTACTCAGTTTATAGATGGTAGATATCTATGTCAAATGGAAGCAGCTTGACGGTTGCAAGAATATTGTATATGTGGTAGAAGTAATAATGTAATACGTTTAGTTGTCCATACTTAAAAAAAAAACAAAAAATTATTTTTGAAGAAAATAAAGTAGTAGAAGCTTTAAATAATTGGGAAACAACTTTAACACTATAATTTAATCAAAACGAAACATATGATTTTGCTAAAAAAATAAAATATTTCAATATACCACAGCACTGTACTTTTAATTTAAAAACTAAAACTTGAGTAAAACGATCACGTATGCGAAACAATTATATGATTGGTCGTTTAAATGTTGTTTTGCCAAAAGATAGTGAGCGTTTCTTTTTAAAATTAATATTAAATCGAGTTAAAGATGCTACATCATTTGAAGATTTACGTACTCTCAATAATATTACATATGACTCATAAAGAAGCTGCAATTTCAATGGAATTATTAAATGATGATTCGCAAATTTATAATATTTTTGAAGATGCTTGTAATATAATGTTACTGTATCAACTCCGGAGATTTTTTGCATGATCTCTTTTAGCTGAAAATATTCAAAGGGATAATATTCGAGAAAAATTTTAAATATTTTTTACGGAAGATTTTCATGAAAACAAAGAAAATAACGCATTACTCCATATAAATGAAATATTAATGTTGGAAAAAATGTCCTGTAAGGAATTTTGAGTACATAAACCAGAACACATTTTTGTAGAAAGATATGATCAAATTAACAAGGAAATTATAGTTTATAGTAAAAAATTTTCATACTATGTATAATCAATTAAATAATGATCAAAACAAATTTTTTGAACAGCTAACGGATAGTACAAATAAAATTCATTTCATTGATGGTTCTGGAGGTTCAGGTAAATTATTTTTATACGAAACATTAATATATTACTTTCTATCATTGGAAAAAAAATGTTATCAATGGCTTGGACTGGAATTGAATCTATTTTGTTACCTAAAGATAAGACGAGTCATACGAGGGTAGTTCAATAAGTCTTTAGAATAAAGTATAAAAACAATTTTTTTTGGGTAAATTTTTTTTTATTTTTCAACATAATCTCCTGGGAGCTCTATACACTTGGTCAATCGCTTTTTAAGTTTTTTTAATCCTTCAGAAAAGTGCGTTTTCGGAAGTTCCTCAAAATAAGCACTTACAGAGGCAATGACGTCTTCGTTGTCCGTAAATCTCTGTCTACCGAGCCATTTTTTCAAGTTTGGAAATAAGAAAAAGTCACTGGGGGCTAAATCTGGTGAATACGGTGGGTGTTCGACCAATTCGAATTTTAGTTCTTCAATTTTAGCCATTGAAACGAAGCATGTGTGAACTCGGGCGTTGTCGTGATGAAAGAGAATTTTTTTTCTCGCCAAATGTGGTCGTTTTTTTTTTAATTTCTTCTTTCAGCTGCTCTAATAATGATGCATAATACTCTCCAGTAATTGTTTTACCCTTTTCCAAGTAGTCAATAAGTATAATTCCACGTGCATCCCAAAAAACTGTAGCCATAACCTTACCAGCTGACTTTACGGTCTTTGCCTTCTTTGGAGCTGGTTCGCCTGTGGAAATCCACTGTTTGGATTGTTCCTTTGTCTCAGGAGTGTAGTGGTGTATCCATGTTTCATCCACAGTCACAAATCGACGAAAAAATTCCTCAAGATTCCGACTTATGCGCGCCAAAAGAGCCTCAGAGGCGACCACTCTATTGCGTTTATTCTCAGCTGAGAGCAAACGCGGCACCCATCTTGCCGATAGCTTTTTCATGCCTAATTTTTCATGTAGAATTGAAACAACTGCACCTATAGATATCCTTGTGGCCTCAGCTAACTCACGCACTTTTAATCTTCTATCCTTCAACACCATATCGTGGATTTTATTGATGATTTCGGGAGTAGTTGCTTCTACGGGCCTTCCTGAACGTGGTTCGTCACTTATTGATGTACGACCACGCTTAAATTCATTTACCCAGTTATAAACCGTTGCTAAGGCAGGGGCAGATGTGCCATGAACTGAGTCCAATTCATTTTTTATCTCATATGGAGTTAAACCCTTTAAATGAAAATGTTTAATTACCGCTCTGAACTCGTTTTTTTCCATTTTTCTTAACAAGCAATTTTTTTTTTTCAATTGGTTATAAAAACACGTAAACTCAGAAGATGTGGACTGTGACTGCACCATATATCTAGTCGGGAGTGGTGCTGACTGAAAACAGATGATTTGGAGCGATTCGCGCGCCATCTGTCATTCTAAAGACTTATTGAACTACCCTCGTAGGACATTCAGATCACCATTAGATTTAAATAGCATAGAAACTGCATTTTTAAAACTAGAATCTGATAAAAAAAATTACGGGAAGTAGATGCTATAATTTGAGATGAAGCTTCAATGATTCCAAAGAGAGTTTTAGAAATTGTTGATATGATACTAAAAAACGTATGTAATAATGATCTTCAATTTGGTAGAAATTTAATTGTTTTAAGGGGCGACTTTCGTCAAATTCTCTCAGTTATGAACAATAAAGTATTCAAATCTATGTCCATTATTTAATATTATGAAATTAGAAAAGAACATTAGATCAAAAAATAGAAAATTTGCTTCTTTGCTACTAGATATTGGTGAAGGAAAAGTTAATCCATTTGTAATACCCGATGCTTAGAAAACTAACGACGTTTGTTAAAATATTTACAAAAACATTAATAATACTTCATTTATTAATAGTGTTATACTAGCCTCCATAACAAAGATACTAATATATTAAACAATAAAGTATTAAAATTACTAGAAGGTGAGTTAACAACTTATTACAATTTTGACTATGCTACACATAAAGGTGTTGACAAACTGACGATAATATTCATTTAAATTACCCTGAAGCAACGTTACACATAATAAGAGAAGGCCTTCCGCCTCATGAATTAATTTTTAAAATTATGTTGATAAGAAATTCAAGCATAAACAATGGGTTATGTAATGGTACAAGATTAAAAATGATATAATTATTTAGGTATAGTATAGAGACAGAAATTATAACAGGTGAAAATATAGGAAACAAAGTGTTTATACCAAGGATTACGTTAAATACTGAAGATAGTTCAACACTTCCATTTACTCTATATAGAAAACATTTTTTAATAAAATTATTCTTTTAAAAATCGCTAGTTAATTTCGAGAACCCGCTGAGCAACGATTTGTCTTCTTTTTATGACCTCACTCATCTATAAGATCACACCGGATGAACCTCAATCCGCAATAACGAAGTATTAAATAAAACGTTGATGGCATGACAATAAACATTGTACGGTTTTTGAAAAAAATCAGCATTCGTTTGCAATAAAATATTTATAATATTAGAATTTATTCTCTGAATGTTAGAAGTTCATCCGGTGGAGAATTTAATTTTATATATGTAAAAAAATTCAAGTTGATTGGTTGAAAATTTGTTGAGTATAAATCGCGTTACAGTTTTCGGCTGCTCACCTCCGTCCCGCGCGCTTCGCTCTATCTGCTCGACTTACACACAGTAAAATATCTACAGCTTCATTTAGACTTCGATTTTTTGTCTGTAACTGTCGGAACACATTCTTCAGATACATAGGTACTTGTTAAAGCAAAAGATATCGATTTCTTTGAAGGTCTATAATTAATTCTTGGTCGTGACCGTCGTCATCGACATACAGCACCTATGACACTGTCATATATCCGGTGCAACATCTACTACTTTAGTCAAACTAGAGCTGAAATCGACTTGCGGTTAGAGTGGCAGCATTTTTTATGTAATATGTACCTTTGACTCTCACAAATCTTTGTGTGAAATTGCAAGGTCGGCTGTTGATGTTGTTAGCGATAAAAGAAAATATTTTTCGCTTAGGGGAGAACGGGGTATTGCCGGTCATCTAAAAAAGTGTTTGTTATTTCTACTTTCAAATTGTTTTTGATTAATTAAAAATAATTATTGTCTTGGTTCAAACCATTGACTTTAAAGATTTCTTATTGGTTTAATATAAAAATGTAAGAAATCGAAGCTATAAGACGAAATAAAAAGAAGCCTTTTGACTGGATTTACTCCACATCAAAGGGTAATACCGGTCAGCCTTGGTACAATTCTGATCACTATTAAAAAGTTACTTTTATAGGTAAAAAATTTCCTTAAATCAATTATATGAACCTTCATATGATTAGTCGCATTATCATTCGCACTTACATAGTGATATATGTAACATATAACCATTATTCAATCAAAAATACTTAAACAAAGTTGCCCTACCTGAGAGCGCAGCGGAACGTTTTCTTAGCCTCACTTTCGCGAGCATCATATAAATAACATTGTGACCGGTATTACCCTAATTCTGCTTAATAATTTAAATTGAAATGACAACAAAACAATAGGTTTATACTTTTTTTCACTGCTTCGTATTCTTAGATTGTTCAAATTAATGAAGTTGCATAAAATAACTGCATAAAGTAACAAATAATATGCATAAAAGCTTATTTTATAGACCAGATTTTTTATAAGAAATGTAGACCTAAACTTTAATTTTGTATAATTCCTTAATAATTCTGAATAGAAGGTTGTTTGAATACTAGGTTAATTGCATTTGATGTTGCGTTTGTTAATAAGAGTAACCGGAATTAGCCAGTGACCGGCATTACCCCATTCTTCCCTATAAGCCTGTGCAGATGTTGTCCGTGCATTAAAGCTAAGAAAATATGTAAATATGTTTATTATAAGCGAGATTTCGTTATAACCACTTATAATCGTTCGTCATAAGTGGATTTCAGTGTCTATATTTTACATTGGAAACAAATAAAAGTTCAAAATCTGTTCATTATAACCGGGTTTTCATTATAACTGGATTCCATGGTATTTGATAATGCGTAAATAAATAGTTTCATAAAAAATATCTTTAGAAAACTTTATTATACACATGTTTTAAGAAGAAATAAATTATTTTTAATTTTCAATGGCGAAGTCCTAGACTAATTAGAGAATAATCTTTAATTTTCCCAGGAGAAAAATGTTAAACTTTCAAGTCATTCGAATAAAAACTATAAGTATTATCATGTTATATGCGCACGCATGCACGCACGCACGCGCCCACATTGTCGAAGCCAAAACTGTCTTCGGAACTTTATTATTTGTGGCTAAAGTTTTAAATAAAATTGAATTGAACATACAATAACGACTCATGCAAGTTCCCTATTGCAATATATAAAGTTTTTCATGGTATAGAACCAAGAGTTTTTACTAATACTAACGTGTAAAATTTAAATTTGTTCTACAAAATTTCAAAAATTTTGAATGCAACGGAAACAAACGATACTAATGCCGTGTAGGTTTAATATATATTTAAAGGAACATATACTTAATTTTTTCACATTATAGGCTAAAATTAAAAGAAGCGCTTCGAACAGGTAGCGGACTTGCATTGCGCGGTGAAGCCTCTATGCTGAGTTGCCACGTATTCCGAATTGTTCTACTCTTCCCTAATAGTGTGTAAAGATTATTAGGATTACGTTCTTAATTTGAGATTTAATTATACACAATGTAAAATATTTATATGAACTGATTTATTGTTTTTACATATAAAAGTTCGGTCGTTTAAGATTTTTAGCTTGCAGAAAATTGATGATGAAGGTGACTAATTTTGTATTTTCTTCTATTTGCAGACAAGAAAGACCTGGCGAGTTAAAGGACATTCAGAATATGGACCAATCTCTGCGAACTATGGCTACCCAACTGCTAAACGCTACCGCCAAACGCGATGACCTTGTTAGGATACCAGAAGAAAAGATCGTCACCATCGAGACTCCAATGCAAGTCGTCCATATTTCCACGAGAGTGGAAGATGCAATCAGCAAAACTAACAAAGCTGAAGAGGACGATTCTAGCAGTATGAAGATTGGCATCCCTGTCAACTCAAAATTCGGTCACTTTGAGATGTCTAACCCAGGACATGCGATGGCCATGACTGAGGAAGAGATCGAGAGGGAAATGGCAACGGCAACGACATCGGCGCAAAAACAACAACCCACCACAGAAAGCATGTTGTCGACTTGGATACAATTGGAACAATTGTATCCACTTGCGACTACGACTGAAGGCAATAACCTGCCTGAAGATATTCAGAGCAATCAGATACACTCTACGACCAGTACAAAACTTCCCTCAACTATTGTTAAACAGAGTTCGATGAATACCAAGCCAATTCGAAAGACGGAACCAAAGCCAACGACTACACACATCGAAAAATCTACTGAACCATCCATTTTGATTACGAAAGTCGTTAAAAATGCAAGTACGATTGGTAACTCTAATTTTGTAAAAGTTAGTACAACATTATCGACAACCTCGATTGAAAATGATGTTAAAGGGTCCGAATCAACTGAAAAGAAGCCACAGAATCAGCGTACAATAGTTTCGACTCCTACAACTATAAAACCATCCACGAAAAAGTCTCCTACAAAAAGTAGTACCACACCAAAACCAAAAGTCACAACGCCGAAGAATCCTGTAAACAAACCATCAAAAGCTAGTAATTCGTCAAATAGGGTTAAACATTTCTCGACCAAAAGACCAGCTGCAAATAAGAATGATACCATCACCAGCATATCTAAAATCGAAAAGGTTACTCTCAAACCTGCTGCTTCTGCATCTCAAAATCGTACTGAGAGCACGGAGAAGCCACAGTTTGTCACGAAAATCAAGGCGTCGGTCCTAGCAGACGCTCAAAAACCAAGTACTGCTAGCCCAACAACTATGAAATCGGTGCACCCCATCCTGTCCAAGTCTAACTTCTCTAGCACGGATTCTACAAATACGAAAATTCCTTCCCCCACCCAGGTCAACAATGTGTTAAAGGTACATACGAAGAAGCCTACTGATGATACCACTAAAATCGAGATCCAGCCTATTCGAGTTAATCCTCCTGTGCTGACCATTGAAAAGATTGAAGACACTAGTTCCGATCAGAAAACTGACATCGAGGATCCGGAAATTTTGGGAAATTCTAAGATAGATATCAAGTTTGATTTCAATCCCAATGTTCAGGTGTCGACGTCTTCAAGTGAAACTGCTCCGTCTTCCACGTCGTCCACGAAGAGACCGCGTCCATCGAACAAACGCAAGAAGAATAAGAATCGTCGTCGCAGGCCATCATCTACTACTACCACGACAACCTCGGCTTCGATTCCATCCTATGACGAAGATGCGACCCCTGCTGACATCTTAGACACCGAGGGGCTGTCGTTAACGGAAATCCAGGAATCAAAAATCGAACCCGAGTCCAAAGCTCCACCCTCCAAGAAAAAGAAGCCCAATCATCAAACCCAAGTTCAGAAGCCATTTGGCACACAGATCTACAACTTTCTGAGCCGTGAAGTTATGCCTAGTGTAGGTGTCATGTCATTGGTAGGTTTAGGTCTCGGGTTAGCCTCGTACTTCCTGTATCCGTTCGGTGGGGTGATATCTCGCCGGAATTATGAAGTGGAGCCTAATTACAAGTACAACCTTGATGAATACGGTGGCAATTATGGCCTCAGCGAAGAAGAGGTACTGTCTAAGGTTTATTCAGGTATGACTGGCGGCCAGCATCATGAGACCAAATACAAACCTACCGTTACCGGCGAGAAAAATCCCAATTACTACAGGTACACAGGATCGGAACAATCGCACCAGCCTCATCAGCCGCAGCCAGCGACTAGGTATCCGATCCTTGCTACCAAGAATCAAGGAAATCGAGTGATATACAGACCGGTCGAGACCACCTCCTACGACACTAGTTACCGGAACACCGAATTCAAATATCCGGACGTACCGACTACACCAAACTACTACGAACGTCAACGTCTCCAACAGCAGCCAACTGATTTCGTACCTACAGTCGTTAAGGCAGGAATCGGTAACAATCGGCAGTTCGTCGTAGGTAACATACCGAAGGAATACTCAAGCAGAGAGGCCGATAAGGTGCCAGAGATGTTACCGATGCAGGATAAGATAGACATCAACCTACAATACCAAGGAGATGAAAACTATGCCAACAACGATGTACCGTCACCACCACTGGCGTCGCCGACTCTAGAGACTCTTGGAAATCCCGCGGCTTTGGTCTTGAAAGTCGACGAGGATCAGGCTGCCGAGGTCTACGAGGAAGTAGAGATCAATCCAACCGCTTTGGCCGTAGAACACGGTCCAAGGTCATTGAGATCATTGGACAATACTTCTAAGGTCAAGTCTGCAGGTTTGAGGTCGATTCGCCGTAAGAGGAGCATTCTGCCCGATCTTGCTGGATCGTTCATACCTCTGCCAATTCCGAGGTTCAAATCATCAAGGACTGAGAGGAGTTCGGTGATTCAGGTGATACCTTCGAAGAGTGAGATTGAGAAGGAGCGCAAACAGGAGGAAGAAGAGGAAGATTTGAGTAATGAGATTTTAGACATAATAGACGAGGCCCTGCCCGGTAAAGACCACCAGAAGAAGAGACACGATGGAAAGGATCACTCGATAACTGCGGCAGCAAGCAAGCAGCATTTTAAGGGTGTGGATCATCCGGTAAATAATGCACTTAAAGGTACGTCTAGTACTACTACCACCACGACGTCCATGAGTAAGAGCAGCCCTAGGTATCAACATTTTTTTAAATTAATTTCTCATTACTATTTGTAAAAATGTATCAATTTTAGTTTTTCTTTTCATTTCAATAGCACGACAACCAGTAGTACGACGACGACGACGACAACGACTCAGAAACACGTGAAGCAGGTTCCTTCCTCGACGATGAGCACGACGACTACAGCACAAACTCCTACTGAGCCCGATTTCGTGGACCAGGGCGAGACGACACTAGACTGGCGCGACGAAATTAGAACAACAGCCAAGCCAAAGGAGCCTCAGTCGAACGGCATGGACATTTTTGGAATAGCCAAAAGAATAGCGGAGGTCAAGCTGAGACTAGGTCTGACGATCTTGAAGCATGCGAGCGAGGGATTCGCTAGGTACATCGGACACATACAGAAGAGGTTCAACGGGCAGGAATGGATTTGAATTTTGCATCGCATCAATTTCGTAGCGATTTGTCGGTTAGAATAATTTATTACCAGATCGATTAATCGACCAATCGATCGGTCGATGAATTAATTAAATAATAGAGCTGTGTAGATTACGATATTTATTGTAGTTTTGATAACAATTTCTCAAATCAATTGCATACCATATATAATTTTTTGTATCATGAGATATGATATATTATGATATAAATTATATCATTCTTCCATATTATTCTTATTAAGAATAATATTAAAAAGATTTATATTTTTCTTCTATTGATACACTTTTATAAAACATTTTTAAAAACCAATTATGCTATAGAATAATTTATCGTAATCACAATGCTCTATTAAAAATAAACCAGTACTTAAAAAATTGATTAATTAATTATGAATCGTAAATATAATTAATTAGTTAATTGTAAACGGAAGCATTTTCTTTCACTACATATAACGTATGTCAGAAAAAATGTTTCTATTTAAAAGAAAATCATCAAAGAAATCATCATAAGATTGTTATGAAATAATGAAATTATTAAAAAGTATTATAAGTTTATGAAGCGAAAGATATAAAAATTATAGGTAATTTGATCAAGCATTCTGGTTCAAATTTATATAAACGATTTTAAGACTCAGAAAATTTAGGGTTGCACTAAGACAAACTCGACAATTCAATGGGGTAGTATGGGTACTAGGTTATTTTTTATATGTTCGAGTAAAATCTTCGCATAACTCTGAATGTAACGTTTAATTGTATAGTAATTTAATTAGCTTTAAATTTGCACCATACAACACTGATAATTAATAGTCAGAAAAACAGATCATAAGAATTGTTTACCAAAACTTGGCATATTTTATCGATTTTCGAAAAAAAATATGATTTATAAATGATTTATTTATTGTACAAACTCGAGTTTTGATCAACTATTTCAAATTACTAAAGCTGTGTACAATATATCATGAGTCCAATTATTATTTAGTCACTCGTTTCTTCGTACGAATGAGTATAATTCGTAATTAAAAATTAATTATAGAGCATATTGTGTAAATATAATAACGCAAGAGTTTGCTAAAAACGTTTTATTCTTTTTCTCACATATAAAATGTTTTTCTAATAGTCTGATCACTACATTGTTAATAAATAATACGATATAAATAAAATAATATATAATATTATAAATAAGTGATAAATAAAACAATATGTGTTGTGAACTTGATATTTGAATATATCAATAAAGAGTATACAAAGAACAAGTAAAAAAATTGTACAAAACAATGGAAGCTAACTGATTAAATATTAATATTTAAGCTTTGGACGCTGCTGGACAATTTTCCTTTTTTTGTACTATTTACAAGTAAACAATTAGATGTTTAAAACTTTTGCATGAATATTGAGCGATCGTAGAACAGATGGATTGTGGATTATTTTCAAATATGAAACAATGTACAATGAGTACAATGGTATGATTTCGAAGACCGTAAGTGAGGTTGTAAATATTTTAACAGATACGCATTTTTGATAAGTAGATACACGCAAGACAATTGCATTTCACGAATAGATTCCCGGTGATTTTTTAAATACAAATACTATATAAAGTAAATGAATTACATAATAATAAATAGATTGTTCTGAATTAGATTAACTAAATTGATTTTTTTTCCAAATTCATATTTAAACAACAAGTTAATAAAATTGATGTGATAAACACAATTATTCATATTTGAACACAATAAATATTATGTATGGCGCGTCAGTAAATCAATTATTATCTATTATTAGAGTTTAAATAGGTATTACGTTTTAAGTAAATATTATCTACTCGTTATTGCATATAAGTACATGCTAATAAATAACTAACTCTTGTTAGTTAGTATTGTTAGTTTTCGATAACTTCCTCACCAAAAGTTTCAAGATATATATGTCATGGTATAAAATTAAAAACTTTCGATCACAATTTCTGTTTTAAGATAATAGTCGCGTATCTTCTTCCTCGCAGTTACAATTATTTCTGCATCTTTGTTGAAAGTCCTTTATAATAGTCAAAATCAACTTTTCAGAATAATTAAGCGTAGCAAAAGTCTTATTCTGTCCATACGTTATCAATCTTACAACTTTTTAAATTTGCTTGTACTACTATTATATGCGATATTTTCAAACAATTGCAATCTTTCTCAAAGTATAACTGTAAATTATTTAAACAACATAGTGTACTTGAAGAATTTAAAAATCATTAAAAACATTGTTACAATAGCAGTAGATCCTTAAATAAATTTATCAAGAAGTAGGCATCTGATTTATCAGTGTTCATCCGTATACCTAGCAGATAACTGTTCTATCGGCATTCTCAATTGTTTACCTTCTTAAGATAGTAATGATTATTTTGATAAATCATATCTATACTATAACTTAATCATTTTAAAATCGAATCATCATGATTTTTTGATAATGACAATCTTTCTAAAGCTTTTATAGAAAGATTTTTATTCGATTAATATTGTTATTGCAATTAAAGTATACGTTATATTTGAAATCTTCGAAAAGAATATCAATATTTTTAAAGTTCGGATGAACGACCTGTAGATTTATCATAATAACTAATCTTTTTATCTTTTTACCATATCGGATTTCAAGAACAAAACTATAGTAACTCAAATTCTGGATTTTACGATGACTTATTATGAAACAATTTTTTTTCATGAGCTAAAGTATTTCTACTTGTTTTTTATTATCACATTACAGCTATTCGAGCTATTGTTATTGATTTTTAAGGTACAAATAAAAAAGCATACCTTATTGTAAGCACAAATGTTTCTTAAAATAAGATGTATCAAATTTAACAACATAATAAGTAAAATTCTCGAAGTTGTTACTTGTCATACGAACCAAAATTTCAAGATACATAGTACTTCTTTCCCTACGTGATTTGAATTTTAAATTCAAATGCAAAAGAATTTCGAGTTGCCACAGTCTTGCTCCCCCGCGCGATATCCACATCGACACCTCGCCCCCCTCAAAACACCTCGATTTTTCTCAAATTAAACAAAAAAACAAACAAAAAACGACCCTCCCTCCCCCTCAAATCCTCCACCTCGCCTGCTCGCGCTCGAAGATCTCCTTGGGCAGTCTCAAGTATGACAGGTCCCTCTTCCGCCTGCCGAGCATCATGGGTATCATCATGGCCATGGTGGCGGGCAGCATGCCGGCGCCCACCGCCGCGAGCACCGCCGAGTTCGAGGCGCCCACGCTCCCGCCGATGGTGTTGCGGATCGGCCGACGATTGATCGCCAGGACGTTGTTTTTGATCGGTACCGCGGGTGGCGCACGATTCGTCGTCGATTTCACCGAGTCGCTGGACTTCTTCATCTCGTACTCCTTCTGGCTCTGGTCGACGGTCTTGAAGGTGCGCTCGACCTCGAGCAGGCCGCCGTGGGACGTGGTGGTGTTGGTGCCGTTTATCGAGGGCAGCACCGTTAGTCGGACCTGTTGGGTTAAGTCGACGTTGTTTGGATTATGGTTGGTTTTGCTGTAGAGGATTAGTGAATGTTTAGGCTAAGGGCTGCGTAATAGGGGTGATTTTCGAAAAACTATCGTACTTCTTGAATGAAATAGCAAAAGTGAATATCTGTATGTTGTGCTACAGGGTAAGTAAATCGGTTGCTGTGTCCCGCATTGGTTACTGATCGATGAAATAGTACTTATTAATGTAGATTACTTAGTATCAAGTTACTGTGTGATTTTATCATTTTAAAAATAAAAATGTCAAAAGGCACAGTAATTCTCATTTAGGTCACTAAAATTTAAATTGTTTTAGGCCTTATATCAGTACAAGATACTGCACGTATATTTTTAAAAACTTTATGTCGCGGCAGTGATATTTTATCATGGGACAACGTTTCATCGTGATTCCAATTAGTTAAAATTTTTATCAGAAATGCATCAAATCATTCATTTTATTACAATTTAATTTGAGTTCCAAAAATTATATTTTTGTCGCGTTTCAGTCTCACTAAATTTGGTAAATTAAGCAGAGGACAATGTCACAGTTGTAAAATTTCTGGGTAGTACCCTTTTAGCTGAGTTTTACTTTAATATACCAATCGTGTCATTACCCAATTTTATTAATGAACGTTATAGAAATGATGGACTATTGAATGATAATAAATAATTAGTACACTTTTCTTTTTATTTTGAATTCATTTTTAACTAAAGGATATCAAATATATCAGTTTTGTGAAAATCACCCACATAATACTTAGTCGGAAGTAATTAGTGAATGTAATAACTGACTGCTACTATTTTCAATCTATGTATTGATCGTTGATATCAGTAATGGAATTCAAAGTACATAAAACATTTATTCTTCACAAACTTTTTTAACCCCTTGAAGCACGACGGGATTCTAGAAACCCCCGTTTTTGTTATAATTTTTTAAGGTTTGCAAGTAACATGGTTGATTTTAAGGATTTTGTTTTGCTGCTTTTGTATGCCAACTAGATTTATAAATATGAAAATATGTAGTTTCATAGATTGTTAAAAGATTTGTAGTTCGTTTAAAAATATTTATTAAAAACTCGTGCTAGAAAAAATATAAACTCACATTTATGTGAAGGTTTATTCTAGAAGGTTTTTCGTTTTACTGATTACAAATCCATCGTTAATTTTTAAAAAACAATAGTAATTGTGATTTTAATAAAAATTTAGGAAGAATAAAAAACGTTTTCATTACCGATATTTTTAAAAGTTCTTTGATTGCCGTCGAATCATTAAATGACTAAAAGACACTGAACGACATGCTATCACATAGTTTTCACTTATTTCTTTTTCAAATTAGAAGATATCGGAAAAAATCTCAAAGTTTACGAAGAAACTATATCATGGTTTACAAGAATACACTGTTAACTGAATATCGGTATTCTTCCCTATTTACAAATTCTGACAATGGATTCATTATCAGCGCCATAAACTCCTTAATAAGAATGCTTTAATACAAATAATCGAAGAGAAAATGTCGAATAAATGTTACAAATGTATATTAATTAATTACGATTATAATAATTAATAATTATTAATTAATTCATAATTAATTAATTATTTACGATTATATATTCAAAAAATTCAATTTTAATACATTTTTTCATGCAGTCAATGACATATTACTGTATAATTTACACTTTTTATTAACATTCTATTAGGTTATTAGAAACATGCAACGTGAATTCTTTTCGAAGTACATATGCATTTTAATGTTTACATGCATGCAATAAGTGCGTGACAAACATAAATTCTTCTGTATTTTAAACTCACGATAAGTATTTCCGTTGCATGAAATAATAAAACTCCATATATCAATTATTTTTACTGTTATTCTAATTTGTACTATACAGTACTCCTACTGAGAGTTTCTGTATGAAATTGGTCCCTAATATTAATGTTTTGTCTATGGTTCTAAGTGGAAATATGTTATTTGTACAAATTAGTTTCTACTCTTTAAAATTATTGAATACTTTCATGCATAAATTTTCAATTAAAATGTTATTTATATTTAAACGCTTACAATCGATGTTAGTTTTTTTAAATGACTCAAAAGAGAATATTCATAAGAAACTGCAGTAAATCGAAAGTTGCATAAATAATTTACAAAAAAGGTTGTGGATGCCTCAATGAAAATATTCTTCGTTGTAAATCATTGATTTTCGTACGTAAAAAATCGTGCAATAGTCATAAATGTTTAAAAAAATATGAATTATTCTAGTTGGTCGCAAAGATGTCATTATTGGTAAAAATTGTTTTAGAAGATTATAACGCTAAAAAATTTAGCAACTGTAATTTTTTGGTCTTACTGTTAATTGTGCAAGATTTTGAATACATTTGAACATATCCCAATAAACCAGTTTTTGTAGAAAAGTGTTCTTTAAAATCTCACGAATGTTCTCACTAAATGGATACTCACATAATAATCAAAAAGTATTAATAAAGTATGTTTAATGAATAAATTATTCTTAATAAAAATCGATAACATAAATATGAAAGTATTAAAAATAAGTAGTAACAGTAATTATTATGTAATATACATAAAAAGTTTTCTTAAAAAATTAGTTTTATAAAAGATTTTTATCCATTAATAGAAAAAATATGAAATATTTATTAGTAGTAAATTGTTATAATTGAGTAATTGTTGTTTGTTATTATACAGTAAGTAATAGTTTAGGATATACATATGATATATAGTGTTTTTTTGCTTCTCTACTTATTCTTTCATAGAAACATGTATCCAAGTACTTTTTAAAAGAGACAATGTCAAATTATGCTGAACGATGCCTAAATTTGCCTCATAAAGAAATGAATTCTTTGCGAACGCTATTAAAATTCTAATAGACCAGACATTCGTGCACTCAGAAAGAAATCATAAACCACCCATTTCAAACCAACTTTAAAGAAAGTAACGAATTTGCTGTGTCAGCACAGACGCACCTGAGTTTTAAGGATGTTCACTGACTACTATACTATTATACAAAATTTTCATTGAATAATTTAAAAATGTGTACTATATGTACAATTAGTAGTTGAGGTACCAAAACCAAGTTATTTATTTTCAAAAATTGATATTTCAGTCAGTTTGAGCACGAAACTTTGAAATTTCATGTTTTTGTGCTGCAAGACCCTTTAATATCTTAGGCTTTATAAATAATATTATTATTTATGTATAGTTAAATTTTCAAGTAAAATGAAAGACAAATCTATTTCAGCAGTATAGTAGACGGTCAACGTCCTTAAGTTACGACCTATCACTAAATATTACTAGATCCATAGGTGTTCGAGTACATCCGTGTAGACATAGCCATTCGCAAATTATTGACAAAAATGTCTCCTTCCTTGCTCATTGGGGTATGTCCGATTGTCCGTGCGAACCACGTCGGCGATTCAAGAGTCCTTCCAATCCGCAAAATCACGATACCCTTGTTCTCACCTGCCTTTTCGAAGTCACGGCGGGCACGTGCTCCTCTTCCTCGCCATTGCTGCCGAGCGTCGACGTCTGCTTCTGGTTCTTCGAGTGGTTGGCATTGTTGTTCGCGCTGACGAGGGCTTCGAGCTTGATGGATCTCTGCCGAGACTTGGAGTAGCCGCGATTGGTCGAGAGCAGGACCCACTGGCCGTCGCCTGTCGTCGGATGATTCAAGGGATGCTCATTGCTCGGTGGGTACTGGTAGTGCGAGAAGTTCGGCCTGTCGTAGTGGCCCGCGTCGTTGTTGTTGCTCGGCCTGCCATTGAACTTGTTGCTGCTCTGGCTCGGGAAGTCGTTGCGGTCGTACCAACCGCCGGGCTCGCTCACATAGCTCTCCGTGTGGTGGGTGTAGCTCGGCCTGTGATAAATTTTGACAGAGTTTTGTTTTGTCAGAGTTGTTCAGAATACATTGACTAGAAAGTTGCAGTTTGCACCAAGGTCATTTTTCTGTACAGTCACACCTCATGTTTAGTTTGTTTCACTCGTGAAAGTATAGGTTCTTCAAAGATATTCACTCGGCAATATAGATGTATAATTGCAATATAAATGACACTTTTGAGTATAGGATAGTTTACATTGTTTTATCGTGTTGGGAATTTAAATGTATTATTCCTCTGACTGTATATACCCCCATCGGTCATTTTCATTATTTTATATATAGTGTCCCGTCTATTATATACACTACAAAAATATTTTGACCATATCTAAGTTAATGCAAGTTTCTATATCTTAAATATATATGTTATATGTGATTTTGCGACGATTTAGACCCATATAAGTGGTTTTTATAGTCCCCTAAGAATTTGCTAATTTACATTACTGTACTTAAGACTCTTTAACCACTTAGCACGGGATTTTTAATCAGGCGGTAAATTTTTCATGGTTACCTAGGCTTTAAACTATTCTTCAGAAGTGTACTCGTAGACTTTCCAACTACATTTCTTTACAAAAATTATTCCCAACTGTTAGACACACATATATCAATAATGATTATACTTTGAAAATACTATAAAAATTCTATTATTATTGATATATGTGTGTCTTACAGTTGGGAATAATTTTCTTAAAAAAATGTAGTCGGAAAGTCCATGAGTACACCTTTGAAGAATAGTTCAAAGCCACGGTGACCCTGACAAATGTACCGTCTGATTCATAAACCTGTGGTAAGTGGTTAAAATGGCTTAAATACAATATTGTAGACTAGCGAATTCTTCAGGGACTATAAAGATTATTTAGATGGGTCTAAATCATGACAAAGTTACATATAACATTTCACATTTACGATATAAAAACTTGCATTAACTTACAAGGAGAATCCACGACCTGCGGGAAACGGTTTTCGATGAAGCTTTGAGAAGTGGTTTCTGGCCCTTGGAGTCAAGATATGACCTTTGGTAATCAAAATACGCGTTATTTTAGTAAAAAATTGTATCTATACTTTGAATTATAACTCTGCAGTTTATTTGGTAGAGAAATAATATAATAAGATAAAAAAGTTGACTGATAGAGCTTTAATTTGAGCTGTATTTCATATAAAAATATTATTTTGTTGCAAAGTTATGAACAATTAAAAATCATGACAAAAAGCGCATGAAAATTTGAGGATTTTCAGCTCTATAAATTGGTAGATTTCCCTACATTTTTCGTCATCATTTTTGATTGTTCATAACTTTGCAACAAAATAATATTTTTATATGAAACAAAGCTCAAATTAAAGCTCTTTCTGTCAACTTTTTTATCTTATTATATTATTTTTCTACCAAAAGACTTGCAGAGTTATGATTCAAAGTATAGGTACTATTTTTGCTTCCTCATAGAGGAAGCTTTGTGATGGTAACAAAAAGTTGTTACAAACATGTTTTGATACATTAGGAATCAAAATACACTATTTTTAGAAAATGGCTGTGTGGATGTGTGTGTATGCGTGCGTGTGTGTGCGTGTGCGTCTGCATGTGCATGTGTGTTCGTGTCCTAATTAAAAATAGATATAGCAATTTAAAATTAATTTATTAGAACAATTAATTTAGTTCGAGGAAGCTAAGTGCCAATGAATTGGCAGCGGTTTTTACTGTAATAACTTAATACAAAAGGTCATATTTTGACCCAAGGGCATATGAGATGAAACTACGGGTGTTGAGCATCATTTTTAGGTACCAGAAACCACTTGTAAAAGACTCACCGTAAACCGTTTCCCGCAGGTCATGGACTCTCCTTGTTAGATGACGCCCAAATAATTTTGCAGTGTATATAATGGATAATTATACATTTTCACTAGCGCCCTTACTCCCGCGATTGTAGTTTTTTTGTCAATAAGTGTTTTGATGTGTACTATCCTGTACTTAATTGTTGTATTTATTATTTTAAATATGTAGTACTGGTATATTGGGTAAGTGAGTCAGTTACTGTGACTCGACGATATAATACCTAGGTTTTATTATATATTGTTTTTGCATTGCATTTTTATATGTTCTTTCTTTTGAACATCGTTTGATTGGTTGCTGGAATCGCGCGCTAAAATTTTATAAAGCTTCTAATAGTCTTATTGGAATTGATTTATATGTATTTTTATTTTCTTTTAATTAAATAATGAATGAATTTGGTAATTTTAGTAATCACCCGGTAATTACCAACACTCGATAAAACAGTGCAAAACTAAAAATATATACAAGAAGATACTACAACTGAAATGACACATGGGACCTACTACGTTCATTAAGATTTTTCATGTAAGATTTTTTACATCTTTGTCTTTTTTATGCACAGTACAATGCGCACTATAATACACACTATAGGGTTTTCTATTTCTCACGGGTTTTATATTAATTGAGTTGTCACCTCTGTCCAGGTCTGTCCCAAGTGTTGCTGGGAAAGTTGGGCGGGCCGTCGTCGGTGATGATTTCGGAGGACGGGCGCGCGGAGTCGCTATAACGGTCCCAGGTGGGACGCTCAGGCGGCCACTTCTGCGCCTGGCTCGGGTTCTCCTCGTACTTGTCGATGGCCGGGTACGAGGGTCGATCTGGTTGCTGCTGCTGCTGCTGCTGTTGCTGATGTTGCTGCTGTTGCTGCTGCTGACCGGGACGAGGCCGATCCTGCGAGTACCAGGGTTTGTTCGAAGCCGCGGCCGAGTTCTCCGACCAGTGGGGCTTCTTGTTTTGCCTGGGGTTCGAGGAAAATTAGATGCACTAGTTTTTACTTTGGATAAAGGTAAGGTTTTTGTTGTTTTTTTTTTGGGGGGGGGGGGGGAGGGGTGATTAGGTAGGTAATTGAGTGCAATGAGCTTGTTAATGTTTTTTAGATTGTCTGAAATGATGTTTTGATCGGTAAAATATCAATTTTCAGTAATTTCATAAACCTTTAAAATTTTATTTACGTTGGAAACTGATGTATATGTATAGAAAGTGTGTATAAAACTTCAAGTTAGTTGGATGAAAATTACTCAAAATACTTTACGACAAGTCAATTTTGCCATTGTACAATAGTGAATGTATGGGCTTGAAGAAGTTTAAAGGATATAGGCATGTTCAAGCCTTACTAAGTGGTAAAAAATATTCATTATAAACATAGAGAACATATGAAAATTAAAAAGAATAATTAGTCCGGGAAAGTAATGGAAAATTTAAAAAAAAGAGGGCAAAATGTCAGAAAGTAAGTAAAAAAGATCAAGATTTCATCAGGCATTCAGTAGTAAAAATTAAATAAATTCACTTTTTAAAATTGCTTTTTACTTTATACAAAGAAAAATTGTGTATAAATGTTTAAGATTTTATTAATTATTCATGTTCAAGTCAGCTTTGTACCATCCCTTTTGACTTGCCCATTTTACCTGAGACAGGCATGAAGATCCATGGGCATCCTCCTTTTTTAAATTAAAATTTGAACGTATATGTATTAATCTTTCAACGCGAAGACTGGAGAGAGAGCCTTTGCAGAGGCGCCATAGAGCAAACAATCCCAGAAAATATCGTAAGATAGATCTGGAGAGTGTTAACCCTTTCAGGGGCACATTTTTCTTCTGTACATACATTTAAAGTCATTAGTGGTATAAGGGTTTTCGGGGTCGCTGAATACGAATCTGACGTCAGAATTACAAAATTCAAGATGGCGGATCCAATATGGCGACTATTTTAGGTTAAATTCGTGGTTTTATTGCCGGTTAGGATAAAACTTTGTATATAGGGGTTTTCGGGGTCGCTGAATACGAATCTGACGTCAGAATTACAAATTCATTCACAAAAATTCATATAAAAAAATTCAATTTTTGAAATTTTCAAAAATTTTATCAAAAAAACTAGCGTGCGAAAAAATTTGAAAAAAATATATATTATAGAGATGGACACGAACTATAGATAAAAAAAATTTCAGAGCTCTAGAGTTTTTCGTTCAAGAATAAACGATTTTTTACGAAGAAAAACGAGTTTCTTGTGATTCAATTGTTTATAACTAATTATAAATAAATAAATTTGCATACTTTTCTATACAAAACTTATAACTTATCATCTCAAGAGTCCAAAAAGTACTCACACGCATAGGAGCACTGAAAAATACGTCCGAAATACAGAAAAATCTGAAAGCAAAAAGGTGGTACGTATACGTACCACTGCCCCTGAAAGGGTTAAATTGTAAATAAATTATAGTACAGTGGGGCTCCCCAGTTGGTGAAAGTACTGCTGTTAATGTTATGATGAGGTATGACTATAAGCGAGGGGATGAGTGTAATGCGGTAATGCCAACAACGCTACGGTTGCTGGCGGTAGATGGTCTCATTAGGGTTCTAAATGACTTATACGAGTTCTATGCGGAATCCTAGGCGTGCGACACTAGTTAAAGGAGATGACGAGGACGACATTAACGATTAGATGCAACAGGTCCTAGCCAGAAGCCAGTACGGAGGGCTGGTATAAAAAAGTGAGCCTCATGGTAATTCTGAAGAAAACAACATTGGTGAATTTTTTCGAATCTGAACAAAGTTAAGTAGCGATATTAGGTATGTAAAAGGGCTCCCGGGGTCATATGGGGACTTACGTCTAAAATGCACGAAAAGGTGTTGTGATCATCTAGATGCGAACTTGCCACAGCTGAAGAGCAGCTGAATCACGTACACTGGCTGGTGTTCAAGATATCGTAGGAGCTACAGGGTCGGCTCTACTTTTAACAACGGATATCCTTCTACACTGAAAAAAATAAAAGGCTTCTTCTACTCGAGGGGTACAAGCAGTATCTGCTTGGCTCCCGACACGACGAAATATGCGCGCAGTAGACGCGCAGAAGACTGAAAGCGAGGCTATGTCTCTCCCACCTCTGCCGCTTTACCGCGCAGCATTGTGCGTATCTTCTGCGCACCTATTTTGCTCTTACTCGGGTGGTCGAGTAGATACTGCTTGAGTCCTCAGTAGAAGCAGCCTTTTATTTTTTTCAGTGTATGGATGCCCACCCCCTTTTCCTGGATGTGCAAGTGAGAACGATGATCTTTCGAGCAAACTGTCATCTAGAAAAGGAAAACATTAGAAAAAAACTCTATAATAGTGAATTGAAAGAGGGTCTTGAAATTGATCCTATAACTACCGGATGAGAGAACGTGGTTGAAAAGTGTTTTTTCAATAAACCGCTTAACGTCTACATCTTCAATAGAAAAAATGGTTTCTTTAGATATCCAAACGTAAATCAGGAGTAGGGCCGGGGTATTAAAGGCTGGGAGCACAAGAGAGATTGTGTACTCGCTGGACCGCTACGACCTATAGGTAGAGAGAAGAAACTGTAAGGTCACTATTTGCTTCAACAGCATGGCAGCTTGATGGCCATAAAATGAACAAAATATGAATCAATAGAAGTCAGCAAGATATTAACATGGAAACAAATATCTTGCTGTTTTAGTGTAGACAGTTTCACTGTATTATAGCATTGACCTCAACATGCGATTAACATGAGCCTCGTGCAACATTAGGACGAACTTATGCGCTTAAAGCATATAGGATGTTATGCAAAAAAACCTGAGATGCTTTAATAGCATGCGTTCTATCCTTTGAAAGCTATCCTACGAACTCGTATAGAAAAAGTAAATGTAAAAAGCAAAATTAAGGTCGAGACTGGATAAATGATGTTCAACGACCTTTGTTGACCAGTCAGCTATACCTTTGAAGGAATCGATCGTATGTCCCAGATAAGTCACTTTAGGTACTGAAATTTCATACTAATATGTATATAAACTAAGACCTACATCTTCTAATAAAGTAAATAACTTGAATATTTTATCGTTACATTCTTCAAAAGCTTTAAACGTCGTCATCATGATTTAACGTCTACGCAGTCTCTTCGCGTTTAGGCTACTCCGTTTTGTCAAACCATGGTCCAATACGCGTAGGAGTGCTGTTGTGTTGCAGTGTTTAGGAAACGATTCGCCCAAAACGGATACACGGCTTGCCCACATGCGCTCGCTTTTGGCAAAGTAAGAGTTTATTAGCTGATATTATTAGTTAATTAGATGATGTAACGTCGCTACCAAACTTCTTTTCATGAAGAAGAGTACTAGAATGTCATCAAAATATACACATATTGTTAAGCCCAGTAGCTAGAGATTAACAATATCCATTTACTGCTGGAGTGTTGAGGGATATATTTTTAATCCAAATGACATGTTCTCATATTAAAAATAACTGCATAGAGAGAAGTAGTCTATTGAAAGACTTATAATCTAAGACCAGAATTTTTAAATAAATTTTTATATCTTATTAAGAATTAGTAACATTATGACCTTATTAAAATAAGAAGGCCATTTTCTTTTATTCTGTACTAATCTATCCATGGTACTGATATATACTCCGCTTCTGCAAGGTCAGCATGAATACTATGCTCATAACTACGTCTTGCACTACCTTCACATCTTTGGCTTTTTGATCTTCCTATTAATTTTTCGCGAGTTGTACGTTCCCTATAAGCTTGCACGATTTAATAACTCTGGCAATATTCAGATATTACTAAAGTTCTTCATTCTTATAATTGTGTAATTTTCTAAACTTGCCAGTTTGTTTGTCCTTTGTCGCTTTATATGTATGTATATATATATATATCTCTTTCTCATTACTTTATTTTTGAAAACTCTGAATATATTTTCTCCAATTTGAGTAAGCACGTAAGTTTCATATCCATATAGAATAACCACAGGAGAGAAATAAAATAAAAGAATAGCTGTTTCAGGCATGTCAATATGACGTCCCTAATAAAAAGTTAAGGCTACTGTAAAAAAATGAGTAGTTATTTATTTTTAAAGCTATTGTAACTTGCTATATGACTGCGAAGATAGACTTCTATTTTGAGTAGAATCAACGCGGGTTACACTAGATTTAGATTTTTATTTCTCTCCGTGCGGTAAAATTATTGCCTCATAAATTCTAATTTTCATGTAACGCGATTACGTCTGGGATTATACACAGTTTGCTGACTATTAAAAACACACAGTTCCCAAGGGTAATCGTTTCCGAATTTCAAGTTTTACTTCATTTTTCCTACTTATTATTGAACTGAGGCAAATCAATACGTTTCTCCTCTCAAATGTAATTTTTAATCAAGTAGATATTTTATCTTTTCATTTTATAAGGTTCTTGGAGAAGAGTATTATTACGTCAGCAAAATATACACATATATATGTACCTCAAATCTCTAGCATAAATTCAGCCATTATCATTTGGAAGATTGAAGGGATGTTCATTGATTGAAATGACTTCATTAACCCACATTTTGATATACTTAAATACTACATGGAGAGTATTCTACTATAATATTAACGCGTGTCAGCTAAAAAGATCTTGGTGGATGCCCTGGCATGGTGACGTTGCGTTCAATAAATTCGATTGAGCTATTTCCGAAAAATACAATGTTTGCTGTGGCATAATAATGTTTCTGGTATCGTCTTTCTAGTAAAATACTTATCTAATGTATATATATATATACATATATATATATCTATATATATCTATATATATCTCTCTGTGCAGCTATGTTTAGTATGCGAAATTCGATTTGGATAAAGGAATGACCCTCCAACGTTTCAAAGGTTAATGGATATCGTTAACTTACTTAGAGGCCGTCACCCATAAATCCTCTGCCCCCTGTACGCGCCAACCCTCTGGGGTATATAAGGGGGGTGCAGGTAATGTGGCCATGTAGGTGATGTGATCACTTACACGATATCTCAATGTATGCATTATTCTGGGGCGCCGTAACTCCTACAGTATATGTATCAGAAGATAGTGTCATGTTTGCGCGCGAAAGCATCGAAACTCTGATTGGTTAGCAGTGCATGCATGTAAAGAAACCACTTTTGTTAGCGTGATACAATCGAAAAAAAAAATACATACGGTACATAAAATCATAGCTTTTCTATGTTCTTTAAGATGTAAGTGTTAGTTTTTGCCATAGAGTGTAGTATCGATGCAAAAATTGCAACTTTCGTTGGCGTTTATTGGTTGGTAAAATGGCTATACGAATGCGTTGCAAGGTAAAAGGCAATCGATGCCGTTAAAAACGGCGGTTGCTTCTTAAAAATTCCTATGTATAATAATTCCAAATATCGACACCAAGGCGTACGCTACGGTACCATGCAGTAATATAACAGAGCACTTACTATATGACTTTACCAGAAGAACTGATAGGTGGCCTCTTTACCAACACTGTTGGAAAAAGTACCAAATGTTTAACTACGTAGAACTTCTTTAATTAATTCAGAGAGTAAAGTTTTTTGCAAAAGAATTCATGAGTTCAAGAGTTTTCAAAGCCCCAAAATCCGATATATATATATACTGGGAATCGAAAGTTCTTAAGGTGGCTACATTACCTGCACCCACCTTATATATCATAAATCGTGGTCTTAGGGTTCAGGTCGAAAATAATAATCATTCATTTCTGGACTTCCGATTCAGACCGTATTTAAATATCATGGATTTCTGGATTCTTGTCTGAAACGGAAGAAAATATCATGGATTCCTGGATGACTTCCGTTCTTTACCAGAAGAAAATATCATCGACTGCTGGATAACTTCCAGTCTGGATCAAAAGTTATCGAGGAATCCGGTCCAGACCGAAAGTAAATATCATGGATCCCTGGATGTCTTTCAGTTTGCCAGGTGCCTTCATAACCATAATAGGTAGATTCATAACCAGATGTCAAATAATGTAACATACATATGATACCCATAACCATGCCCATACACGGGGTGTCCATAATTTGGATACATGCAGGGTGTTCGAAATAGGATATATAAAGGGTGTACGCAATTAAAACATATACAGGATGTCCGTAATATGAATATATACATGGTAACCATAATTAGAACATATACATGGTGTGCGTAATTGGCATATGACAAAATCTAAAAGAAATACACTTTTTTGAGTTGAGAAATAGCAAACATGCATTTGATTGCTGGGGTTTTCAAATCATTTCCATCTTGTTTTAGGGGCCAAATTTAAAAGAAAAACGCGATTGAACAACGAAAATTGGCCATGTAACTACGTTTTTCAGGCAAAATAGGTGTTTTTTATATATAGCAATCAAAAGAAGTATATAAAAGTAGAAAAAATGACCTTTAATTTGAGTTTCTGTTCATTGAAAATGGATGCTCCGGTGTAAAGTTATGATCAATTAAAAATAGAATAATAATTCGTCGAAAATCTCAGATTCTGCAAAAAGATAGAAAATCTGTCCGTTTTTACTCTATTGTCAACGAATTATTACCCTATTTTCAATTGATCATAATTTTGCACCGGAATATCCATTTGCAAATAACAAAAACTCAAATTAAAGGTCTTTTCTTCTACTTTGATATATTTTTGGGAAAAAATTATTCCACCTTTGTGTACCTCGCAGTAAACCCCTTTTTGCTATATATAGAAAAACACCTAATTTGCCAGAAAAACATAGTCACATGACCAATTTTCATTGTTCAAATTCGTTTTTCTTCATAATTTAGCACCTAAAACAAGACAGAAAAGGTTTGGAAATCCCAGCATTCAATTTTTCTTTGCGATTTCTGGACCCAAAAAAGTGTTTTTGTTTAAAATTTCGTCATATATACAGGGTCCATAATTATGATATTTGCAATGTGGTAATGTGGATTTATACAGAGTATCAGTAATTAGGACATTTACAGGATGACCGAAATTAAAACATACATAGGGTGTCCATAATAAGGACATGTATAGTATGTCCGTAATTGGAACATATACAGGGTGTCTGTAATTAGACGTACTGAGGGCGGGATAAATTTAGGGGGAAGCTACAATAAGGGGGTGTTCTAAATTGTGGGGGAATCTTACAACGAGGGGGACTAATTTCTGAAACATTAGTGGAGGCGAAACTTTTTTAATAATATACAGAGAAAATACAAGAATGACGATTTTAAACTTCCGAAAATAACTTTATTAAAGGGGCAAGCCTGGGTTAAAGACAAATTTTTCTATTTTTTTATTAGTCCGTCTTTGTGTTTTAAAGCAATCATTCTGAAAAATTTTGTGCTATTAATACACAATAACATCTTAAATTTTACCGTTGTAAAACCTCAAAATCTTGATCCTACACGTCACAATAAATCATTAATTTCAATACCATATTTATTAAAAGAACTTTGTTCTTCATGCGATTCTAGGTGACATGATGAACAAAAATTGTTTTTTGACAGTTATTCAACTCATTTTGATATGTATTATAAAATGAGCGGAGCACTTTTTCGTTAAAAATTTTTTTTTATTCTTTTATGGAGATCCAATCGATTTTTTGAAAAAAAAATTTCAGTTTTATATTATGATAATAAGAACAAATAAAACCTTATTTGCAATATTGATTGTTATTTGATAGTTAAAACCACAATAAAAACAATGAAAAATCGTTCATTCTTTGATATTTTTCCGTTTTCTTTGGAAGACGAAAATTACATAACTTTGCGGGAGGGGGTATTACAAGGGGGAAGGTAGGGGTTTAAAATAGGCAAAAATTACGGTACTGTGCAGTCACTAACCTAACTTTTCTTTCGTTTTAAACAATAAAGCGAAAAAGCATCCTTACCATGGTTTGTTGCTTTCATATGATGCCGGTCTCGACGGGAAATCCGAATTCCAAGGCTTGTTAAAGCTGGGCTTATCCCAGGGCTTGGAGTCCGGCCAGGGGCCCTGTGTCGTCGGGTTCGCCTGCCACTTGGAGATCTTGCTCTTGGACCAGGGTATCGCGTCAAGCGTCACCCAGCCGGTGTTCCTGTCCTCGCTATTTGAGTTCGCGTTGTAGAATTTGTGCCGTTTTATCGTATCGTTCAGCATTGTCTGCAATTCAATTGGTTGATTTCGTGATTTTTTAATATTATATTATGATAAATTACAGCGTACTTCTATTGTAAAGTTTATGAATTTTTGAAGTTAACGATCTAATATGGCGTCATAAAAAACTTCTTCTAATAGCTATAACTCTTGTAACTATTAACAACATTGAAAAAGATTGGCGAATTGGTTTAAGTTTTCTACCTAAATCATGAATATCGCCCATACCAAAGAAGAAAAGCTTATGCGATAAACGTTTTATGATGTACTTTAATAAAAAGAAAAAAAAAATTTATTGTTGCATTGTAGTATCGAACACATTTCTTCGATTAATATGTTCATTATCTCTTTTTAATAAACAAGAAATACATAATTAATTGATAGCTAAATTTATATATTATTTTATTCAAGTATAATAATTCAACAATACAAAGCAAGAGATCAGATGTTTTTATAATGAAACAAAACTTTAAGATAGTAAGAAGTGCAGAGTAAAAATAGAACACTCTATAACGGTAAAATGATCATTTTAATGTATAACTCACAACAGATTTTTAAAAAGTTTAATCGAAATCAATCTGATGAGGAAATTGCTGCCTTTGTATATACATATATCGATTGTAGTTATCTCAGAATCGCTGATACATGAAAATAAATAGTCATGAGCGAAAGGGCATGCATTGCAATTTCAAGCTCGAGAGTTATAACCGTAATAAATTAGAGGAGCGGAGAAGCTTATCAAGACGATTCATCGATTTGACTTAAAGGGGCATTAAAGTACCTGTTTTACAGGTATTAGACTGAAATTAATTAGTCAATATTTTATACTTTTTTAACCGACTTCAGTTTTAATTCTGAAGCACTTTCACGACTTGTCTCACTTGGAATTTTAAGTGCTTGCAGAAAATGTTCTATTTTAACTTATGAGTAACAAAAAATGTAAAACATTGACAGTATTCGTTTATCATTATATTAAAATTTATGAACTTGTGATATGTATAAATGGCATAAGATAAATGAAATATTAAATGTATTCTACGAAAAATGACAGATAAAATATGATTTAGAAAGATTATAAATAATTGCAATAGAAGTAATAATTTTCAAGTCAAACTCATAAAATCCTTTTTCATTTGTTTATATTTGGTATTTGGTTATGCTCAAAATCTCAGCGCTTCCTAACATATATATGAATCTTGACAGAATTTAAAATATTGTTAGCATATTTATTTATCTATTTATTTTATTTCTATACGGACATTGCTGCCTTTTCACTTTGATTTAATCGATCGAGTTCGATCTTCGCCACCGAAGATATTATATATATATATATATTATTTAAATTAAAAAAAAACTGTTTTTTATATATATATATTTTTTTTATTATTATATTATTCTAAACTGTTGTCAATATATCGTAAAAATTGCTGGTCATTTTTCGCAACAAAAAATCGGAATTTTTTTATTACATATTTTTTATGCATATTATTACAACGGTGTCAACATTCTAAAAATTGGCGAAATCCCAGCGATTTAAGATAATTTTACACAATATAAACTTGCATATAAACTTATTTCATCGAAATATACTTATTTAGTTTCTAAATGGATGGATCCGCATCCCCTTTTGCTGCGTCTTTCTGATACTTTCAGGAGAAAGTGATTTTTTTTAGTTAATACCATATATATAAATATTAGTTTATACTACATTTATACCACTCTAACCTCAAAATCATAACTTTAATATGATTATTCGGCTCTCGTGGTATAAAATACGGTTCGAAACTGGTGCGT
This sequence comes from Gastracanthus pulcherrimus, assembly GCA_949152435.1. NCBI lineage: Eukaryota > Metazoa > Arthropoda > Insecta > Hymenoptera > Pteromalidae > Gastracanthus > Gastracanthus pulcherrimus. The sequence continues at coordinate 104,102,712 of OX424572.1, forward strand.
AAGAAGATTTTTACCTCATGTGACTTTTCTCACTCGCTCCGCTCGTGCAAAAAACATCACTTGAGCTAAATAATCACCTTCCGCACCGGTGTCGAAATGTACTATTTTCTTTAAGTAGTTAGTGCTAAAAGGGTGTTTTTCAGAAAACTTTTACTTTTAACAAATGTGTTATATTTTGTACTCTTATGAATAGCATGAAATTTTACATTTTAATTATTTTGTTACCCGCTTCAAAAGAATACAGGAACGGTTTTATCACTGTCAAAAGCCTACGCGCGATCAACGTTTTGAATAATAATCACTATATTATTGTAAAAATTAACAAAGTTTCTAAATCTTTAAGCTCAAAATTTGTAAATAACATTAGAGGAGATACTCTCAATACGGACTATCTCACAGTATGGGTATTCATTGTTATTGAACTTCTACCGCTAGATAGCAGTTAAAACATGTTTTCAATTAAAGACAAAAGGCATGTTATATATTGCTGTTTTTATGACGAAAATTTAAATCTTCATGTCGTTATTATTCGACATGAATTTAACTTTTAGAAAAAAGTTTTTTTTGTAGGTTAAATACACATACAGTACATAAGCTATAAATAACAAATCTAAATACAAATTATTTTATGAGATACGATTTAAATAAATGGAGTTAATAAACATATATTTTATAACTTTTCCATATATTTAAAGCATTTAGATCAAAAATACTCTTCTGAAAACTTAAGGTATCCAAACTCTTTTTTGACAAATTCTTAATTTTTCGTTTTTCATCAATACTTAATTCAGATAATTAAATTTTACTAAAGAAAATGGCTATGGGTGTCCGTACTGCGATACTCTCCCCTATATTTTGATTCTCAATATGTAGTAAAAATTTCAGAATAATTAGATTTTGTAAACACCCCCGCCACCCTTCAAATTCATTCAATCCCTCTAGCACCAAAAAGAAACAAACCCTTCCACCCCGCAATCCAACCCTTACCGAATCCTCTCGAAATGCTTCTTGTCCCGTTGCGTTCCTGCCGTTCGCGTCTCCGGGCTGCATCATCTCCAGTCTCTGCCCCTGTTCTCCATCCTTCGCCTCGTCCTCGTCCCGGCCGTCGTAAGCTGGCGCGCGCTCCGTGGTGCGCTTGATCTTACTGGCGTACTCCTCGAGGAAGCGATTGAGCACGTCCGGATCGAAGTCGCCGCGCCTCAGGGCCGCGCCCGCGTCGAACGAGCGTCGCTGCAGATTCGGCTCGAATCCGGGCGGACGCTCGCGGCGCAGCTGATAGAAGCGCGACGACGAGGACGGGCCCGTGTTCAGCTGGGCCGTGGCGAGCAACGACAGGGTCAGCAGCAGCAGCGCCGTGCACGCTGCTCCCTTCGGCAGCATGGTCTGGAATCGGACGAGAAACGGGATGTTGCGTGAAAATGTGGAAAGTCAAGTTTTTATTGTAGCCTGGGAGTTGTGTTGTTCGTATAGAATGTTGAGCCAACACGATTTTTGAAATTTTACTATTTGAAATTTGCATTTTGAATTCTAGTTGGTCAACTCAATTTGCGAAATTATCCAATATATACCCATTTGCAAATATTTTCTCAATTACATTTAGAATTCCAGTTATCCTATTCGATTCATAGAATTTTACAATATGTTGATTATTTTAATATTTATATTTTGACATCGCAGATCGGACGACATTACCACGGCTGTGCAGTGCGTGCGCATTGTGCGTAAAAAACATAATTGGTAAGAAGACTGTTATAGGATATATTAATATGTACAGCGTGTGTCAAAAGTTCCGAGAGGGCTTATTATGTACATTGTAAAAGCTGACACTTTTGACAAAAATTCCATATACAGAAATTATAGGATTTCGAGCAGGGTGTTCATTGGTGTTCTCTATTTTAACTTTTGATCATCCCGTCAAAGTCATATTTGATGTTTCGAATGGAAACACATATTTTTTATTCCAGCAATCCGAGGAGGAGAAAATTTTACATTGTAATATGTGGTCATGATTCAGGGTGAAATTAACTCTAAAGGTACAATTAAGGTTAAGTCACACTTGGTCAGTAAAAAAACTCTGCTCGATAGTGGAAATTAAAAGATAAAATTACACCTTAGAAGATATCGTCATAGAGCTGGGTCAAATCGACCCAAGGGTCAAGTCAAAACCAAACCATACTTGATCAGTAAAAAAACTGTTCAACAGCAGACATTGATAGATGTAAGTGCTAATGGATGGCCCTTGAGATCAATTTAATTCTCCCTCCTATATTGATTGCCTGAGACAAGAAAGGTTGTTTCCATTTGAAAAATTAGATTTGACTTTAAAATGACCTTAAATATGAAATCAAGAGTAAATAAAGTGGTCTCTTTATCATAGCTAAGACTAGCGGAAGCTAGTTTTGGAATTTCATCTCGATCAGTGATGCCGTTTTTCAGATATCGTATGGATAAAGTTTATACAAATAAACATTGGATTCAAATTTAATAAAATCTCTACTAAGTATATAATTATACTTTAAAGTATATATAATAAGTATCGAAAAAATGTCTTCCTTTAAAGTTTTGAATACTCGCAATCTTGTTATTTTTTTATTTATGGAAATAATGTTAACTCGGACGAGAATTAGACTCAAACTAATCAGGAAAATTATTGGTTTCATCTTTTTTTCAGATCACCGTGTCACACAGAATTATCAATGGCAGCGGTTTTTGGCAACTTTGAAAGTCTGTAAGTAGCGGCCCCCTTGAGGGAACGCATGAGACCAATACCATCATTTAAAGCTTGTTTAGAAATGAATTTTATAAAAACAATTAATACTCTTAAGTGCGGGTAAAGCTAAAAACAATAATATCTGTGGATTTGTCCCATTTAAATCAATGTAAAAAGTCTAACCATACTCGGGATTTTTTACTTATTTTTACAAATTTTCACTGTGCTTTCCTCTACTTTCACACCACTTGAGGGAGTCAATTCTTTTTTTAAAATTCGTGTCTTAACGAGCTCTAAACAACGGTATTAGTTTCCCTTCCCCATCAACGACTCAATTATTATAAATCTGTGGACATCCTCGTTATTGTAAAATAGAAAATACTAAAGTACAGTTAAAACGTATATAATAAACTCTAAAAATTGCAATTGAATCGTCCCACTCTTTCTATTAAGTAAATCCCTAAAAGGATCCTGCACATAACAAAGGTAAAAAAGGGTACAATGAAATGGGTTTAAACGAGGTATAATGCAGAACACAAAATTCCGAACAAAAGTTCTCATTTAAGCTCAAGAGATCTAAAAATAGCCATTTTTCAAGTCCACGAGGTTTTAATTGAGATTTTATGCTCTAAATCACATTTAATTTCAGCCCATTTCACTATACCCTCTTTAATGTTTGTTTTGTGTGGGGTTCTTAATCTATTTGTTTGGTGCGTCACAGTAGACTGCTCTCATAATACGATATATTATGTAAATATTTTATGACAATATTCTAAACGTTTATCTACAAATCATTTTTTAGGCAAGACAATCTGTTTCTTACAATTTCACTGTTAATTTGGAATTAAATCGATGCTAAGAATATGTCATTAAAAAATAAAAAATATACCATTAAATAATTACTTTTAAAAGCGCACGCATTAATTTTAAACAAGTAAATACATATACATTTCTTTTAAAGAGAAAATGAAATCAACCTATTTCGAGTTACTTTGTCACTCTGTTTAAGTGGATGATCACTAAAATTCGAATGTATTTTTCATTTTAATAACAAGTATGATTTCAATTTTTATTTAATTGAAACATTCACTTGGAATTTAGTAATTATTCACTAATGTAAAGTGAGAAATTCACTCAAAAAAATTTGGATGCACTTTTATTTAAAAAGATGAATATTACATTCACAAGTTTAACGGAACTGAATGAAAAATATATTTCTTTTAAGATCCCTAACTGATCCTAAAATTAGTAAGATTCTTTACATCCAAAGAATGCTCGAGTTCGACCGTCGAAATTGTAGGAAAGTTAAATTCTTGTGCTGCTAAATGTCGAGTTTCTCTGGCACATAGTTAAAGTTACATCTTATTATTTTAAGTAGAAACAGACAGTAGCAGCCAGACATGTAACCGTTACCTATAGTTTAATGCATTATTTGTATAGAAGAGCTTACATAGAGTTCGCAAATTTAAAAGTGACTATTTTTACATTTAAGTGACTATTTTTACAATGTTTAAATGGAATTTTGCTCCATACATTTTACAGAGTAATATAAGTATATTGTCATAACACGAGTTTTAATTACTTTGTTTCTTTCACACGAATTACTAAAATTATGAAACTAACTACGAAAAAATTAAATTAGTGTAATATTTAGATTTGCTTGTAATATAATCAATGAATTTTTCATTAAAATCGTTTTCTTTGAAGAAAGTAATGGAAAGTGATGTATTGAAATTAATGCATCAATTTAATTCCGGACTGTTTCACTTGCGCTCTTTTACACTCACTATACAGAATACTTCAACTTTCTGCTCCATTTAATCTCGCTAAATTTATCCTCACTAAAACAGTATATAAAATAATTCGTACAAACTTAACTTTCAATCGACAAAATCGTGTCAATTTTCACTTGACTTTTTTCTAATTTTGTTATAACCACGAAAATAGCAACAAAAAAAACAATTTTTAATATCTTGCTAATTTAAAAACAAACTTGTGTCAAAAAATAAAACTACGTGTACCAAAAATACAGCACAATACCATGTGCTCTATTTTTCTTCCCCACGCGAACTCGTCTTCCAAAAAAAAAACACTTGTCTCCATGAAGAAGACCTTCGTGCACTGACCGTCAACTATATCCTGACCTGGTGCTATCCAAAGCTGTGCTGTCGCGTGCTTCCAGAGTCGTTACATAAACGCAGCAGTAGCAGCAAGAGCAGCAGCGGCGGCGGCGGCAGTTCTTCCTGCGATCGCTCCACCTCGCGAGAAATCCTCGCGCGAAAAGTCACCACGTCCGCGCGCGCGACTGAGCGAAAAACAAAGGGTGGAGAAAACGTGAGACTGGCAGAGAGAGAGAGAAAGAGAGAGAGAGAGAGAGGGAGAGAGAGAGAGAGAGCGAGAGAGAGAGCGAGAACTTGACCTCGACTGTTCAAGGTCCGAGATGGCTCTGGCGCCGGAGACGTTGGCCCCGTTTGCTTTTAATCTAGATCCCCACCTTTGCGAGAGCTGGTGCCTCTCGCGCGCTACACGACTACAACTATAACTAAGCGCGCTAGGCCGTGTGCGCGCTGCTCTCGGTCCATTTTGCATCTCGCTCCCGCAGCCGCGCGCGCGCCGTGAGAGTCCTTGTCGCACAAGAGAAGCGTATACGGCGAATTCTCGCCGGGTTCTTCGGTTACTCGAGCGATATGAGTATGTGTGTGTGTGTGTAGGGGGAGAAATGTTTTTATTTTGAGGAGAGGAGAGTGTATCTCTGGCTGTTGATATGTCTCTTTTTTGGTGATTGCTATGATCTCTCTTTTGAGGCGGGGTTCTCGTCGGTATTGTTAAAAATATTGATTTCTGTTTATTACATATTCTTTGGCTGTGCACTTTTACAAACTTCTTAGAATATGTTAGATGTTAAGATTTTAAAAATTGGAGGAATTCCACTAAATTTAACAAATACTATTTACATTTTATTGGAAACAAGATTCAAACTTTACTCACGATTTCCTCGAAATGCATTTTCTACAAGTTCAAACGGATGTATGCGTAATCCCCTTTGACCGATAATGCTGAAACTTTTAGGAAATATTCTTCAAAGTATTATTACGAAAAATCAATATTTTGTGTTTTAGTTAATGCCAAAAATATTATGATTATAAATACTAGTTTAGCAATACTAACTAAGATGTTGTACTGTGGACACTTTAAGGAACTTTCGATTCCTAGTATATGACAAAATCCAAAAAAATGCACTTTTTTGAACCCAGAAATTACAACAAATTAATTTTTGAATGCTTGGATTTCCAAACCTTTTTTATTTTATTTTAGGGGCCAAATTATGAAGAAAAATGCGTTTGAAGAATGAAAATTGGCCATGTAACTATGTTTTTCTGGCAAATTATTATATACAGCGAAAAAAAATGTTTTATTGTGTAGATAATACATGTGCCCACAAAGGTGGAATAATTTGTTCCCAAAAGTATATAAAAGAAGAAGAAAAGACCTTTATTTGAGTTTTTGTTTGTTGAATATTGATGTTCCGGTGGAAAGTTATGACCGATTGAATTTGAATAATTTGAATTTGAATTTGAATGATCCGGTCCATTTTTTTAAAGAATCTGAGATTTTCGACGAATGGAAGTTAAAATTTTACTTAATAAAAATTTATTTTTTATATAGTTTCATAAAAAATTTTCCTTTTAATCAAGTGAAAATTTTGCTTTAATAGAGTTGATTTTTCATCTCAAAGAGCTTACATGTCATGCAAAGCATCATTTCTGTTCTTTTAAGATTGGCTCAAACCATCAATATTCTAAGATAAAGATGTTTAGTGTTAATGGGTTATATTCCGTAAACTGGAGCAAATTTGATCTCCATATGAGTGATCAATTGATACACTTTCACTCGATAAATATCGGTAGCTAATTCTGATAATGTGAATATCTTAATATTAGCGACGAAAGAGTAAATTTTCACCTTAATTTTCACCAATTTCATTAAAATTCCACATTTATGTACATCACGTAAAAATTCAATTTCAAATTGAATTTCCAATAAATAAAGATACGTTATTTTTGCTTGAAGTTAGGATATTTATTATTTCAATATTCAGCAAGTTCCAAGCATAGAAATCGTCGACGAAAAATTCTGAAAAAATTCAGGAATAATTGTTGTGCTTTAGAATTTGGATATGTAAAATCAATATTCTTTTATTTTCGTTTAAAAAAAAACATTTATTTGCTAGTTTGACTAAGATTATTCGCGAAAGAAGCACCGTAATGAATCGAAGATTCTATCATAATTATAATAGTTTATTCTAAACTTTCGTTATTCGCTTAGAAACTAAAATAATTAATTCTTCGAAATAAGTTTTCGATTTTTTTAGCTAAACTAGGAATAGAGATTTGCAATCAGAAAAATACGAAAATCAAAAATAATAAATTAAGAAAAATTGAGGTATCTTTATTATTTTTATAAGATTCTGTTGAAAGCCATAAATTACTGACATTTGAACAAAAATAGTGAACCTCTCTCAATTTTATTTCGGTATATGATTTTCAAATCATTTGAATTTGAATTATTCACAGTTCTACGAAATAAATGTAAAAGGTACTTCGCATACTTAATGATTATAATTTATAACTGAAAAGCTAACTTTTGGCGTTGATTGTATAATATTAACAGAATAACCAATTAAGTAATAGATGAAGAAAATTCTAATTTTTCTGAATAAACTTACATTTATCATTATATTCTTATATCGGTCTAATGTTGAAATAGAAAGTATTATTTCAAAGACAGAAACCATTTACTGAATAATTTTTCCTGCACAGGTAATTGCAAAATTACAAAATGTATATTGCGAATATATCGCGCGTAACAAGTATTTTAAAATACAAATAATCCGTACATAATCAATCATACATTTCGTTTTCCACGAGCGGATGCATATTAAATACGCTCGCCCGAGAGAGAGAGAGAGAGAGAGAGAGAGAGAGAGAGAGAGAGAGAGCCAGAGCCGCGGCGCTAATTCTCTCTCGGCTCTCGTTTCCCTTTTTCTAATTCGCTCTCGACCGTTCGCTCGAGGCGATTATCGTGATTCTTCATCTGAGGCGAATGACTCTACGCACACACGCGCAACGTGCATATATACTTTTACCCGGGAAATCGAACGCGTTTTCGATTCCTTCTCGCGCATTTTTTTCCACCGTATTCGCTCTTGACGACGACACGTCGCGGAGAGTGAATTTAATCGCGCGTTTTCGTTTTCAGTCGGAGACGGAATATTATGCAGATCGAGCTCCGGCATTAATTGGACTCGCCGTAGATCGATAATCGTCGGTAAAACTCGCGCGTGGGCGTGCGCACAAGTGAGTTCTAATGAAGAGATAAGACGGAGATCGGTACAGATAGTGATATATAATTAAGCGATGACAAGGATCGCATATAGTTTGGATGAGAAAATGTTAATAGATCATTATGAGGTTGATATACTCGAAGTTGATTATGGAAACGATCTAAAATAATAATATCTAATATTGACGATGAGAAAAATCGGTACGTATTAAACACTTTGATCATTGTATATACTAAGAGTATAGTAATTAAGTTTTACATTAATTAAATCTTTTTTAATTGATAGTAGGTTGCATTAATATTAGTGAAATTTCGAACCACAATATTAAATTAAATTCATTCTTTTTGTCAGCCAAAATGAAAAATAAGAAAGTTTTCTTCTTATAATCATTAATAAATTCTACGTATATTCTTAAATTATAATAAATCGAAAAGTTGTTTAGAGAAAGCGTTGAGCAAAATTTAATCTTTCGTGACAGATTATTTTCAAAGATTATGAACAGCCGAGAGTAAAGAATTCTCCTATGTGAAGTCAATAAATTGATATCGTGGACAGCAAATCATAGCAAAACATATGTATAAGTCTAATATAACAATTAATCACTCTCACAGATTTCATCCTTAAATCTTATGCTACATTTTTATCGAAACACGATTCCGCGGGACATTCGAGTGTCATACATTTTCTATGCGCAAAACGTCAAATTAACACACAATTTGTATACATATATCTGTTTATCTATAAATCTAATTCTCTGGATTCGGTTTATCGCCTTACTCGCGACTCTTCAAAAGCTCTTGTCCGCGTGAGTGATAAATCTATCTTACAAAATATGACGTTGACGGATATTTTACAGCTTGTAATTAGGCTGTGTGCGGTAAACCGCGCGCGGTCCATTTAAAACGGTTTCACTAGTCCGTTCATATGTAAAATCTCTGGAAGTTTTGACCTTTTTGTTATTTTTATCAATTTTCTGACGTATTTAGATATATGATAGAAAGAATAGCATATTTTCGATCGTTATCAAAATTTCAGAAAAGTCTCGTAATAATTCATTTTAAGACTTTGAATAGTATGTCACGCTAAATTAGTCAATTAAAATTTTTTAATATTTTAATGGTTCAGAATCATATTTTACTTGACAAAACTTTAAAATTTTATTACTGATGGTCAATCTAGGACGGTGCAAGATTTATTAATGGCTTAAATTGCGGTTTTCCGTGTGAGGAATATACTGTACAAATTTGTAGTGTATATATTGTGTAGCTTAGTACCCTAATTATTGTGGCATTTAATACAGCATTAATTCTACGTTTATTAATTAATTTAAGCTTATATGTGCCAAATTATTCGCTTCGACAGGGAGTCGGACAATAAAAAGTATCGTGTATCAATAACCAGAAAAGTTGAAAGGTTTAAAGAATCAATGCGTAATTTTTATCGATTAAGAATTGAAAAATCGAATGCGCAATTTTGCACCATTATTGAGTGTACGACGCATCGCTCGTCATCATATAGTTGAAGTTTCACGCGAGCTGTCTCATCCTCTTAGAAATGTCTGCATTTGATCTACGTGCCTCATCCACATGTCTTGTGCATATACATGTGTATTTTGTATACAGCGCGTGATGTCTTCAAATCGTGTATTCATAAGTTTCTCCTCCTCTCTTTCTCTATTTGCCGTATTCACAGTGCTTTCCAAAAGAGTCCAATTTCAGCGAGGATCTCTCGGCCTGCACTAGCCGCAATGAAATTCAAAGTCTCCGCGACGAGTGAAATCTCGTGCAGGCTGTCGTTTCGAATGTGTCCTGGTTGTCGATCTCGAGCGCTCCAATATATAAGCTTCGATTGCCGACTGCACTCGGGGTTTGCATTTTGCGGCTTTATAGCTCGTTGGTGAAGATATCGCGTGTACCTTTCGTTTTGGTTTCAGGAATTCTGTTAATGTAATTATATGGATAACTTGTATTCCTGGTATTCTCGACGGAGAAAACATCTGATCAAGCGTTTTTAAAATGATATGTTCGATTAGATCTGATACTTTCATACATAGTCTTAGATCTACTTGTTACTTTTTTATCTTTTTGTATACAAATACCTTAGTGCTGTACGTATAGCATAATAATTAGAATTTAAGAATAAAGATCATACACTTTCAACGATTTCTTCAATAAGTCATAAATATATCTTTCAAAAGCGAAGAATAGAAACAATGACGAACGAAGTGTCACGTACAGTTTTACGGGACTAATAAAGTTTCGAATCTCGTTTTTTTCATCGTCATCGTCGTCATCATGAGCAAAGGGAGATAGAGAGAACGAGAGAAACGCGAGAAATGTCTTCTCGATTCCGCGGCATTAACAGACTGTAACGTCAAAACTTTCCAGGAACCAGATAAAAATCAAAAGCCGCGCATCTCTAAACTCTTTCCCTGCATCTCGAATCCTCCTTCTCTAACTCGTCGAAATCTTATAAACGACCCAAGTATTAAATATAAAAAGAAAATTGTACGGCCTCGTACGACCGAGGCCCCGTGAATCTGAAATTTCTTGGGCGGATAAGGCGAGAAAGAAAAGGAAGGAAAAAATAGACCTCGAAAAAAGTACCAATTTCTCCGGTGTACATAAGTGGCCCGGCGAACAATGGCCAGCAGCGGCAGAGCGCAGTGTGCTGCAATCGTAAATCATCTCCGTCTCTGTTTCTCTTTCGGCTGCGCGGCTGCGGCATTTTCTCGTCCCACTTTCTTCGGGCGCACTATTTAAATCGCAATTACGCGTAAAACTCGCTGCTGCCGCTGCTGCTGCCTGCTGCTTTTGAGAGGCGATAAGCTTCGCCCAATTTTCCATACTGCTGAGCGCCGAGCATTTTATGAATCGACGGCGTTAGAGAGCGTTTAGACTGATGGTTCTTGCGAAAATTTTCGTGTGAAAATTTTTTTCATAGAGTTATAGAGGCGTAAGAGGTTGTTTTATACTTCGTGGTGGTAAGTGTTCGATGGTGTGGGTATTTTCGGTTTGGTTGAATTTTAAGAGATCGTTGAGTGTAATTTTGTACGGAATTGAAATGCTAACATGGTTAATACTGATTGTTTTGTGTTCGCGGATATTGCTTAAAATTAGACTAAGTAAAATTATATGGCAAAAATTACAAATTGTAGGTATAGCAGAAATTTTCTGTTTCGATTTCTGTAGGTATATTACGGACATAGTCCAATTTTTATAAAATTTAGCATATTCGTATTCGTTGGACAATAATTACTATAAATATATGATAATTTTTATAAAAAATTGAAGTTCACAATGTAAAAACAGAAATAGTAATGTTTCTTATACATTTTCTTACAGTGTATTAGCAGTAGTAGAGCAAAGATCATCCCGAATAAATATTTATTACGTATTTATGTTAAATTCTTGCCAGCTACTATTATATTAAGTAGCAGTTGTTATAGTTATAAACACGTGTATTGAATTTATTACTTCTGATGAGTAATTACCACTATGAGAAATAATAGGCAGTCAATCAAAAAATTAAATCCTAACTCTAATATTACGAAGATGAGTCATCAAAGATAAAAATTAGCGTCGCGAAATTTACGGACGACTCCCAAATGATAATTATCGTATAAAATCAATTACTGAATGACGAATAATAATCGCATGGTATTCCATAAAACTACAGTAACTTTAGCGGTATAACGAGGATATACACTTAGTTCTGAAAGTATCATTTGCAATTTTTTATAATTAATATTGTTATTGCTACAAGACTGTAACTACTAGAACCGTTTAGAAAAGTGTTTGAAGTTTCCGAGAATTCTATTTTAATTCACTTGTAGTAAATACTGGCAAAGTTCTTTGCTAATTATGGAGAAAACTATTTGTAAATAGAATTTTGTAATTGTATTTTTGAACGAAGTTTATTGAAACGAATCTAGTATGGTAAAAAGATAATAAGAAGATAATCTTCTATATTAAAATGTATTGAAAATTCAAACCTTATTTGGATCTGTTAAACGATTGCATTATTTTGTTATCAGCATCAACTTATTTGATTTTTCTTTTGTATTTGAAGTTTTCATTTGCCAACACTCAATCTTGTCCACATATTTTAGGGTTCCGTTTGTTTTTACGCTCCGCTTATATCTGAAAATTACGATCGTGAAAACTATCATTTTGCTTAATTTCGCCGATTCACACAAAGAGACCAATAACGATATATTCTATGGTGCATCCTCCTTTAATTAAATAAAACTTAAAGGTAATTCAGGTGTTCTTAACCCCTTGATGAATGGTGGTAGCCCAAGCTACCACCTATTTTAAATTAATTTTTTTTTTTTGAGTAGCTAACACTTAATTTTTTTTTTATTGTGGTTTTATCTAAGTACGAGTTTTAAGTTTTAAGTTTTATCTCGTAACATGTTCACGGGTATAGAAGAACATATAATTGTTTCTTAATTGTTAATATAATTGTTTATTTGGATAAATATACCCGGATAAACAGCATTTTTCAGGAATAATTCGTGCTCCAAACAGGGTTGAACGAGTAACAGCAAAAATTCAGCGAAATCTAGGGAACGGTATCACTATGGCTGGCTCCTATGACCGGGCCACGCTACACCATACACCTACAGCTCCCCGCAGCATGGAACAGGTCTCCTCTCAAATCGGTTTACACTCGAGCTCGTCGTCTTCGTCGCGCCGCGTCACGCGCTAATTATCACGCGTCGTGGCATCATCATCATCATCATCATCTTCACCGTCGTCGTCATCTCCGCGATATATCCGCGCAGTCCGAGCTATATGCCACGTGCAGCATACCTTTTGTCAAAATCCTACTTTCACCGTTTAACTGCCGGCGGCGCTGCAGTGTAGTGCATCGTAAACCGATCTCGCGCCTTCTCTCTTTCACTGCACTCCGGAGCTTCCCCCCTCCCCCCGGCCCCCTCACGATGCGATCCTCGCGGCTTGTTCTACTGCACACCTTCTACTCTCTTTCTTTTTCTCTTTCTCTTACTTTTTTTTCAGTGCTGGCGGAAAGCGGAGGAGCGCCGCGCCGTTTGCCGCGTGCAGATTTTTGATGAGGTGTGCCGCGAGCTGGAGCTGGAGCCGCGGATGAAAGGAACTTTCGGTACTTTAGGGAAACCAGGGTAAGGTGCTGCGATCGCAGGAGTCACGAAAGTGTCGCTGCTCAAAGCTGTTACTATGTGGATGGAGAGAAAGGGTCGATTGATTAGTATTTGTAAATCTGTCAATTTTTACTGTTATTTACTTCAGTTGATGGAGCAGCGTTCTAATATATTAATAATGATATTCTCAAGCTTAAGGTGGCTCATGCGTCAGTACGTTACCTAATATATAAAAATTTATATGATGGGGAGACCGCGGGGGTAGAGCGAGCCTTGGGGTGAAGAGAGCTTTTTGATTTTCTCTCACTGTTTTTAACTTTAATGTTCAGAAAAATTTGAGAATATGCATTTTAAAAGTTGGCAACTATATGATAAAGTAAACTTGCATTTGTGTTATTTGTTTTAAAATTAAAAAAAATCACACTTTTTGAGGCACTTGAGATGATTTTGGTCTTTCTTAAACATTTCGTAATGTCTATAAATATTATTCATACTCAAGTTTGTCAAGACATGTACGGAATTCTAGAACATTTAAGGGGAAAACAGTACCTGAAATTTGCAATTTATTCGAACCATTCCTTAATAGCATGCTACTCCATAAATGATACGTACTCGGGACAAACTGAGCCTTGGCCGATATAACATATTAAAGCATGCAATTAAATAAAAATAAGAATTTTTTCTGTTAAGAAAGTAAGTTTTAATTATGTTAACATTTTTATTTTCCTAATTTTATGAATTAATTAGTCAGAATTAAATAAAAACCGTAGTTTTTCATTTCTATCAAATTTTCGTTGATTTTGTTTTATATATTATAAATGTGTTAAAAACATTCTATCTAAACATATATTTAAAAGAAAAGTAATTATATATTATTTTTACTACTTGATAACGAAAAGCTCACTTTGCCCCGTACTCGGGGTAAAGTGAGACCAAATAAATTGTTTTATTATATTAAAAATTAAAAGTAGTTCTATTTAATTTAAGAGATTAAAACTTAATAGTTTAAAACCAATTGCAATGTCTTCAATTCATACATGTTCTTTATTTCTATCAATAAACTTTTTTAGGCTCACTTTGCCTCGGTTTCTCCTAAACTCTTTTCATATTACAACATGAGAAGCGATATAATATAAAAAAAGGACGCTTTAAATGCCGAAAAGAAATTTTTTCAACAAATTTCCATAGTGCAATAGTATAAATATCATACTAGAAAAAGATTCGACAAAATACCGAGATTTTTTTACTTTCTATCCGATTTTAATTCTAAAGGTCTCATTTTGTTCCTTGAAAGATTTCAGGGGGGCTTAGCGATATAAAAATTGCAAAAGTTATAAGCCGTTTTACTCCAAAAAGTGAAAAATACTATAAATATACACAAGACTATAAATGTAGATAGAAAGAACTGAAATTCGAGACGTGTACACGGTAAAGAATTTTAACAAACGTTGTCGGTTAAAACAGACTATAACAGGCATTTATCAGCCATTTAGTCAGGCATTTACTTTTAACAGATAATTGTCTGTAAACATTTATAGACAAACGATTCACTGACAGTAATGTTAACAGTTTAGACACGTGTTTATTACCATGTAACATTTAAAAATATTGATTTGTTTTAAAATTATGAACAATAAATAAAACCGCTGCCAATTCATTGGCACTTAGCTTCCTCAAACTTAATAGATTGTTCCAATAAATTGTTCCAATATGAATTTCTTTATTCTAATACATTATTTTAAATTGCTATATATCTTTCTTAAAAGGTGGGTTGAGTTTTTTATCATCGATTGTTGTCAAAAGATAAATTACAAAAAATTATAAGTTTGTGATCATACATCGCATTATCGATTTCAAAATATTAAAAGAGAAAAATCGTTATAAAACAAAAAGGAATCGAGGAATCTTTAATTTGTTTCTGATTTCGTATGTTTATCAAACTAACATTTAAAAATTGGTTCGTTAAATAAAAAATGACAGCGACATCTTCGAGATATAAGCAAGAAAATAAAAAAATATAACCTCATATATCTTGAAAAATAAAACACCGTACAGTCTTGACAAACAGCTCAGCCAAGAGATAGTGGAAAGCTACATTTTCAGCTCAATTAATTTTAAACATTTTCCATCATATGTTTCCGAGATATCGCAATTTAAACAAAAAATGACGTTTTCGTGTATAACAAAGAAAAAAGATAGCTTATCGTAAATTTTGCATCGGAGAAGATAGATAATTTTATTCTTATTCAAATGCATTTACGCTGAAGCAATCATACTCGTATTATTTTAATCCAGTCAACTTAGACGTGGAAAGCGCAATAATTCACAGGTCGCAAAAAAATTAACGGCGTAGAAGAGGTCTTTTTCAGTGAAATAATGTAGTTTACGGCTTATATTTTGGAAAATACTTATCGTAGAGAGAAAAGTTTCATATGTTCAAAGTTTTACACACATACGCACGCACGCACATACGCACACACGCACACACGCACACACACATACACGGACATTTTCTAAAAATCGTGTATTTTGATTCCAAATGGCCCAAAACAAATTTCTAACATGTTTGTAAGAAAACTTTTTTTTACAAAGCTTCCTTTAGGAGGAAGCACAAAATAATAATAATAAAATAATAATATATGAAAACTGATAGAATCGCAGAGATTAAAGAAACCTTGAGATTTATATTGTTTGTCACCAACTTTAACCGGCAATATTTTAGGAATAAATTAATAGATTAAAATATGACAAGTCATAATGAAAGCTATTTTCATTTACTTTTATATTCTTTTTAAATTTGTGGTCTTTTTTATTGTAAATACATGTAGAGTTATAATCCAAATCAGAGATGATACTATTTTTCATTATACTAATGTATGTTTTCCTTGAATACACTGCAAAGACATATCATTTTTTATAAGCCTAATAGTAATTTTAAAAGTCGCATTATTAAAAAAATTCAAATGTATAATTTAAACTAATAATGTATAATTTAAAATATAAACAAAAAATACTCATAAATCGGATCATATACAACAATGCACTATTACAATGTTCTATGTTTATATTCACGCCATTGTCTGCGTAAAAACTATTTTTACTGAATTCTTCTAAGAATTTATATTATGATATAAACAAGTCGCTATATTTATATATCGTATCATTGAATTAAAATGATCGTTGTCTATCAATTACCTATGGAAGGGAATATAATGTTTGATGTGTAATGTGTAATGTATAATGACAATGTGGGATGCTTTAACAAATATAACTGTAATATAATTCCTATAAAATTAACTACAAATCTAGTATTTCTATTGCATGCACGAATAAATTTTAAGAGTTTCATTACAAAATTTCGGAAGTATACAATATAGGTTTGATTAGCAATAACTTCTGTAAAATAGGAACACTAGAATTCGTACAGCATTACCTAGTCTTGTTTAATAGAGTATTTGTTTCCGCGTGCTGCTGCTAATGAAAGGACTTCTTCGAGGTGGGTCGCGGTCACGATTGTACGGTGGAGCGAGAAGTGACACAAATGGTGTGAAGAAATGCAACTTTTGCTGAATGGGGGATTGCGAAAGATCGAGGTTAATTAGAAACGATGGGTAATGAAGTTTTTGGTATCAAATAATTGAACGGTTGTGATGCATTAAAATAATAAATAAACGTATCGTGGGAAGCATAAGAGGTATTTTAAACCTTTGATATGAATCATATGTTGTGCGAATCTCGTACATTATCTACTTGAGGAGTGTGCGAACAAAACCAGATAATCCGCTTATTTTAATTCTGAGAAAATTTAGAAACACTGTAATCTTTTTCTATTAATTTAAATGGAATAACGAATTTTTGATTCTTTTCTAATGATTGAATTTGGAGCTTAGATTAGAAATAACACCATAAAGGTTGCTAAAATGTTAAAGCTATTTAAGTTAAGATATACGACGTATCGATCTGAATATACAGTCACTGATAAAATAATAAATTCGTACTGAAACTGATACATCATACGTCATATTTTTATCTTAATTATAGTTTTAAATATTAGAAAAAAGTGAGAACACAAAAACTAAAAGTTTCGTGAGAATCACCCGCACCAAAATATTACACTACTACTTGGATTTGCAATGAAATAACTGTAATTCAATTCTGATTGTTTTAAAATAAAACATAAGTATGATAAGTGGAAAGTTCTGTGTTATGATTCTGTGTAGTTATAAATGCTGCTGACGACGTTACGTATGGAATAGCTCTCGGAATAGCTCGAAAAGTGCATGGTAGGATGATAGGGAGAGAAAATTAATCCTTAAATTGCCATAACTAAAATCCGCTAACTGAAGTTGCTGAAAATCACCATCATTATATGTACAGTATGCACTTAACGGTAATATGATTTTCAAAATTCTGTGAGCATGATTCACTTAAACTTTTTTCACAAAGTCATCAAGTATTACACGATTTTGCATAAAAAATTTTAAGATATTTCACGTAAGGTGTGATAAGTGTCTACAAACAATAATGCGATTATATGCAAAATGCATAATATACATACATATACACATATAAACTTATATGCGAAAACTAAAGGACATTAGATACTGAAATTAAGGTGAATAATTTCATGAAAACAGTCGGTTTTCAAATAATTCATTTGTTATTTACTTATTTGTTTTCATTTTGATTATTAACACTTTTCATATAATTTATCGAAGGATTACGCATGCATTCGATAAAATTAGTTGTTTTGCAACTACTGCTTTTTAATACTTCGATTATATACCAATAAAAATAAAATCAAGCTGCTTTTTTAAAATGCTTTTTCTCAATATTTCCCACGGTGCAGTTTAATAAAAATTAAATTAAATTCTTTGTCTTCAGCAGGCTCAATTTAATATTCAAATGTAACTGTTCGTTGTTTTTTTAGATAGATAGATAGATATAATTTTTATAAATATGCACTTCAAAAATGTCATCGTGGAATGTTTGACCAACGGATTCTCTGTGACAGTTGTTTCTTACACGTTATTTGTGTATATGTGTAACAATTAGATAAAACCTCATATAATAATATTAAATAAGATCATTGAGATTTTGTATGCGTAAGTAAAATGTCTACATAAGATTGCAGTAAGAGTAAATAGAAATTAAAAAAATTTCTCTCTTCTTACAATTTTTGTTATTTTTAATAAAAACGTCTAATAGTAAAAACCTCAACATTACTTGATAAAAGTAAAAAAAATATAGGTTTTCATGACAGCTGATCTACTACAGCTACGGCAACTAGCGAAAGCACCTGTTCGCGAGTCTGGCGATCTCCGCGGTATTTTCCTCCTCCGGCTCGCAACTTCTCTCTCTCTCTCTCTCTCTCTCTCTCTGCCTCTCTCCATCTCCTTCTTACCGCGTTCTTTTTTTGTCCCATCTCGCGGCGCCATTGTTTCGCCTCATTTCCCGTGGCCAAAACAGAGTCACGCCGCCGCCGCATCGTCTAATGTCGTCGTCGATATTCGCGGAAGCTGCCGCGAGCGAGAGCCGCACGGCTCGCTCGGTACCTAATTGCCGAGGACTAGATTCGGCCGTGATGTCTTCTCTCTTTTCTTCCTTTCCGTTTCCCTGCGCTAAATTTCGTTTGCTGTGTATATATATATACGCGGCATTCTTTTTTTCGACTTTGCGCACCGCGAGAATCCTTTTTTCGTCGATGATTTAACGACTCGCGGTGAACTATAATTAGTGTATAGGGCGTTTGAAGGAGTTTTGGAAGGATCCTGCGGAGATTGATATATATTTTTATTTTTTTCTGATTTGACCTTAATAGTGTGCTGGTTATCGCACGCTCTAATTATTTAATGTCGTTGTCAGGCTCGTCACAAAAGTATCAACTAACTAAAAGGTCGTTTTCAGTATGAGAATTTTTATTTCATTGTATAATCAATTTAAAATTTAATTATGATTATCTTTTGTTTCTTATCAATTAAAAGTAAAAATTGTTATAGTTAACTTTATTTTAATTGTAATAGTAATAATCAATTAATTTGAAGTTCATAAGTATTGAATTACAAAAACTATTAAAACAATAAAAGTATCTTATGAATTTTATTATAAATTAAAAAGTTAACGGACTGATTAAAACTGTTACTTTGTATTAAGCTCGTAAAAATCACGAATTCGATGAAATATAACTATGTTACCAAGAAAAATTCAAATTATAACCAGTAATTTCTCATAAAATATGTTCTTGCGACAATTTATTTTACATGCAACCAGTGCTTCATACATCCTTTAAACAAAATCTGTGCTTTAATACTTTACGCTAATAAGGGAGAACATTGAGAAACTATGCACGTACGTATTAAACACATGGTAATTAGATAAAAGAACGGCGCAGCGAGCGATTTCGAGATTGTCGTTCTTGAAAAATAAGGACCTAGGTCGGGTGAAAGCGCCAAAGTAGGAAATTTCGTCTTTTCTCTTTTCAGTCTCCTGGACTCCTTATTGTTATTTCCCACTTAAGATCGTTCACCCGATATGCAAACTAAAACTATATTCTTCTTTCACGTACTTTCAAGTAAAGATCGAAAAGGTTATCGTGATGGATATTTGTTGCTTTCAACTTGACTCGGATAACTTTAATACTTATATATATATATATATATATATATATATATATATATATATTTGAGTGAAGTTGAACGCAAACAAATAATCATCACGATAACCTTTTCGATCTTTATTTGAAAGTACGTGAAAAATAGTATATTATGCACCTAGGGACTAAAGTGAGCCATTAAATGTGGTTTGGCGCTCGAGCGGAGCGAGGGCGTCACACACGCTGGCAATCGCTGGTTCACATTATTAATGCGTGCAATATACAATATTTTAACGTACCTACCAAAAAGTTCGTACTCGTTCACCGCCGAAGAGGGAAAATAGTGCTACATATTAATTTCCTAACCTCACGGTAGTGCCCGCCGCCGCGCGCCGTTTGTCCCCGAACCGAAGGCGAGGGCACATGCGCGTCGCGTCGGGCACTAGAGTGGGGGTAGGGATTTAATGTAGCGCGTTATTCCCGGCTCGGCGGGGAAAAAGTACGTACTTTATGACTGGGTGTGTTAAAAAGACTATTGTTTTAGGTTGCATATCGGGTGAACGATCTTAAGTCTAATATATATATATATATATATATATATATATATATATATATATATATATATATAAAAACAAGTAACGTTCACATTCTTTATAAATCATTGTTTTTATAATGAAGTTTCACTAGTTGTTACTATAGAATTACGAAAGAAATCGAATTTTACAATCTCATAAATACAAGAATCTTTAAATATTATAATTATAATTTTAACATCAAATCAATTATGAAATAGAGTTGAAAATAGCACATAAATCTCGCACATGTGCACGTGCACCCACTATAAATAATCTTCGATATTAATAAATAATATTGATAATAAAGAAAAATCACACGCAGTATCCGAGATATCTGGACCAAATCCTAGATGATCATCTCGCACATGTGCACTTACACCCACCATAAAGAATATTCGATAGTAGTAAAACATATCAATAATAAAGAAAAATCATACGCAGCATCCGGTACATCTGGACACCCGAAATGATCATCTGGCACAAGTGCATCTACACCCACTGTAAAATTATCGATTGTAGTAAAAAGTATCGATAATAGTGAAAAATCATATGCAGCGTCCGGGACATCTGAACCACAGCCGAGATGATCATCTCGCACACGTGCACGTACACCCACCCTGGTAGAAAGTTAGCTAGAATGGCTGGATAGCTTATTAGCCAGATTAATAAGCTATTAATAAGTCAAATTATAGCTAATATCAAGCTAGAATCTGCTTAATACTATGCTTTAAGCAAGAACGTATTTTGTTTGCAAATATAACCTATTTATATTTTGTTTTGAAAAGTTATTAGTTATTAAAAATATACATTATTATACTTTATTGAATGTTCAATATAGTACGCCGTCAAAATAAATATTTTTATCAATAAATAACAACTTACGAGATTATAGAAATATGTATATGCAATACTAAAAGTATTTGATAACTAATAATTTCCTTTCCGAAAATTAGTCAATCATAACTTAGTCAATAAAAATGTTGTTATTGATGTCGAAAATAAAATTTTGTAATAAAACTTTATTGTAAAACTACAAATATTTCTTTACCAATTCTCCAAATTTCGTCATAATTTACATTATTCTGTTTTTATTGTTATTTTTAAAATAACAATAATTATATGACTACATGCATTCTATTATTTATAACATAAATTTCTTTAATAAAGACACTTAAATTTTACTCGATGCTTTGATACTTTCTGTGTAAATAATACTTTTCAAATTCACGCGTCGTTGTGTAAATAAATAACCCAACCTTCATTACTACTAGACATTTAAGGTACATTTTTAACTTTAATTTAGTAAAATACTTAATGTAGTATGATTAGAATTGCGTATTACTTTGGTTAATATAAAACTGTTATTATTTCCATTATTAATTAATACATAAATTAGATAGTTTATCAATTTTATATTAACTAGAATATTAAGCAGAATTTAGCTAGAAATTAGCTAAAAAGCATGTCGTTTTTAACTAATTTCTAGCTAATTTCTTAACCAGAATTAATGCAAATTTAGAAAATCTAGCTAATATCTGGCTAGAAACCAGCTTAGATTTCTACCAGGGCACCATAAGAAATTATCGATAGGAGAAAAAAATACCGATAATAGTGAAAAATCATCCGTAGCCTCCAGGACATCTGGACCATACCCAAGATGATAATCTCGCAAACGTGCACATATACCCCCTGGATTCACAGCATCCAGGACACTGTTAAAATATTGATAGTAAAGAACATCGATAATAGTGAAATATCACGTGCAGTATCCGGGACATTTGGACTACACCCGAGATGATCATCTCACACACGTGCACGTACGCTCACTGAAAAGAGTTATCGATAGTTGAAAAATATCGATAACAGTGGGAATTGATTCGCAGCATCTAGGACATCTGGACTATGCCTGAGACAATCATAAAAAATCATGCGCAGCCTCTGGGACATATGGACCACACCCGAGATGATCATCTCGCACACGTGCACGTATGCCCACTGAAAATCATTATCGATAGCTGAAAAATATCGATATCAGTGCGAATTGATTCACAGCATCCAGGACATCTGGACCATGTCTGAGATAATCATGAAAAATCATGCGCAGCATTCACGATATCTGGACCACACCCGAGGATATGATCATCTCACACACGTGCACGTACGCCCACTGAACAGAGTTATCGATAGTTGAAAAAATATCGATAACAGTGCGAATTGATTCACAAAATCCGGGACATTTGGACTATGACTAAGATGATCATCTTGCATACGTACCCCACTTTAATAAATAGCGATCATTCTAAAAACTATTTGCAGCATCCAATATATATGAGTCCCGCCGTGTATGATGTAGAAAGCCTAGAAAGTATCCGTACGTACGTATGTATGTACGTACGTACGGACACACGTTAGAGGATCCTCGATTAATATTATGGCGTGTAGATAGTATAAATAAATGCAGATGAAACATTTTAAGAGAGAGAGAGGATGGAAGATGAATGTATTAAAAAAGGTCGGAAGATATTAAAAAATTTTTTTCATAAACTATTACATGAAAAAATAATATAATCAGAAAGTTTGTACAGCAGTGGTATTCCGTTAATATAGTGTTTATTCATTTTAAACACATACTAAAGTTTAGATGTTGTTAACATTTTATATTATCGTCGATGTTTATGAGTTCAATTTATTCCATATCATTTTGTAGTAATTATTTGAAGTTAGTTTATAATAGCACAAAGAAATGTTGATATGACCGATTTTTAACTATGTGCTATTGTACCGATGAGGTCGGCGACTGGAAATGCACATCGATTACGATCGGCGCGTTGCATGCACTCGCAGATAATTACGTAGTCTATCTTTATACGACAGAAAGCGAGAGAGAGAGAGAGAGAGAGAGAGAGAGAGAGAGAGAGAGAGAGAGAGAGAGAGAGAGAGAGAGAATATATGGAGGTCTGGACGCGATCGACAGGGTTACATGCAAATTACTGCATGGCCGAAAGCCGTAATTTCGCTCATCTATATGTACACGATCTCTCGTGATTTTAAAAATGTTATGCTAAAAATAGAGGGGAAAGCGTTGTTCACGAGAGGAGGAGAACAAAAATATTGATCGAACCGTGACGCTAAATTACTATAGTTAGACTACCGTCGATTATTTATGCTCGTGAGAGATGGGACGCGATTCTTAAGGTCGAACAATTGCTTTATTCTAGGTACGTGACGCGTTGTCCGATTTAAGCGGAGGGGTAAGGGAGATATTTTATGTTGTTAGTTTGGATAACAATACCTTTACTTTTATAAATATACAAAACTTTTCATGTAAACTCTGTCCTTTTATTTTCTCATATTAAAGCCTGTAAGGCGTGAATTTTTATATTCATTAGAAAATTTCTGAAAAATGTTTGGAAATGTGTTTTAACTTTTTTTCAGGGATTTTTGGATTTTTGCCATCATTACCTTATAAAAGATCTTTTATGGTTTTATTAATATTTATACTAATACTAAACATAATTAATATTTTAACTGTATCATAATAATAGCTATCGGTAGAATAAATGTTTTTATTATTATTATTAGATTAAACAAAGTTTATATATATATACATACACTTATAGAATTATCGTTTACATACATTTATTTAAATATAATTAATTTCTAATTTATATTTTTATTAAAATGTTTAAATTTAAAAAATATTGTTGTTAAAAAACTCATTCAAAAATTCTTTCAGAAATTTTTGTACAAATTTGTAAATCTAATATAATTAAAAATCATTTTTAGATAGTTTACCCCTGGTACGAAAGTGATGAATAAATAAGTAAATAAATAAATCCCATTATATAAAGAAATTATTGCGAGATATGTATCAAAGTATATCGAATTGAGAGGTATCTATTCTATATTAATTTACATTAGTTGAATCTTATTTTGTTTTATGTATAGTTTTAAAAATCATGTTTACCTTGCCTCTAACTATTAACCACGGAGTAATATAAGGAGACCTAACTCCGTGCTTCAAAAGTGGGATACGTTTTCCGACAAAGATTGACAGGTCCGCTCAGCAGAACGACCGCGACCTAACGAGTTACAGCGCCAAGTGCGGCGACTGGCGAACTTACGAGACCCCGCTGAGCTTCGAAAATGACGGTCCAATTTCAAATCCACTTTAGGCAAAATTTTTTTACTTTTTTTTTGTTTTTATTTAAAAATGTTATGAATATGTGAATTATAGGAGTAAAAGGTGATAATAGACTAAAAAATAAATAAATATATGAAAAATATTAATATTTAGTAAGAAGAATACAAATAAACATCCTTCTTTAACAAAGGTTATGTATAATTGTTAATAATTTAAGCGAAATAAAAATAAGAAAGTATCCATCAGCGATTTCCACCAACTTTACACTTTTCACATTTGAGATTGTCTGAAATATTTATATTACCGACAATTACAGGGATCCATTTCTTTCGGTGTTTATTCTCAAAAAAATGCTTAAACATTCCGTTACTACTTAGCAGCTCTATTTATATTTAAATATTAATTTATTAAAAATAAATAAATTTAGGTTTGAAATAAATAAATAAATAACAATTAATAAATACATAGAAGTAAATAAATAAATAAAAATTAATAAATACATAGAAGTAAATAAATAAATAAAAATTAATAAATACATACAAATAAATAAATAACAATTAATAAATACATACAAATAAATAAATAACAATTAATAAATACATACAAATAAATAAATAAAAATTAATAAATACATACAAATAAATAAATAACAATTAATAAATACATACAAATAAATAAATAACAATTAATAAATACATACAAAAAAATAAGTTAAAAAAATAAGTTAAAAAAATAAATTTAAAATAAATAAATAAATAAATATTTATTTATATAAATTGAAATTTATGTAAATTGAAAGAATCAATGTGTACTAAATATCCATATATATGAACTGTAGGAAAGAATGAAGAAGATCTCTTTTATTTACAAGTTTTTACTGAAAGACAAGTATGGTAATAAAGTAGAAGGACACCTATTTGTTTATGTTTATTTTTAATCCTATTTATTCAAAAAGAATTATATTCAATGTATCTATACTCATATACGTCTAAAATATCACATTTATAATTAGTAAAACAGTAATATCTGAGTTACAGTAATATATTAACAGTAATATTATAGTTTAAATAAATTACAATAGCTGGATTATTTAATATCCAAACTATACGTTCTGCCTAAGCAATGACCATATGCTACTTCTGATTTTAATTACGCGTTAACAGTTGTGGACGAGTCGCTACGGTCGATGCTGGTAACTTTTCAACGCAAGTTCAATTCCAACCTTCATCACTTTTTTTTTGGTTTTTTATAAATACTATTTATGTGACATAATTCTTGTAGTGTAATTTTTTTATTTCGTTAATTAATAATACTCATAACAGTGTGCAAATTTGATGAGTATGACATTGATAGTTGCTATAGATTAAAATATAATGTTTGAATAGTATGTATATGAATTAAAAGATTATTCTTGAGACATAAGAAGACTTGAAAAATGTTCTACAATATACATGATTTTAGGTATTTACGTGTAAATCTTTAAAATATTAATCAGCAAGTTTTATTTTAATTTCGTTTCATAAGTATATTATTTATGTTATGTAATTGTTTAATAGTTATTTTTTTGTATATTTGTAACGTCTTTACGGAAATTTAGTTCAATTATCATAGTTCATAAAAGAACGATAATATGATAACATGATTAACTTTATGCATTTATGGCACTTTACTGAAATATTTTAATATAAAAGACTACATAATTTAAAAGAGTGGCTTATGACACGACGAAACAATTTTATTTTGCAAAATTCGGTATATTGCAAGAGTATATATTGTTAAGTAATGAGAAAGAAAGATTTTTCTACATAATATTCAGGGGGACTAACCCATGGAAAAAATGAAAAATTGATAATCTCAGGGGGACTTACCAATGGAAAAATTGAAAAATAATTGAAACTCACACTATTATATAAGAGTTATACCCAATTGTGTATACGTACACATACCTGCAATTATCAACAATTACGTGTAACTCTTTGGGTATTGAATAATTTTTCTTTTTGTATGTGTAAGTCAGTACGTCCAACTGCAATTATTCAAGGCTCAAGATGAGACCTTCTAAATTAAAATTGGATGAAAAATGAAAATTCGGTATGTGTTTTAAGTACAAAAGTCGTTCTTTTTCATTAATTCGCAATATGTACTCTTGCAATATATTACTTTGTTATAATGTTAATTTTGTTAAAAAAAATTGTTTCTCATGTGATAAACCCTTCTTTTAAATTCTTCAGAGATCTGACGACTGCTCCAACAATTAGGAGCTATTGTAAACATAGATTTCCGCAGAGGATCATTGTCTGGCAAACTTATGAATTTCTCCTACAGACCATTCAGGAGATCCTCAAGTTCGTCCTCCCTAGTTTTGCATACCTTATTAGCAGGAAGCTTCTCTAGAGAATCGTCAGGGTCTATTGAAAATTCAGTTACAACACTATCTAAAGTTTGGTCTTTTTGTGAAACAAATACTGCGCCTGCACTCATGGCAAACTTTCGAACTAGGATGTAAATGTGGATATTATTCTGATAAAGAAGAATTCCAGTGTTCTTACAGGATGGCAATACAGTCTAAAGAACTGAAAAAATCAGGCGGAATATTAGCTATACCACAATTCAAAAGGGGGAAAAATTTCAATAAAGATACTGTTAAAAAAGTGCAAGAGTTCTACGAAAATGATTCCAACAGCCGCATAATGCCCCACAAAAAAGAGACTATTGCAATCAAAGTTGATGCTTTCAAAGTAATGAAACAGAAACATTTGTTGTTATATGATATCAAAGTATTGCACTTAAAGTTCAAGAAAAAATATCCACTGCATCCTATAGGATCTTCAAAATTCGCGGAATTGCGGCCAAAATGGTGTGTTGTAGCTGGAGCATCAGGGACGCACAGCGTCTGTGTTTGTTCACTCCACCAAAACGTCAATCTCATGATCGACTCTATTGATTTGAAAAATTTGAGTAAACAATGTGAAACTAGGCTAAGTGATTATAAAGATTGTATTGGATACATCCTTTGTAAGAAACCTACAACTGCTTGTCATTTGCTAGAATGTGAAAAAGGTCCCAATATGGAGAAATTTTCAGAACTTATTCTGGAATTATTAGAAAAAAGTAATATACAGCAAGTGATATTCAGCACTTGGACATCTACTGATCGATGTAGCCTCA